>OX421483.1:19379133-19979133 GCA_949126895.1 Eilema caniola | reverse complement strand
ATGCACCTACGTTATTTTGCCAGTTGCAACAACAAAACATGATATTTTCTAAAGTTTACAACCACTTTTGAACGGATTCTATCGCGATTTATTTGTTATTATTTATTTTTAGACCGACCTCATTTCGGCTACTTTTCAGCCGCCATGTTCGCGGTTTGACTGAAAGCGTTTTCACACTCATTCGATATCCGATATCCGACATCCGATATCCGACATCCGATATCGGATATCGGATATCGGATGAGTGTGAAAACGCTCTAGGGTGGTAGTTGTCATATAGTTTGAAGTGTAAGAATATAGTATGGAGAGAATAACAAATAAATCGCGCTAGAATCTGTTAAAAAGTGGTTTTATTTCATCAATAAAACAATTTTAGCCTTGGTTTAGTATATTTGGCCGTGTAAATAACATATTGTGTTTGTAAATATACCTTATATCTCCTGTTTAAATATATCCTGTTTTATATTATTAATTATTCAACGAATATATTGATTATTGATATCAAAACGATTCCCTGTGTATAGGTTCATTTTAAATAGTATCCGAGAAACGATCTTGCTCGTACAAACTTGTGAAACAAGCAATTTTGTTATTTGCATATCGCCAATCGCCATCATTCCCTTAAAATGGTTAAAGGAATTTCTTAAGTAAATCGAAGCGACGCAGATTAATAGGGTTGTTGTGATTTGAAAATTAGTTATTTTTGTTAAAATTATATATCTTTTTTAATTAAATACGCAGTAAATAAAACGAACATCGCTAAATATTAAACTTGTGTTCGAACCATCTAACTATTTGCATGAATGTATGTATGTATGCATTTGGCTTATCTATGTGTGTGTAAAGATCTATTCCCTTATATGCATGTTTTTAATATGTCGCAAATCAGTATCAGAAATAAACCGTACAATCAACACCTCTTTTAAGTTAATAAAAATCCTAACATACAAAAGTGAACCTAATCAACCCCAAATATGGTCGATTTTCGAACCGGATTACAAATCTTACCTGCTGCGAAGCGATCGACGCGAGAACAATAGAACCCAATTTTTTTTCTGTTACGACTGCGAGTGAATAGTGCAATTTATTAAGAAAACAAGTTGAAGACATCTAAATTACGAAGATTATAATTGATTACATCTCTGGGATTACGTGACCTATATTGAATTTTCTTTTGGAATTATGGCTAACACACCTGAGCAATTGTTGATGGAGCTAGAAAACATCGCATTGTTACTGCAAAAGGCTCAAACTAACTTAAAAAAGTGTCCGAAGCAAAGATTAACCAAAGGATACATAGAAACACGTTTGCAATGCATTGACGAGTATTGGAACAAATTCACCACGGCGCATCACAGTCTTTTGAGGAGCATAACGAAAGAAAAGAAGAATGAAATCCCGTATTTCGTGAATGAAGATTACTTCGTTTTGGAAGATTTGTATATATGTATGCAAGGTGATTTGAAAGACATTTTAGCGACGATGAGTACTTCCAAATCGAGTGACGGCGCGAATCCTAACACCAGTAACACTCAGGGAGATAATCTTAAGCTGCCTAAAATTCAGTTACCCACCTTTTCGGGTGCTTATGAAGATTGGACGACGTTCAGAGACTTGTTTATATCATTAGTACACAACAATTCTAAGTTACCTAAGGTTCAGAAATTGCACTACTTGAAAGTTAGTATCACTGGAGAAGCAGAAAGGCTACTCAAAACAATACAGGTAACAGAAAACAATTATGATCAAGCTTGGAGTTTGTTAAGGGAACGTTTTGGTAATAAGCGGATTATAGTGAATTCTCTCTTGCAAAAATTGACTAACCAAAGGAAGATGCCTACTAAAGCAGCCACTCACATCAAGTCATTGTTAGATACAACTACTGAATGCCTCGAAAGTCTAAAAAACCTGAATGTGTCAACAGATTCTTGGGATCCACTTATTATATTTCTAACTGTTCAGAAACTGGACCCAGAGTCACACCAAGAGTGGGAGGAGTTTGCTCATAAAGATAATCTAGATGATCTACCAACATGGCAAGACCTTCATAAATTTTTAAAAGTTAAATTTCAAACATTAGAAATGGTTTCGCCACCAACACGGGAAAAACCAACGAAGAGAAGAGAATATACAGTCCACGTTTCTACAACACCTACAGCTTCTGCAAACAAACAAAGGAGTTGTGTCATATGTAAGGAGAATCATACGCTAAGCCATTGTAAAGAATTTACCAAAATGGAACCAACCAAGAGGTGTGAATATGTCAAGAGCAACCAGCTGTGTTTTAACTGTCTAGCACCAGGACACTCAGCTAAGAAATGTCGGTTAAACATGTCCTGTCGCATATGTCAAAAACGTCACCATTCACTGGTTCACCAACACATGCAACAGACTACCACTACTCAATCAAGTGATGTACAAGCCAATCACCATGAAGTTGAAGATCAAAATGAAATAACACCAGCCGAATCAATCGAAGTCTCATCACATTTCTCCACAAGTACGTCAACAGCACTACTGGCTACAGCACTAGTACCAGTAGGTAGTGAGTCTGGACAAGTAATTATGTTACGAGCATTAGTCGATCAGGGCTCACAAGCAACGTTCATTAGTGAAAGAGCAGCTCAGCAGTTGAGACTCAAGAGAATGCCTGCTAACGCAACAATCACAGGGGTAGGCACCACCATAACCACAGTGAAACACGCTGCTCACATTGAAGTACGATCAAGACACGAAGAGACGTTTAAGTTACTAGTGAAGGCTTACATCATGTCCTCAAGACTTACAACGCAATTACCATCGCACACCATTCCAAACAACACCTGGTCTCATTTATCAGGTCTCGTTTTAGCCGACCCAGACTTTAACAAACGAGGACCTATTGATTTACTACTAGGTGTTGAAGTATGTGCCCAAATCATGACAGGAAACATTATCAAGGGCCCCCCAGGTTCACCATGCGCTCAGAATACCAACCTGGGGTGGATTCTCTTTGGGAACATACACAAAGAAGGGAACAACAATGATATTAGTGTGATGCATCACAGTTTACACCTGGACAAGATGTTGAAAACAATGTGGGAGTTGGATAATGAAGATAGAGTATTGTTAACACCAGAAGAACGAAGATGCGAAGATATTTATCAATCCACTCACTCAAGAACTAAGGACGGAAGATATGTCGTCAAATTACCAACAAAAAGTAATGAATTGCTATCAACACACGGAGGAACAAGAACAATAGCTATGAAGAGACTTTACCAATTAGAAAAAAGATTAGAGAAGAATCCTAAACTAAAAGCCGAATACAAAAGGGTTATGGATGAATATATAAGCATGAACCATATGGAAGAGGTACCACAAGAAGAAATTAACAACCCTAGTGTCTACCTACCACATCATGCAGTAGTTAAAGAAGACAAAGAAACTACGAAGGTGAGAATAGTTTTCAATGCATCACAAAAGGGCAACAATGATGTTTCATTGAATGACGAACTTCTAGTGGGGCCTCAGCTACAAACTGATATGAGAAGCCTCATAATGAGATGGCGTATGAAGAAGGTTTGTTTTGTAGCTGATGTATCTCGCATGTATCGCATGATTTTGGTGACCAGAGAAGATCGAGATCTGCAACGAATCGTATGGAGGAGTGATCCTACTGAACCCGTAAAAGATTATCGACTCACACGAGTCACGTTCGGGACAGCTTCTGCTCCTTACCTGGCCGTTCGCACTTTGCATCAAGTTGCTGATGATGAAGCTGCTATTTGCCCTAATGCTGCTAGAATGATCAAAGAAGAGTTCTATGTCGACGATCTTATGGCCTCAAAGGACGAGTTATCTGATGCAATTCACACTGCAAAGAACATAGAGGCTATAATGCAGAAAGGAGGGTTCATATTACAAAAGTGGTGCTCAAATGATGTTAATTTTCTGAAGCAATTTGAACCAGAAAAGCGAACCTCTCATGTTAGCCTTGATATCACACTTCATGGCACGATAACAGCCTTAGGTCTTCATTGGGACATGGGCAAAGATGTATTTCGGTACAGTCTTAATTTATCGTCTATGGCTAGCACCGTCAGCAAGCGTACAATCCTCGCTGACATCCAAAGACTTTTTGATCCACTGGGTTGGCTGGCTCCAGCCATGTTACGTACGAAGCTGCTTATACAAAAATTGTGGTTGCAAGGAGTCGGTTGGGATGATGAAATAGACGCAAGTATAAAACAAGAGTGGACGGCACTAAGAGAGAGTCTTCAGCATCTTAATGTCATCGAAGTGCAAAGATGGTTGGGAACGACATTCCATGGTACAGCAAACATTGAAGTTCACGGTTTTTGTGATGCTTCCACAAAGGCATATGCTGCAGTTGCTTATGTGAGATTTGAACAGCAGGATGGTAGCATCGAAACCCAGATTATAGCTGCTAAGACTCGAGTAGCTCCAGTAAAGCCTGTCTCTCTACCACGCTTAGAGTTATGCGGTGCCCTTCTTTTATCTCGATTACTGAAACAAATTAAGACCGCGATGAGAATGTCTGATGACAAAATATTCGCATGGACTGATTCCACAATTGTACTTTCCTGGCTGCTTGGTGACCCAACAAGATGGCAAGTTTTTGTAAGAAATCGAGTCGTTGAAATATTAGACAACATCGGACCGAACTGGTTTCATGTACAATCAAACGACAATCCCGCTGATGTTGCGTCACGAGGACAACACACTTTAGAGCTAAAAGAAAATCTACAGTGGTGGAGGGGTCCAAAATGGCTGAAACAGAATGAAATAACATTTAACAGACCAAACAATTTGAATACTAATGTTGAAAGAAGAGAGATCGTTCAAACAAATTTCAAGACAGAAGAAGTAAGTCTGGAAAAGCAATTTCAGCAATACAATTCTTTACAAGAGCTTCTAATATCAATAACCTATTGCAAAAGATTTCTAAAGGGGAAAACCATGGAAAACAAAGAAGAAATTATATCTACTCAAGAAATAAATGAAGCACTTCAAGCATGCGTAAGAATTGCCCAAAGAGAAAGTTTTTATGATGAAATTACGAATTTATTACAGAAGAAGGAAGTTAAACGAGATAGTAAATTGAAATCATTAAGACCTTACCTTGATGATGAAGAGATCCTCAGGGTGGGCGGTAGGTTACGGCACGCGGATATACCTGCAGATACTAAAAATCCAATAATATTAGACTATCACAACAATTTATCCAAACTTATAGTGAAAGATGCTCACCTGAAGACACTGCATGGAGGAATCCAGATGATGATGGCCTACCTTAGAACTAAATTTTGGGTAATTAAAGCGAAGCATCTAATTAAGACCAGCATCAGTAGATGTTTAATATGCTCCAAACATAGTGCTGCAGCTAAAAATCAAATGATGGGTGATTTGCCAAAGGTCAGAGTCACTCCAGCCAAACCCTTTCTAAACAGTGGGGTAGACTTCGCTGGACCATACCAAGTGTTGTCATCCAAAGGCAGAGGATCAAAAACTACTAAAGCTTATGTAGCTGTATTCATTTGCATGGCTACAAAGGCTCTTCATTTAGAATTAGTTGGAGACCTCACAACTGAATCTTTTATTGGTGCTTTTAAGAGGTTTGTTGCCCGACGTGGAAGATGCTCACAGATATGGAGTGACCAAGGCAGAAACTTTGTTGGAGCTAACAAAGAGCTAATAGAATGTTGGAGGGCAGCAAAATTTGAACTTAAAGGTCCTATAATGGAGGCCCTTGCACTAGATGGGACACAGTGGCATTTCATACCCGCGTACAGTCCTCACATGGGAGGATTATGGGAAGCAGGAGTGAAGTCTATGAAACACCACATGAAAAGGATTTTAACTAATCACTTGACCTACGAGGAAATGAGCACCCTGCTTTGCCAAATCGAGTCGTGTCTTAACTCCAGGCCGCTTAGTCCAATAGACGATGCGGACACAGATAACCTGACACCTTTAACGCCTGGCCATTTCTTGATTGGCGAACCTCCAATAGCTTTGCCACAGCCTAACTTTCGAGACGTCTCAATAAGTCACCTGTCACGATGGAAGCACGTCCAGAAATTGCTTGCAGACTTTTGGATTAAATGGCAAGCAGAATACCTAACTAGCTTACAGCAGAGACCAAAATGGCTTAGGAGATGTAAGGAGTTCGAAGTTGGTCGCATTGTTCTCATCAAGAATGAACTGCTTCCTCCTGGCAAATGGTCGTTAGGTCGGATTGTCGCTAAACATCCAGGCGACGATGGAATCACACGAGTGTATAGCGTTAAAAGCGGTGACTGTGTGATTAAGCGAAGTTTTAATAAGCTATGTCCTTTGCCTATAGACATTGAAAATGATTAATGTTATATTTTGTAGTATGATTATTAGTATTTTATATGAGAATGAATATGTGTGTGCATACTTCCATTACAGTGTATGACTGGTGCATATACTTGTTAATGCAATTTGTTAGTTATATAATTGTTATTTTAATTCGGATATATATAAAGGTCATTATGCCCTTTGGTGGGCGGCATGTTCGAACCATCTAACTATTTGCATGAATGTATGTATGTATGCATTTGGCTTATCTATGTGTGTGTAAAGATCTATTCCCTTATATGCATGTTTTTAATATGTCGCAAATCAGTATCAGAAATAAACCGTACAATCAACACCTCTTTTAAGTTAATAAAAATCCTAACATACAAAAGTGAACCTAATCAACCCCACAACTTGTATGAATATTTTACAGACAATGCATTATTATGACTATAAAGGATGACCACTATTCTTCCACTTTTTTTATCAACTTCGCAATAGCGTCACCTTCAGCTTTTCACAGTCAATAAAACATCGGTCAAACCACGTCTTAAGTCATCCTTAATAGCCATAATAATTGGCGAATCCTTAAGGCTTAGGCGATACGTGACTAAATAGTGATCAGTTTGCTTTTCGACGATCGAGGGGTACGCTAGATGAGCCAAACCCGATATATGTGTATACGATAGATATGTCTATCAGTGTCGTCAAGTGGTCGATGCGGGTGACGAGCTGCGGTCGCAGGGATTAGCGCGAAGACAGCGCTGCCCGCCGACCAATCACCGGATTATAGGGGGCTTTGTATGAAAAAATGTTGGCTTTTGGTGTTACCGCGGCTTTAGTAGACTGAGGCCTATGTGATTGGGTGTTTGTACTAACTAAATGGGCGGCGAGGTGCGTGCCGAGGTAGCAGGGTCGGTCTTTACTGCGGGCATTGTTACAACAATGTTATAATTAAGAGGCTATTCCGGTTGATGAAAGGTGTTCGGGCTTAAATAACTGGCGTACTGTAAGTAGCTTGTAGAGTGGAAATGATTATTCATGTTTTTAGTTTGATATTGTACACGTACAATTAGTAATATTTTAGATAGCTAATAGTTTCTTTATTTTTCATACAAGTACCTACTTAGGTATCAACTGAAAAGTTTGGTTTACGTGCGGTGAAGTGTTGAGGGTTAATTGAATTCTATCAAAAGCCTTTGTTTTTTTTGCCAGAAAGTAGTGTAATCATTTAACAAATCAGTACTTATGATTTTAAACACTTTGTTTACGACGGCTTTTAATCGCCTTTCACATTTTATAACTCCGAAGAACCTTGAACTACTTATGTAGTTTAAATACAAGTACGTGTAAAAGGGTTATAGCAGTCGCTTCCATGAGAGTCGTACCTATAAGCCAAGGCAAAAGGAGAACAATGAGTGAGCGAACTCCAGGCGTTCGATCCTAGGTGAGAGCGTCGGATGCAGTCGGGAACAAAGCCGACATGACGATAGTGACCACCGATGTATGTAAGCGACACTTAATGAAATGTGTCAGGTACTCAGGGAAAGCAGTGGTATTTGCGAACCACAGCCGGGGCCGACAGCTTATCATCATAATATATCGACGCAGTGCAGCGGCGCTGTGGACCGAACGGATCATCGCCGGGGTTGACATGGCCGGGGTCGAAGCTATTGGCAAGTCGAGATTTGACAAAGACATTTAATACTCTCCTCAGTCTCGAATCTCGATTTATCTGTGGACAGATTCAGATTCTATTATATAAAATTCATATTAATATCATTCTGGAATATAGACCCAAGTGCTCAAGCGTGCATACTAATGCGGAACCAAGGCGTAAAATGTCATTATATACCGAGATTTGTGTACTTTATTTTAACACAAATGAATCATCATGAACCATTTTGATTTTGCACCGTTCGCTCCTAGAGGTACTTCTAAAGGACATCCTTATTAGACGTTGATACCGAAACTTTAATTTGAAACCTCCCCTCACACGAATATTGCGGATCCTCCGTCCAATTTTAATATCGTCCCTTGTTTACATCTGTAATCTTAGTGGGGCAGGTTGGCAGGTACACTAGGTACCAGGGGCGCAGGGCATTGTGCAGGTCTACCGCGCAGGGGCAGAGTTGCTTTATTATCTGTTCATAAATGAATTTTAATTATGGGATATCCTGGGGGCGTGATGTGGATAACTTTATGGTGATTTTATTAAATGTTCTGTTTGAGTACTAACTTATAGTTGCTTCATTAACCCACTTGAGTGAGCTATATTTAAAGATCCCAAACATTAATATGTAGATGAAAGTTTAATCGAATTTAACCACAATGTTGGAACATTCTAAATGGAATTTAATAAAGGAATCATGGACTTAATGTGTCACAACATGGAGCCACTTGCAATTTAAGCCATCCTTCAAATACTCACGACTAGAGGACTAGGCTTAACACCATTATCAAGTGAGAGGGTGGTTGGTCATTCGCGTTGAGCAGGCGTAGCTGACCAGCAATAAAAGCGGTTTTCCGAGAAAATAATTAGTTGGTGTTAGCTCCTTTACGTCGAAATAATGACAAACAACATTAACTTCCTCGCAACAATAGCGCAAATAACAAATTAAGCCGAACCTGGCATTCTCGTGCCCCTTTGTCGCGCGGCGCAGTGCCCTTATCAGTATTTTGTCCTAATTTCGCCGTGTCCGGAACTTATCGGCAACTTTCGGCAATGTTCGGAAGTTGACTCAATACCCGTAATCAGTGATTGATTGGGGCCTATGTTTTTAATTACCGTGTTTGAGGAACTCCTCAAATACGCCAACTGGCAGTGAGTTTGAGAGTCATCCATCATTGTTTTTCAATTTTTATATTTATTCCTGTAAGTTGGGGCAAACAGTGTTCTGATGGTCGTTAGCTGCACGGTGCCCAAGACCTATTCCATCACGGACTATTTGAGCAAGTTGTTATGTTTCATATCATAGCAAAATTTATATTTTTTCCATTATTTATTGGGCTTATTGTTGGACTTAGGATGAAGGACGTAAGGATCGCATGCTTACCCACCCCGTTCCAACGCTCAACGCCGCTCAACACCAACACATTCAGATTAGGAAGCTACAATTACGCTACACGTTATTTAGTACAACAAAAATTACACCGGAAACTATAATTTCCATCGTAAGCTTTAGCTTTTTTTTCTTTGCATGCCTGCGCTGCCAATAGAGCGGCGCGGGCGGGTGCTCGGGCACGCGGCATGCGGCATACCGAAAACATGCAAACTTCACGTTTTTCTACTTATTGCTTTGTTCTCATACGGTTAAAACTTAATATATTGTATGGTTGTGAATAAATTAATTAAATTCCATATTTTTCACATCCAATGATGGCATTGGATGTGAAAAATATGGAATTTAATTAATTTAATGTTTTCTTATTCGTTTATCAAATATTTTATTCAACCTACGAGTAATAGATGATATGCTTGTAAATGCAAGCTTCCTTATCCTATATTAAATTGTAACAAAGCCACCAGTACTATACTGGCCGATATTTGGCTGCCAGTTGTTTGTCTAGACGTACTTTTGGAGACTATTACAAGTTTTTGTTATAGATTGTCGTAACTTTGCTCGTGTCTGGATTGACTGTGAGGGTTTCTTGGAGGTTTAGTGTGTATGTGACTCACTTATGGAATCCATTTGAGATTAAGCAACTAGCTCTTGTATAGTGAAAAATGACAATTATCTAAAATGAATATTGCTATGTCCTTCTTTAGGTTTAGGCTAGCTTTGTGCCAAATTTTAACACAGCGTTTAGCGAAGGTTGAATTGTAAAAAAAGGTAGATTAAAAATATAATAACTAAATAAAGCTAGGGTAGGTGCGTCGGTTGCCATTTTTTTGTTGCTGTAGAAGATTAAAAAACAAGATTACATCGTTGTAAAGTAGGTAGTCATGGCTCAAACTTTTGTACTTTTATTGTTTCCACAACACGGTATCTCACACAAAACCAGATTTATTTCATCGAATATAGCCTGACCTCGAAATGTATTGTATAAAAGCATAAAAATTCATTTCAACTCGCGGAATTATGTTCTTTTCACACAATTACTCCGTCAAAATCTCTATTATGGCATTATGCTTTGCGAGTAAACAGAAATTTGCAGTCATCGTGGCCTGTATTGATATGAAAATAAAGTTGAATATTGTTCGTTAGGGCTATTAGTGGTGTTGTAGCTGTAAATGCAATATAGGCTCGGTGTAATGGTTCCCGGCAGACGCCATTACTGACGGTGACGTCACAGCGCCGCTACCCCGTGAACACGTGACGCACACAATCACGGTCGCATACAGATTTGTGATTGTAATTTATACCGCAAAGAGTTTTTTATTCCGTTTGATACACTTTTTTCGTCATACATATACTTATGCCTATAAATCCCCGAAGGGAACGACAGAGGTGTATAAAAATAACATTTCGCAACTATGACTCTCGGGACTACGTAATAAGGCCTATTGTCATCAAGCAAGCTCTAGTCATGGGCTGTATGTTTACTGTCGGATGAAGAATACCGTAGAAGGCGACTTAGAGAAAGGGCTATTCTCTAAGTCGCCTTCTACGGCACTCACTGAACAAGATGGGGTGGCGCTACCACCGGGAACCACCAAGGTAACTTATTTATAATTATCTTGAATAGAACCACTAGTACTAGTAAGATCAATTCAAAAAATCTGTTCTCATTCTTTAAACACTCCGAAAGTGCTGATGTTACCTGATATATTCACGGGGGGCTGGCAGTGGCAGTTACGAAAATTAAACTTTTTATCTACCGGCCATTCACCACAGCGCAGGGGGACACATGTTACAATAAAATACGGTGAATGACTATTATAGGGCGGGGTGGGGCGCCCCCCGCGGCCCGCTCGGGGTGTAGCTACCTGGGGTGCCACTGATTCTTTTTATTAAGAATCAGCGGCATCCATTACGTCATCTTAAGATTTTTTCAAGAAAACTTAGGTCCGTGTGAGATATTTAAAACGTCCCATTCTTGAATATTTTTTGTGAATTAATATTTTTTTCTTTATACTGTCAAAGATTTTATGTCAGACACGATTATTTTACTTTTTTTTAGGATTTCTATGTCCAGTATTTTACGGGTTTTTTGATTTATCATTCCTTTTAAGGAATTAAGTATAATATCATTTAATCGGCTTATTTACCAGCAACTTATTTTATAGTCGTTAATACTGTGAATCGCACGAAACAATGGCGCTGGCAGAGGACGTATTCAAAGCTTTTGTGTGAGCGCACAATCGCACTGTGGGTGATTGATTTAGATCTGCTGGAGGGATTACACTTTATTTGAGTGAGCTGCTTTTTTAAAGTCAATCAATCCGATTGAGTGAATTTTAACGGAAATAAAATGGTTATTATAATTCTAGGTTCTAAATACATATATTTTTTGTAAATCCCATTACCAATATTGTATTATTTGAACTTAGTTCAAGTTCCTACTCACGAAGACGTGTGTAATGAAATAGTTTTAAATAAAGCAGCTACCTGAGCACCCAGTGGCTGGTGGTTCCGCAGTAAGCTTACAGATTTACAATTTCAGTGTTTCATTCAACGTCTTGACGGGGGCCTGAAGGCTCTAACCTCTTGCACCATAATTGAAACTCTACATATTCACATATACGGCATATTTTCATTTGCTAGTAAGATCGCTCCCCTGTTACTCCCAAAGTACATACGTGACCAGAACTTTTATAAAGCGTCCAATTCCCAGCGCCCTCTGTATCTTGAATAACATAAATTATTGTGAAAAACATCCGCGATTTATGAGTTTAATTCTTAAATTGTGTTTCCGGAACTACTGCGCCGCGAGCGATAACGCTCGGAGAGGAGATTAAGAAAATATGTGGGAACGTTCTGTTTGAGTCTAAACGAACTGTCATAGGATGCTTAACGTTCAACATAATATGATAGAAATTTAATAGAAATCTCTTGTAGTTAAGGTTTTTTTTTGAAAGGTCGTCATAGTTTGTGTGTGTAGTGAGCCATGCTCAAAATGTGTTCGGTCACGCGGAATAGGTTGCTGAGAGCTGATTATCGGATATTTATGGGACGGAACCGAGTGCGAGTATCGGAATGGACACTTGCGAATATACTATTAACCAAATCACATTGCGCTTTGTGGAAAAGAGACATGTCCAGTAGTGGACTGCAAACTGCAATATACTGATTCAGATTCAAATCTTCCTTTATATCTCTTTGCTAAATATTTTTTTAATTAGAAGCGTTCGGCAGTTTAGTGGTTAAAGAGTCCAGCCATACAATGAAGAGGTTCCGGGTTCGAATTCTGGCCATTACACTACCGACGTGAACCCACCCCAATACAGGCAATTTAGCTTAGCTGGAGAGGTTAACAGGAATGCTAGTGATTTCGGTTACTCGTATTCTATAAAAAAAATAGAATAGCGCAAATAATTTGAAAGTAAACATCTTCAAATAATTTCAACAGTTTAAGAGTGGGGTACCTACATTTATTTAGTAACTAGTTACAAAACTGTCTTAATCTTCTATTCTTTGGATCAGAACAATTAACATAAAGCCGTTTTATGACTCTTAAAAATTATTCGTAAAACGCAGCCCTACAACTTGCCGATTCACAGGTTGTGCCCAAATCAGTGACACGAAGCTCGCGAGCATGAAGCGTGAGGGCGCGTGCGACTGAGCACACGCTGTACGTATATACACACCGCAGCACGCCGCCCGCGCCCCGCACCCCCCCACCCGCGCCCTATTACCAGGACTGCCATTTATGTGAAGCTATTTTTATTTTCAATACAATAGAAGGTTAAATTTGTAGGATAAAGGGTTTGAGAGCAGAATGCTGAGGTCACGGAGAATGCCAAAGTTATTAGTTATGTCGGGTCAACAGTAAGTGGTTTTTCTATTGTGTAATCTTTTTCAGAGTGGAAAGGAATACTGGCCTAAATATGGTTTTATTTATAGTATACAGGCAAACGAGCATATAGCCAGCTGGATACTGAGCGGTTACCGGTACCCACAAGTAAAATCAATACTGGTAGCACCAGGCTACTTATATGGAAATTTAGTATATCCTATCCTATCCGACTATACGCATGGTCCTACCTTTTATGACTTACGGTGTCGAAACGTGGACACTGACGGTAGGCTAGTCCATAAACTAAAAGTCACGCAGCGGGCTATGGACCGAGCTATGCTTGGAGTTTCTCTAAAGGATAGAATTCGAAATGAGGTGACCCTCATTCCTCAAAGAACCAAAGTAACCGACATAGCTTGCAGAATAAGCAAGCTGAAATGGCAATGGGCTGGCCACGTCTGTCGAAGGACCGATGGCCGTTGGAGCAGACGAGTCCTAGAGTGGAGACCGCGAGAAGGCAAGCGAAGGGTAGGACGCCCCCTAGCCAGATGGACCGATGACCAAGGTAGCTGGGACGGACTGGATGCAGAAGGCGGAGGATTGTATGAAATGACGCACATTAGGACAGGCCTATGTCCAGCAGTGGACTGCAGTGGGATAATTGATTGAAACGCAAACCACGTGAGTGCACAATTAAAAAAAAGGTAGGATTTAGGACAAGATGGTTTTTCCAACCAACGGCCATAATAACCTCATGTTGTGTTCCCGGTGATGAGTAGGGTAGCCAGGGGTCACTGGAGAGTTTTTGTGCTGTCAGTGGGAAGACCAAAAGCTATTCCTGCTTTGTCTTCTACATTTACGTCACAGAAATTCTGTGTTCACAGGGTAAGCAGCACGAGTGTGACTCCTCTGGTGTTGCACATGTCCATAGGCCACTATAACCACTTTCCTTCAGTTGGACCGTGAGCTACCTCAGTGATATAAAAAAAACTCAGAGTTTCGATGAAAACAGTCACCAAATCTGCTACACAAGAAGTGACAGGATGACGAAGATAAGATGAACTCATTCCCCTCGGGGCACAAGCCGCAGAAGGCGATAAGTCGGACATTAGCCAAACATTTTAGTCGCAGCTTAAGTTACCGATCGTCTCCGAGCTCTAACAATGAAACAGATCTGTCTGCTGTGGGCGAATGTTGCCAGGGCTTTATTTAATTACTTGAGAAGCTTTGTAGCCCGGGGTGCTGCCATTATTCCATGTAATATAATAGTATTGTTGGATTGATAGCTAAATAGTGTAAATAGTCTGACATTGCGCCCGCCGGCGTTGGATGGCTCAGTTTACTCGCATCAAGGAAAGTGAAGGAAACTATAGTGATGAAGCTTCATGGCTAAGAGTCAGAAATTCGTAATATTCTTGCAGTTTTATGAAGTCTGACAATCCATACTATGCTTGCTTCCCATAAGCTGCATTTCTTCGATGTTTCCCAACAGCACCAGTTATTTTTTTAAATTCCATACAGTTTCAATCACTCTATTACCCTATCGCAGTCCACAGCTGGACATAGGCCTCTCCCAATGTTGTGAGGCCTAGGCCTACTGTTTCCGCGCTGGCCAGACAGGTCGGTACAGGGTTCGAGACTTCCTTCTCTCGAAGTGATATCGTCTGCGCATTTTTACGTTAGGCTCGGTTTTGCGACACTCTTCGGATGAGATGGGGTGGTGATACTTGTACTCTTCCTCCGTTACTATACGGATGGATTATTTAGTTTAATTTAGTAAACTCTGAAAACTCAGTTTAGTTGACCGATTTTTTGTAATGAAATCCAGTCTGAGTCCGGTGCCCAGAGCCGGTTATTCCGCATCATGCAACGAAAACTCATACCGTTTCAAAAAATTATTAACTCATACTATGTGGAGAATTTTCTGGTGCAGCATTTCAATCAGTTAAACAAGAAGGTACTAGACTACAACGATTCTCAACTCATCTTATCTCGACACTCGCAGTGAAAGATAAACTGTTTATTTTCCGTCAACGTTTACCCGTGTGTACCAACATTATAGCGAACTTTCATTGAATAACCGTTCCCTGAAGACACAATCTCCCCCGGGCCGGACGTCGCCGGCCGGCCGGCGTCCGGCGCTGTCCGGGTGTAATCTGTCCCCGGGCGGGCCGGCTTAATAGCCTCCTTAATAACTACCTAACGAGAGGAATGGAACTCGCTCAGACGATTGTGAGGGACGATTGCGTGTATAGACTCGTTAATCAGTGGGGAATTGAGCGGGCTAGTTAATGGGAAGGCAATAAATGTAATCAGCCAGCTCCTTAATACCAGTAAGATGTCAACTGACTCGAGTAAAAAAGTACATCAACGCAACTAAAGTGGTTTGCTATATTTTTAGACATGGATAAGGGTTTGTGTTAGTGTACCAATGCAGACCATTATTATTGTATGTACCTAATTCTTTATTTTATTTTTATAAATATGTTCATAAACCTCAGACATCAAAAATTCGTATTGGCACAAATATTTACACTATACGGGTATCGTACCCGCAATTCTCGGGTACGGTACAACTGTCCAACGCTATACTACCAAATCATGAAGTTTTTATAAATGACCCCCTCAAACTTCATATTACATATCTATTTAAATCACAACGATAGGAGCAAGTATGAACAACCTCATCCGACACTTTAATAATAATCTTCTGATGCAGAAAGTAGGAGTAAATATTGAAAACTCACGTGTAAACTACCAGCGCCCGCCCAAGTACAAGTACCACCAGAGAACATCTCCAGACACATCGAATTTAATTCCACCGGCGGCTATAAGCACGCCGCAAGTGAGGAGCACTTAAAACGAAATAGTTCTATGAGGAAATACAATATTGGCAGATTGAAGTTAGGGCAACATCACACTGGGCCGAAAATGTGTGACATTTCATTTGCCGACGTGCCACTGTATCCACATACTGATGTCGTTTTCTTTTTTAGTAGGAATAGGCTGGCAACTGCTCTAGTAAGCCCTGATATATTAGGTTCCTTTTTCGATATTATAACAGGAATTAATGTACCTTATCCGCGAAAGCTGCGATAAATAAATATTTCTTACATCGTACTAAAACTTGTGCCGTGTGCCATGCTCTACGCTTGAAATGGACCAGTACTGCTTTAATATTACATTGAAGTCCTCTTAGCAGCCACTGTGAACTATTCTGAGTCAGCACCAAACCTTTTAAACCTGTAAACTTAAACTTTTAAATATGTAAGAACTCCAAAACATTCAATTTCATTTTTGGGTGGATAATTCACACATACAGTGTGCCTGATCTGAACTAATCCTTATTATACTATCGAGGTGCGACGTAGGAAATGAAGTTACATTTCGTTTCTTTGCGAAACCTGTATTTGATATTACGAGAACTATTTCATGTTGGTGGACATTTGAGGAAATGGCTCAGGATTATTGAAAAGTGACAGAAGTAGTCACAACAATATTCATTTTATATTAACTTTTACCAAGGCATGCCTAATGCCACAGGTGTTGTTTCTACCTTTACAAGTATGAACATATTATATTTTCTCATGTCCTCTGGTAATTATAACTGCAAAACTCGCTGGTAGACCTTCTGAAGAAGCTGAAGTGCTGTGTTAATTTCAGTAGTGTGAATGGACATCATATTATCTTTCAACATTTACGAGGTTCTTAATGTTATTACAAGTTCGTAACAAGAATCACACAACCATATGGTTCTTCAAGAAGGGCATTAGAAGGTTTCCTCAGAAGCGGCAGCACAAGTGTAACACCACGAGGGTAACCACTTTCCATCAGATAAGTCAGGTGCTTATCTGCCACCTAAGCGGTATGAAAAAGCACTTGAAATACTTTAATCGTTTCTCAATTATCTCCTAACTTCTTTTAGTTGATAAATGGTCCAACAAAGATAAGCCTATATAGGTGAGGCCACTCATTTATCTAAAGTAAATAATATCTCTTACAAAAAACTTTTAAATTAGTAGATAGTAATGTGCAATATTGATCAAAGGGTGAGAAAATAGGAATAAATGAACAACGCATTGATCAATACAATTTGCAGCCGGCGCGGCGTCTGCTCTGCTCCCGCCATGTTGTATTTGCGAGAATCCTAATTAGGCGATAGATGCATGTCGCGCCTAGCCTGTCAACAGCGTATAACACTCGCAATTACTTGTACAGTCAGCATTAAATCAAACTTGACTAGCAAAGTACTCAAAATGATCTTCATCTCAGTATCCCCCCTTCCTGTCGGCTGATTGTTTTGATATTTGGTACACACCTTTAGTTCGGACGACGATACAGTTTAAATAAGTCGGTATAAAGATCATTTTGAGTATTTTGATAGTCAAGGTACTATTCCACTAGTTATCTCTTCATGTATGTTCGTGCGTTAATATAATCTATGCTTACTTTACTTTGTACCTAGAGCTAAGAGCCTCTTTGCCTTTGAACAGGCTAATTTAAAACACTACTAGCAGACTGTTAGGTAGCCGGCTCACGAGCCAGAAACGGAACAGTAATTGCAAACGTGATTCAAATGTTAAGTAGAGAGAGATAAAACGGCGTATCATAGGATTCACAGGTATTCGCGAATTAATGTAACCCGCACATCATACGGGCTGGTACATATATATGTATATATAGCTCTCGTACTGGTGTTTCTGCCGCCTCAATATATTTTAACACCTTTATTCCATTACTTAACTGAAGTAGTTTTGTGTTACGTGTAGATTATTTCAATAGGTGATGTGTTTATTAGGGAGAATGATCAATCACTTTTTATATTCAATAGATGATTATTTAGGTATAGGTACGCTTTATGTATTGAGCTTGACCGGATTCTGAACCACATTTCCCAATGGGGCTCTGAGAACTTGGTCGAGTTCGATGCCAAGAAGACGCAGGGATTTGCGTTTACAGCAAAGGTCATCAAAACAGCGTCGCGTAAGCTCGGAGTCCTAAACAGAGTGAGACCGTTTTTCACGCCGTAGCAACGGTGTCTTCTATACAAGACATAAATTTGTTCTTGCGTGGAATACTGCTCGCATTTTTGGGATGGCTCCGCAAAGTACGTAATAGATGCTCTCGACAGGTTGCAGCGACGTACGGTCCGCATTATTGGAAATCCTGAGGTCACGAGTAACCTTGAGCCTCTGCAGATGCGTAGAGATGTTGCTTCCTTGGCAGTATTTTACCGTCTTTACCATGGTGAATGTTTTAATAAGGTATTCCAATTAATCCCGTCCTCTCCTTTCCTATACAGGACAACACGTGCAGGGCTTCGATGTCACCCGCATACGGTGCAGAATATTCCTTCAAGAACCAAGCGACTCTTTCCTCTGCCGCACTAAAAGGCCTGGAATTCCTTGCCAACTCACGTGTTTCCCTCTTCCTACAGTCCCGAGTCCTTTAAGCGGGGCGTGAAAAAGCATCTGATGAGGCCGTCAAGCTAAGTGCCACCATTGTTAATATGGCACATGTATATAATGGCGGCCCTCTTTGCTGAGGCTTTGCCTTCAGCTTACCATCAGGCTAGGTTAATTCAAATTGACTAGACCTAAATAAAAAAAAAAATCAACACCGCTATAATCAAACTGTGAATTAACGTAACTATGATTACAATTAAATAGGCAGCAATACTTAAACCGCACTTTAAATAAGACAAGAAAACAGACTATATAAATATAAGTTGATTTTAAATGATTTTAAATGCAAAATTAACACGACTGCTGGTATTGATACTGACTTTGCCACAATAATACAAGGATATTGTGTTTCATTTCACGGATCTGTAACAGTATCTAAACAGTATCAAAATAAACAAGTCTCTGGCGGTTCGAATAGCATTGCAGATCATAGAACAATCACTATTCGCTATAGAGCAAACATCCCGTCGCCAACGCGGACGGCTCCTCGCTCCTCGGCACAAGGCGACAAGATAGCGGTAGTTAATATTGCGGTTTTTGCGCACATTCCGCAAAACGGCGCGGTTCCATTGTCGCTCGACATCCGCATCTCACGGCGCTCCGCCCGGCCGCAGACCGGCTGCGGAGGGCAGAGAGCCCCAGGACGCATTGTATTGACAGACCGTATTGTCTGCTGAGCTATTTGTTGGTTGTAGATGTGATTGTGGAAGTGCTTTAGTATAAATGTATTTTGCTATGAGGGTAAATGGAATGGCTTTTAGAAGTACTTCCATTGCTCGTGGACATTCAAATAGAAACTGAAGTAAGCTTTCGTGATTGGAGTGTCAAAAGTTTCGTCATTTTTAAATGTTTATTTTGGATATAATGCAACGGTTTGTTCCTTTCTATTGTATTTCAACGTAATTACCTTCTGACGTTATCGAAAGAACAATTAAAGCTTTTATAAATTCTAGTTATATCAACGTTTATCACTAAAGCCAGTGTAATCACAAAATACAGGTATAAAAATAAGTGAAGATAACATTAATCTGTCGGTACTTCACCAAGAACTCCTACTACGCTGGATTATTTCCGAGAAGTATTAAAACTTCAAAAATATTCAGAGGGGCGGCTTTGGTGAATATCAAAATGATTTGCGGTAAAGATCACGTGCAACCTTTACCTTCGGCTTAACCCGCGGCTTAGCCTCACAGATATTGAGGCCGCTTAGAGTTTCTGAGAATGAATATAATTCTTTAGAACCTGTAGCAGGTTGAAATTTACTATACACATTGGTCGGTTTTTGAACTACTTTATTCTACCTTGAATGTTGAACGAACTAGATGTGTCAGATTTTGCAGTTTCTCCAAGTACCTATTCTTACTTCTAGCTTTCATTACTACAGGAGACATAAACAGCACGTTTCGGGACAATTAAATTGGTGGAAGAATTTATTGAAAGAGAAGGTGCCATGAAATTAATTAATAGGTCTCCTTAATTGAACTAAAGTTGAACTTATTTCCATCGGTAGAGTTCACTTGTTAAGCAACGCTTATTTCACCAGACCACAGTTGTGGGCACATAATTCCAGCAACATACTAACAATTCGGCTGTGTTATCTAAGTTTTGAAACTACGATTCGTACAGTTAAATAAATCATGGATATAGGGGATTTTGGCAAGTGGTTGGAAATGCGAGTTATCATATTTTTAATTTTTATTTATTTATTTTAATGAATGAATGAACTATGTTAAGGAAAGACTACAGTAAGTTAATCCATCTATCTGTAAAAATGATGCAATCATTTACTCCTTGCCAAATATATGTTTCCAGATAACGAATAGTTAGTCAATAGTTATGTGCTATAAGTACCTAAAAATTATTTGCATTGATCTACAAGGGGTTTAAAATATATTTTGACAACATCCAACCTTCGTAATCTTTATGTTCATACATAAATCTTACACATAAAATACACGTCAATTAAATTGCCCGCTGACGACAAATTCTGTCTGTAAATGTTTTATAAAAGTAATCTTTATGCCCATACATAAATCTTTTACTTAAACACACTTCAATCAACGCTCGAGGACATGTCAAATTCTGTTTGTGAATGTTTTATAAATGCTATGTAATCGGCTTATACTGTCAGTAAATTGTATTATTGCTTTACTCTGAATTGACTCAAACATAAACACTATTTGGGCAGTCTAGCCAGTACCCGGGGGGTATAACTCGATAGCCATTGTTAATACACCTCGGCGCGCCGGGCTCTCACTTCAGTCGTGAATCTGTGTGTACATTGAAATTTACTCTGCGATTTGAATACCAACTAGTTCAGTCTGGTAACAAACCACTTGTTTGTTATAAGTATAACATAACTTTATAACATAATATTTATGTTAACGTCGCAAATTGGCTTGCGCGAGGTTCCACCTGATTTTCAAACTATAGACTCAGTCCTAATACTACCTACTGCCTATAGCTTCAAAATTATATTACATATTTATTTTTTACTATCTGCCTTTCCCTTTTACGAGATGCATAAAATAAGTCAATAACTTATTTCAAAAAGGGATTTTCTCAATTGGATGTGTCTTCCCTTTTTAAGATTTACGGACGATTGTCGTAATTCTTTTTTCAATCGAATAGGGGAACTGATTAATGACCCATCTGCATTTTCAACCGTTGTGATAACTGGATAAAGAAAACCGCGAAATTATGATAATAGTCATACATATTATTCGAAGGCGGTCCGATATTTCAATATCAAGAAATAATTAAGTACCAAAACATATATTTCCTACGTCATAAATATCCAATATCCCAATTCAGTGCTAGTGTGTAGCTACAAGTCCGACACGTGCCTAGAGCGATGTGGAACTGCCGGGTGTTGGTGTGGGGGTGGGAATTTCGGGAAGCGTTCCCACTTCTTGTGTCGTGCCATTGTGATTCCTCACGCGCGCGGTGTCGTCTGCTCCTTGGCCTAATTCTATTGAGCTGGTAACACATTTATTTGCATTAGCTTTATAGCATTTTGATCACTGGGGGATGAACGGAATAGCGATAAGGACGAATGTTCGTGTTTTGGGCTAGCGAGTGTGATCATGTTCTCACTGTTGTCGCGGAATATTTCTTTGGCTAACTTTAACTATCTTGTGTAAGTCAATAAATTGTTTATTTAGAGGAAAAGAAATTGTTCAGTTCAAATTCTGTCTTGTTGTTGTGTAGGGTGTTTAGATGCTTATTTGCTAAAATCATTAGGGTATTTTAGAAGGTCATTTTGACACTACCACATTTTTTTTTCAATTTATTTCATGCTGTGATGTAAAATACTTTTCTGCCAACCTCTTCGATAATAGGAAGTAAAGGGTTTTACATACTAAGCTCACTTGTAGGCGCCATCAGCAATAACTAGCACAGTACACTAAGAACTAAGCACTTAATCCCTTTAAGTTCTGCGAGTGAACTGTAATCGCCAGCGAAAGGGCTTCACGACACGAGACCGGATCGTCGCAACTAAGTGTCGGCAACCGGTTACGTACTGAACTATTATTGAAATATGTAAGATTTCCTCGGAGGGTTCCGTTGCCTGGAGACTGGGACGTAAATCGATCAAAAAGTATTCGAAAGCGAGCATTTTTTGTGTATATGCGGTATTTTTATTGTGATTAAGAATGCGGTATTGTGGCGTATGGAAGATTGTAAACAATTGTTTCGTTATTGACTTGTTGTCGATCTTCTAAATATATGAAACGGGTTCACCGAGGGACAGTCCTAGTATCTACATCGCCTTGTTGTGTGAAGTTTGAGAGTTTTTGTAGCGGTTAATAATGTATACACCATTGACAGCCTCCGTGGCGTAGCGGTAGTGAACGCGGCGCTGCGCAGGAGGCGCGGGTTCGATCCCCGCTCAGTGCAAATATTTGTATGCATGAATATAGTATTTGCATAGGTCCGGTCGTGCCTCGGAGAGCACGTTAAGCCGTCGGTCCCGGTTGTCATACAAACATCTAAGGCAGTCGTTACGGGTAACTGGAGCCCTCAAAAATCCAACAACTGGTCGCCTTTGGGTTGTGGAGGTCAGCAGTCGTTTCACGGAAAAATGACGAAGTTTAGCCAAATCCGCAGTTAGACTGGTAAAAAGCGGACCCCAGACTCCAAGTTGAAAAGCTTCGGATGCGACTGGGATTAACGCTAGGATGAAGAATAATGTATACACCATTGAAGTGACGTCTATAGCAACAGCACCATTAGAATGGTATTCTGGTGGTGTTGGTGAGACTGGGTGCAACAGCACTTTGTGGCCCCAGCTGTGTATAAGAGCAGTTTTCCTTCGGGCATATACCTACTGTGTGCTTGGTCGCCTTAGTACACACACCACTGTTTCATGAGAATAACTTTTGTGTAAGTAAGATACTCGCGTCTGTACCTATAAGTAAGCCGAATGGTCATGCAGGTGTGTATTTCACCTATTTCCTAAAGCTCTATTTTTAAACTGCAACAACTGAACTAATAAAGCATGTTGCTAATATTATATGCCTTTTTACTCTGTGTCTATACCTAACCTTTCTTTGGACACTGTCCAACGACCCGCTGGTCAGCGAACGTGAAGCCACCGAATTACTATCGATCTATTCCCAGGCAATTAGCTACGAGCTCATAAACAAAGAACAAAACGAGAGTCTGTGTCCACGCTCCGGCATCCAAATAAGTCTTTATTTGTTGCTCTTATTCACAAACTCATTAAACTACAATCAATCGCTTTACGAACATATCTTAAATCGCAAAAGTATTTGAATTACTTTTTTTAACGAGTTGGAAGTTCTAACGACGGCAGGCGATGCAAAACGACATGGGTCCCGAGTCGACAAATAAAAGTAGAAAGGCGAATACTTTTGTCAAAGTTTAAAGAACATTTGGCAAGGCCGTCGTTGTCTCCAGTCCCCGGGCGGGACCGAGCTAATTAATATTTACGTTGTATGACAACTGGACTTATGTATTTATGAAGAAGAGAAAAAGTCAGCGCAACTTCTGCTATAAGCTTCCCAATAGAAAGTTTTGCGGACTCAAACAATGTTTCTACTTAAGGGGCTAAGGTCACTTATAAATTTTTACACAAAATATCTATTTGAGTACTTATAATTTGGTGCTGTTTTTGATCGAATCTAAATATACATGTAGTGTCTGTTCCAACGCTAAAGGAATCACATTTCTATGTTAAGATTTAGCACATACATTGACTATGAACCTACCTAAGTTAATAGAATAATTCAATTATGTGGGTCAAGTGTGATACTTATTATGGTAAAAATTTATATTGATGTTTAATGTCTGGTCGTAATGCAACAGGTAACCGCGGCTTGTGATATAAAAGCGAAGTAATGAAAATAGACGACCTAATCACTAAATTACAATGTGTTGTTTCACAAATGTAAAAAGTTTTGAGGTTTGTGAAATCATCGATCCTTGAACATGTATTTTGTTAATACTCAGTTCTTGTCAAATAACTGTCAAACATATCTTTATAAAACATTTCCCAGAAACCTACTTCAATTTAGATGTCCTCTAGAATTCTAGAGGTTCCTTTAGAGGTCGTCTTATTATACGATGACAATGTGCAAACAATCAAAATGGCGACCCTTTCGCTAAATATGTACCCCAATAGCAAATACCTAAATAAACACAAAACTATACCTGTCAAATAAATTATGATGTCTGGAAAATTAATTATACAATCAGAATTCTAATGATGTAGTGAGTGAGTGAATGATGAACGATCGGTAGCCACGAGCTGCCTGCTGCGGCCGGCGGTGGCCAGCTTGTTTGCCTGCCAACTAATACTTAGTTGTTCAACAAAAACTTTGCCGATGAGTTATCGCTACGGGCGGGGCCGCGGCAAAAACTGCGCGTGGCAAACTGGCTTGTTAACAGTTTACCTTTAGTTGAAATTAATTGACAGTGCACAGACTTTTTGTATCACAACATTTTCATGCTTTCTAATATGTAGTTTGTATTTGTACGCAATAATGGATGAAGCTTTTCAAATGTAATGAAGTCTATTTTTAAGTATTTGCCTGTGGTGTCGCTGGCTTTAATTTAATAAAGATCTTGTACTCTAGGCAGGATTTTGGAATTAATTCAAATATATATATACGTTATTATATAGTATACGTGATAACTTAGATGATCAAAAAAATTGGATTTTGCTAACATACTATAGGTACACTAGCGACCGCCTGCGACTTCGTACGCGTGGAGTGAGACCTGCATACAAACTACAAAAAGGGTGTTTTTTATATGGAGATGTACTAATAGTGTATCCTACTACTTGTACATCTCCAGTATCTCCACACCATGAATAGAAAGTACTTTTTAAATTTCAAGTCTTCAAAAACATAGCACTCTCAAACAAACTTTCAACCCCCTTTTCCCCCCTTTTCATAAAATTCTTAGCGGATGTCTACACGCTATAAATAACCTACCTGCCTAATTTCAAGTTTGTATAGTGTTATGGTGTCTGAGATTTTGTTAATAATAATCAGTGAGTGATAAGCCCCTCTAGACAAGTGGCAATTCGTTGGCCGGCGTTTGATGGAATAGAAAGACGAATGTACGGGATTTGACGTATTTGACAGTCGTTAACGCATGTCATAAACGTCAAATCCTATACATTCGTCATTCCATTCCATCAAACGCCGACCAACGAATTGCCACTTGTCTAGAGGGGCTGTGCAGTCAATGCGAGCGCCAGGCTGTATGCTTTTCAATCTCCCCGAGGCACTTACAGTGATCATTTATTGAATGGTCCGTGCTGTGCATTCGCGGGGCATTCGATCCCAGGTTCGTTTCCTGGCGCCGGCCCCGCCTGCGCTACGGTAGTTTGCACTGCACCCAGCTTATTTGTTTATTTGCTTACCCAACTCGACTTTTTGAAAGCTGACCGGCGAGTTCGCTGCTTTTATTTAGATGTTTGTACGTTTATGCGCTGTTCACATTATTTTGTAGAAGCCATCAGTTGCGAAGTGCGACATGTTTTGAAGGGTATGCCGACTATGCTAAAGCTTTGAGGTTTTTAAATGTAAAACCAGTTGATTTGTACTAGAATTGTACATATTTCAGTCGCAAATAGATTGATATCATTTTAGTAATTATTACGAGAATTCGTTTCAAGAGATAAGATAAGATAAGATAAATCTTTATTGTACACCAAAGAAATACAGTACATGTACGGACAACATAAGAAAAATGTACAAATGGCGGCCTTATCGCTACAAGCGATCTCTTCCAGGCAACCTTTGGATGGACATATTTGATTAAACGATAATAACTTATGGGTAGTTATTACTGTAGTCATAAGCTTAAACTATATATAAGTAAATAGACATATATTTATATACATATTATATACTTTGTATTTTACATATACCTAAGTACATATTTAAATTCAATATCCATAACATTTACATAAACATACATACATAATTATTAGATATACACATATATTTCATAAGTACAAGATATACCTACACACAGCGAGCAAAGTAACTATCCAGAACGCAAATAGTGTTCTTTTATCATATTTTTGAAAGTGGCCAGGGATTGTGCGCGTCTGATGGATACAGGCAGAGCATTCCACAACCGTACAGACTGGACAGTGAAAGATTTGTCATAAAATGTTGTAGAATGAGAGGGCGTGGACAATTGCAATGTTACTGACGACCTCAAGGATCTTGAATGTGTGTCATTGAGGAACACAAGCAAGAGAGGCATTTAGTTAGTTACATCTTTTAAAACTGTAATCTAGGCGAACTAAAGTTATTTCAATTATGATTTTTGAAGATTAATAATTGTTTCTGAATGACATTTTCTAGATGATTGGCTCACGCTTTGCCCCAAAACTCGCTTTTTGAATTTGAAACTGGGATTCCGCTCTCCCACTCGAGATCTTTTCTGTTTGTTTGGGTTCTTATGGGAGCGACTTTCGTTTCACCTTGATGCTCTGAGAGGAAAATTTACACCAAAGCCCGTTCCGTCAATCAGTTGGTGTATAGCAGGTCAGCTAGACTTTAGCACCAACCTTTAGCCCATAATTTAAAGTGTAAATACAGACAGAGAATACTGTGCTAAGCAATATCTATGTTGTTGCAGAGTGGAGCGTGCGGCTGTCGGGGCGGCGTCGCTCGTCGCAGCAGACTCCCGCAGCGCTCCTGGCGCACTTCGACACCACCGTGTTGCAGGTAAGCGTCCTCATGGTAACTACCTGTACATACCCCGGGACACGCATCATGGACCTAAATCGCGAGACATACGAATTCTTTTTTTACGCGTATAGTTATTTAATAATTTATGCTTGGTGAATATGATCTCGTCTACCGCCGAAAAGACAACCAAAATAATGATCTGCGCATATAGAGCATATTTTTAGGTCTAAGATATGTATCCTGAGCAATATCAACTATGTACCTAGCAGATAACCACACGAACCACTACATGGAAAATGACCGTGGCTTATGGACACTCACGTATACGCGTCACATTTGCGATGCCGATTCTGTAAAAACTCTCTAATGGCCATCTTGAAGATCTTTATATTGTAGTTACTTAGGAAAACTACAGCAAGGAGATCATTCCACAGCATAAGCGTGTGCAGAATAGAGTTCCTTTCACATTTCCGATTGCATCGTGTAGATCATCCATGCATTTTGAGTCTGTGGCAAAGTATTTATAAATTTGCCACAGTTTGTCAAATCAAAAGGAAGTACCCCGTAATTCGGCTAGATTGTTTCCTGTTAGGTAATCATGTTACCATGCTATAATATGTCTCCAGGACTAATGCTCTTGATAGAAGAGAAAAAAATCCGTCAGCAGAAGTCTTTAAAAAACACGATAAAGTTACCACATCGACAGTTAAAAAAAAATTACTCAAATTCATTTAATCTAATCGAATCTACTATTACTCTTCAAATAAAGCGGCCCATTCAAGATCGGTTTTACGACGACCTATACCCGAAAGGTCCGTTTTGTAAATTTCCCAAATTAAATGAGTGTGAGGTCATCCATGTCGATCGCATGTCGTCTAATGTACAAGTCCCTGTGGGAAAGTATTAAACGTTTGCGGTGGCGCTGAGTTTATCTCTTCCGCGTAATTTGGCGGGTACCCTGTACTCTGGTCCCTGCCACGGAACAAAGGGGTTGGCAGAAGGGGGCAGTTCTTTCCAGACATCGCGTTTTATAGTTCAACACATTAGTGCTAAAGTCGTGAAATAATTGTATTTTCCGTTATTGATTTACTTTTTGGTCACGAGCGCGATGCTTGTGAATAAGTACGAGAGAAACTAATGAATTTCCAATATTTAAATACGAAATAAGGTATGATTCCGAAACCGACAAGCACTACTATAATATAGAATGTGTAAATCCACGGCAAGGGAACAATATTTTTTAAAGAGTACTAGTACCCAAACGATGTCACTAGTATCGCCTTTATTGTGGTAATTCCCCGACTATGCGTCACAATTACGACTATATTCCGACATATCCGCGCATACCAGTTTAGACCGATATTCTTCAGTACCAAAAAGTATAAAAACGAGTCGGGTAACTTGTGGAACTCACCCATTGATCCGACCTAAATACACCATGCCTTAGCGATACCATCATAACGCCCTATAATTTCCCTCAACTGCTAAATCGTTTTCAATTTACTTCCTGAATCCTTATCGTACTAAATAACGGTGCTCAGGAATCCATTTCGAAAGGCAAAGGTAAAGAATGAAGTAGTTAGGCGATATCGGGCACATCATCAGAGAAGTAGGCAACAGAAATTAATTGTGTGGGAGGTGACCGCCACCTCCACTTCTGTAGGCCACACACGTGTCGCAGAGAAAACTTTATGAGCTCCTTAAAAGATTCCATTACTGGAGCAAAATGTGCGCTGTATTGTTTCGCGTCTCAGGGGTAATTTACTAACTTATATTTATGACATCTGCGGCGACAGAAACTGAGTTGAATGAATAGACAGAAACCGAGCTATAATAGTTAAATCATTCTGAGATTTTCTTAGATGAATTCATTTGTTTTGAGATAACTCAAGGTTAAACGCGAAGCAATCCAGTTTGAATGCCTTCCTTAGGCCTCCATTGGCACAAAGTAGCTCGGGCCCGCAAGGAATGAACGGAATGGCCGTTTTCTTCTCAGATTCCACAAAACTCGGAAGATATGAAAATCTGAGGTTCAAATTGCAGTGGTCATTACATCTCGACAGATTCCTCAATACCATTTCGACTTTTACGAACAAAGTTCTCTATATATTTCTTAGATATTTTCCATCAGAACTTGTCACAGTTACACGAATACATACTAGTACGGATTGAGCATTAAACTACGGACATGCCGTTATTTTCAGAATAGAATATGTAATCCTTGGGAAACTGCAAATTGAACTAAAATCTGATTACATTAGGATTCGATCTTAGTATTGACGTTGAATAGAATATCCTTGAAGTGAAATTGATGAAACCTATAGAAGAGGTACACGATGTGTGTTCGAGAATTGTTCCGCGCTGATAGCACCACGGGGGCAGCCCGGGGCAGGTGGCCACTGCAGAGAGTGTCGTTCCGATGAGACAACTTACTGTCTTATATTTTCTTGAAGAATTTTTGGAAATACACGAGATGAAGGGTATGGCCGGTGCCGTCCTTGGCTGCCTGCAGTGATTCTTATTTCCGATTTTTATTATCAACTTCGTTCTGCAAAGTTTGCACTTTGGCACCCGAGATTCGTCTATTCTTTCGGATTGGTATAGCGGAAGCTACTGTCTTACGACCGCCAAACCCTGAGAGGTAAACCAGAATCTCACTGTTTATTTAAGTTTTACTTATTTTGATTCAGAGTTTATGTAGCATTGTTACTAAGTATATTGTGTTACTAGGTATATTGGTAACAACGTTGTAGATAAGATAAAGATAAAGATAAAGATAACTTACATAGTGGGATTTTTGGATCTATTCGTGCGCTAATGGCATTTCATGGTTCGGATTTCTAAGGTAGCTGAAACATTAGTTGAGCTGTTTGATTTCGACACAATATCTGCATTAGGAACATTACCTGCACTGCAGCAGTATTTGGTAGAATTCCGATTTGTGGCTCGCATATGGTGAATCTTTTACTTAGGTACATACGCTCAAATAGCGGGCTGTTGTCTCTGCATACCCTAGGTGGAAATTAATGTTTTATTAAATGACTATGCGAAAAACTTCTTCTAGTACTGTTTAATGTTTCAAACATTTCATTTCATTACATAATTTTAGTAAAATATACGTTTATCTTCACGTGCTCACTTTAGCATTCGACTGGTTCCGAAATCCTTAGCAAGGACAATGGCCTCTTACTGTGGCACACCCAATGGCTGTATTAGGTGCAAGCTAGGCTAACCCAGGATACACATGAGATTATTGTATATTCATAGATATAGATATCTAGTGTTCAGTAGTAAACTTCGCCATTATTTTCAAAGTTATTTAGAAAATAAAATTTAAAATTACCTGACCCCTTTATTAAAAAAAAACTGAATACCTCAAATTGAGTGTTTCAAAATAATTACCAAAACATACTTCCCAGAATCGTACTCATTCAAATCGATTCCCGTTCGTGCGGAAATGTGCCCATTATAATTGCAACTTCGCTATAACATTTTTTGATTGGCGTGTAATGAATTCGGCCCACTCAATTTCGGCCAACTCGATTTACGCGCACCAATTAGTGGTTCGTGTGTTTACAGAAAAGGTCAGGGTAGGCTCACTAAATCAGTATAGGGTGCGATCGAAACGGCTCGGCCACAGATGACCTGGTCCGTCCCATCAGCCGTTTCGAGGAAGAATGGAAAAAATGTCCCCCCTTCCGTCGCACTGATTCGAATACAATTCCTTCGCTGAAGGAATATTGTTGGGACTACAAGTATTGGAATAAATTGTTATTGTTATTGGAGGCCTCTTGTAATGGCTGTTGTTGTCAAACAAAATATTAAGGCCGAGGGGAAGGTTGACTGGGTTCGTTTATTAGATCAGATACCAATGTTATTGTTATTTTAAATAATATTGTTGATGCGTAAGTTTTAGCCAAATTTCAAGTAAAATATCTGAAAGTTACATCAATCAATCATATTAGCCCACTACAGTTCAATACTAGACATAGACCTCCGCCTCTCGCATCAATTTACATATAAAGTTGTATTTGTGGCAGTTGACATTACTTTTTTAATCGTCTTAAAAGGGCTTTGAATTCGTTGGATTTGGAATGGAATTATGTTAGGAATGCGAAATTAAAACACCCTGTGTCGTACTCGTGACAGAACACTTGTCATTTCTATTAATTTCACTACTGTGTGGCACGTATCTAGTGGGTTTTATTTCTATATTAACGCGTGTTTCGTGTCGTACCTAGTCACTGAATACATTAATGAAAATATCGTTGCCCTGAATGTTTAGGACGATATAATTAATGGTATGTTTGTCAAGTCTTTATGAGGATTGATGATAGCAATCATTTGTAAGCATTGTTATTAAAATGTTATTTCGTTGTTATAATTTATTTGATCAATAACTTCTGCTACATCGGCGTTTGGCACAGTTATACTGGAAAAGTGGAAAAAGCGAAAAGCTACTGGGATTAAAGCTAGGATGAAGAAGGAAGGCGACAAACAGGGAGCTAAAAGGATTGATTGATTGATTCAAACTTGCAGATCGGTAGTTAACAGAAAAATATCAATTCGTACCAACTGGTGCAATGCGACTGAAAGGATCCTGTTTACGGTGATTATTTTCATTAAATGGGTCACGTGACGTCATCGCACGTTTTAGAGCTATGGCTACCCCTTTTTCTAAAATCTATTATAAAACGTTTTAGTAATGTGATAGGAGCCTCGTACTTCTAAAGATGAAATTTAGAAAGAAGAATAAGTTCCTCGATAGTAATATGGATTAGAGTAGCTCGAGGCACTTGTGTTGTAACGAATTGTAAGCAATACGCGATAAACGAAACAAGATTCACTTTCACGACAAATTGGTACACTATGTCACCCGATATTGAATTCACTAGCTTTGACTCGAGGGGTGACGTTCGACACTACTCCCGAGCGATAGTGCCATTTTCTGTGAATGTTACTTTTAAGAGAATGCTGTTTAAAAATGTTTAGGTGAAATATTCTTTTATAAACAAAAAAAATAATTATGTAGGTTTTTCGAAGTAAACCTAGTCCATTGATTTTGCTAAAAGAGCTTGCCTGACGCCGCTAAAATGCAGTATTTTTTCGATTTTACTTCATTGTACCTACTCGCGTTGAAAATACTAACCCGAATTAGTTAGAGAAACAAAAAAGTGAAAATAGCTGCATTTTAAATTATTCTTTGAATTTAAATCCATCTGTATGTTGAAAATATTCTTGACAAAATTAGTCCTATTTCACTATATGGGTATAATAGAACTTCAAGAAGGGCATTTGAAGGTCTATCAGTGATGCCCCTGTTGTGCACACATCCATATCCCACGGTAACCCTTCCCATCAGATGGGCTGTTTGCTCATTTGTCACTAAATATTATATGGGTAAGATACGTTTAAAAACTATTTCAATAACTTATCAATAGGTTTCAATAAAACCCCTCGTAATATAACAGCTTGCTTCGTAATAAAAATTAAATGGATTCGAAATGTCTCAACTTGACATGAGCAAAAGCACCTGTGTTCCCTAACTGCCGAATAAATGTAGACTGTATTTTACTAAATAATGATAATACCTTAAAAAATAAAACTAATTGTAATTCAGAAATCCGAATGGACGGATTGTTATTCCTAAGTCAAGACAGTCGAGACAGTCGCGTTTGTCTTTGTTTTGACACCCGATCTCATTGATATATATTGTTACTAAACTAACTTAATTCATCATTTTATTAACCGACTTCAAAACAGCGGTAGGTACTCAAATCGAATCAGAGTTAGTGAGCGCACACATCTAGCGAATGGACTTTGTTCATGCACTCTGGAGAGTTTTTGTACTGTCAGTGGAAAGACCAAAAGCTTGTTCTGCTTTGCTTCCTCCACAGAGAGTTTCTGTGCTTGCAGGGTCAGTAGCTCAAGTGTGACTCCCCTGGCGTTTCACATGTCCAAAGGCCACGGTAACCACTTTCCCATCAGATGGGCCGTGTGCTTGTCTGCCACCTAAGTGGTTTAAAAAAACAATTTTAATCATAAATTAGGATACCATAAATAATGATTATCTAGGTTAACTGCTAGAATACGGTGTTACGTAGTCACAAGCGTAGCTCGTGTAAAATGGGCTCCACAACCGCACTTAAGTACCTAAAGACACTTCTTCCAATAATATTTACGCGTTTCCTTAAATAAATCATCTTAATATTATAATACGTACATCACCAGATGCTCTCACAATTTGCATATCGGAGGATGTTTGCGATGTTTGTGTGCACAGCGGATTGACAACGAACAGACAGAAGAATACAGCAACGTAGTTGTACAAATATTTGTTCTTATTTGATTCAATCTGGGAAATTCTCAGATCAGTAGATTTCCTTGTTTATATCAATGCTGTGTACCTAGTAGTTGTAGGATATTTTATGTAAGTGGTAGTTTCTTTACGAACTTACTTCTATTTTGATCCGTGTAATGTTTGGTAGGTAGGTACGCATGGATTGAACGTTTTTTTTAATGACTAATATTAGCAACAAAATTACAAATATTGCCTCTATCACCTCCAACTTAGCTTAATTGCTTGGGCTAGGAGTGGGTTGACATCAGTAGTGTAATGGCCAGGATTTGAACCCGGGACCTCTCGATCGTAAGGCCGACTCTTAAACCACTAAACTACCGACGCTAATCTTTATCTCTATATCTTTAAGTTGACGATAATTCTGTTTTTGGTGTACGTACAGATGAACTATTCTAGCACAGTTCTAAAAGAATAAACTTTTAGGTTAGTCAGTTCATGTACCCTCCGCAACCTCACTCACACGTTGCGACTGGAAACGGGAACATAGTACGGGAAATTAATCAAATATACGAACAAACTGTGGAATGAACTCCTTCTGTGGTTTCTTCAAGAATTTAGAAGATTTTTACAAGGTCGGCACCACGAGTGTGACGCCTTTGGTATTGGACACGTCCATAGGCCACGGTGTCAACTTTCTATCAGGCGGGCCGTGTGTTTGTCTTTCACCTAAAAACCCAACTGTTCGTCTAACCATCTTCTCTTGCGCAGATCCGCGACTGGGTGTCGGTGGAGGTGGACATGCTGCGAACGCAGGCGGTCGCCGTGGGCGACGTCGACGACATCCTGCAGCAGCTCGACAAGCAGAAAGTGAGTTTACCTAGACATATACTAAGTTCGAAGTTGCGAACCAAAGTTTCTAAAAATTTATATAATAAAATGCATTTACGGCACATAAAACTTCTTTCGGCCCAAAACTTACGAAAAGAAATTTGAAGTCACTTCTAGATACTTACATACATGCTACGTCTTACGTTCATGTTTAGTGGGAATGATGCGGGCCCGAAGTTTCGAATGTAGGTACATTTCATGGTAGCCCCTGTAGCGGGGTATTGTTACGCATGTCAAGTGTGTCGGATTGTATTCCAAATTTGAAATTGTGTTCCGAATTTGCAATTGTGTTCTTAATTTGAAACTGTGTGGCGAATGTTATGAATAGATGATAATTACGTCTTTCTGACTTGAGTGAATGTATTTTACAATCAATATTTGATTGTGAATTGTTTGATGTTTAACAAACAGAACCAAGTTTTTTTTAAAGTTTGACCGTTTAGTATACTTAAGCGTTTCAATTTTCTGAGACCACATACATGGCGAGAGAGTAATCACTTGGTTACTCTTTTTTATAATGGGTTTCATAGCATTCGCATCACCGTAACAATTAATTATAATAAACTTTACAGCTAACAAAATATTTGATCCAATCCATATCTAAACTGCATCATAGGTAGCTTCTTTTATTCCTTTACAATGAAACTCAACAAAAAAGCTAGCGAGTACCAACCAATATGCAGTTCATGAACACTTAACACCACAATATGTATAATATGTATGGGTGTTTAATCACCCAAGTACGCAATAATGCGCGCCGAGGCGCACACTCGCTTATTTTAAACATAACATAAATCGTTCCACGAGCATTAGACAAAAGATCAAATTTATTACCACCCAACTTTCCCGGTAAATGAATATAAACTTTATTTAATTTGTGTTAGAGTTTGTTTCTGGTTGTTGCTGTCAGGACTCCCAGTGGCGTTAAGTCGCTTCACTCGCTTACTCTGCCGACTTAAGGCGTAGTGTAGAAGCGCGGCTACTTGGTACAATATTTTATACAATATTTGGGCTTTTTGCTCTGATATAGGATATAGATAATATTCATTTTGAAGCTTTGATAAATTATTACTTTGAGAAATATGCAAACTAAAAAATGAAAAGTAAAAATGAGTTAAATACTCTGTGGATAGTTTTTATATAGGTTTTTGAAAGTTTGGGCACTCTGTATTTGATACAAGGTATCCAAACTTTGCAGACTAGGTAAGTACCTATGTATTACAGAGATAATATATAAACCCATTTACGTTCACGAAGTTTCAATCGTATTGGTGGGGGTGTGTTCGTGCGAGCGCGTACGATATTATTAGTCCTGGCTTCGTGGCCTCCTGGCGAGGCGCCTCGTTAGTATTCCGTCGGTGTGCGCGCCGCCTTGCCCACGATTATCATCCAATAGCGACCGCATCGCGTTCCTATTGCGACGATATTGGGATTATTTTCAATGTTTTTTTGTGTTTTATGTTTAATCGTTACTCCTTGGAAGGCTGCTGTGGTTCGAATTGTACGCATTCGGTAGATATAAACAGATTATTGGGTGATATATTATATATCTAGTCATTCTTGAGAAGTATATGCTCGCTTGTATACAAAGGTTAACAAAGGTGTGTTTTATGGGAATGTTCGGTATATGGTGCTGAGCGAGCCTTTTGCTTCCTTACAAGAAGTTAACAGGCAGCCTCCGTAGCTTGGCGGTAGTGTACGCGACCACTACGTAGGAGGCGCGGGTTCGATCCCCGCTCAGTGCTAATTTTTGCATGCATGAATATGGATATTTGCATTGGTCTGGTCGAGCCTCAGAGAGCACATTAAGCCGTCAGTCCCGGTTGCCATAGGAACATCTATGACAGTGGTTACGGGTAGTTGGAGCCCTCAAAAGTCTAACAACTGGTCTAACTATAATGTTAATGCAATGCAATGGTAAAACTGCAATGCCTTTGAGTTGTGGTCAGATGGCAGTCGCTTCTATCAATATCGAAATTTAGTCAAAACTGCAGTTGGACTGGTAAAAGCGGACCCCAGACTTCAAGTTGATAGCTTCGGATGCGACTGGGATAACGCTGGGATGAAGAAGAAGAAGTACTTTATGATTGATCACATTATTATTGACCTGCCCCTACAATCAAACCGTATTGGGTCTGTTTTGTCGGTTTTATAATCTCAGTTAAACATTCACTTACAAACTTTTGAATGATTCATGTCTTAAATGAAAGGTATTTATTGCTATGTTCTTAGGTATATAAAATATTAACAAAAGCTATATGTTGGGTTTATGACGCCAAAATCTATGTGGTAAAAAAACATTTTTCGCTCGAATATATCGAGTGGGGTATCAAAATGAAGACAATTAGAAGACGATTACAAACATATAGATATCTATATGTGAAATCTAAAAGTATAAAATAAAATAAATTATTAAAAACAAAAACCCGACTCATGGTAAAGAGATCGAAACAAGGTTTATAACAGGCGGTGCCTATTAGCAAATCTCAAACTAGATGAATTTAAATAATTTATTTTATTTCAACTATTTTCAAAATGAACGGTAACATTTCAAGTGTTTTTTTTTACTAATAACTCGCTTCCGTCAGTTCATGAATCAGTACATCACTAGCCCATATCTATTGTAATTATACAAAAAATAGGATACGAAAAGTATCAAACTATTTACGATATTTTCTTCAAGCTATGAGGGAAAGCCCCTATACTTATATATATATATATGTTTTCGTTATACGCTCTAAGTGAATCTACGGAGAACACATCGATACTAAACTTGTGTTTTATGTTATCAATATTAAACTAAGCGCGAAGTAAGCGAGTATAATTATGTTCATTTCAACCGTTCAACTTATTCATGTGTATTTGAACAAATTGTATAAAATTAATGGATGAGTTAGTTTCTTGCGTATTTTCTTTCTGTTCAGTATATTTAATAACTGAAAACATTAGTCTTTAGAGAGCATGTCTAAGATCTTTCTTCATTAAAGAAAAGATTATTAGTATTCTAACCCTGCAGCTGATTTTTTTATGTTACAAGTAGTTACTTTAATAGTATTCATTCTGAGATTCGAGCCCGCGGCCTTTCAATTCCAAGTCTAGAGCTTATAACTAAGGTATCGTTGCTAAAACTAGTAATACATGCCATACCAAAGATGTATCATATCACCGAGGTACCTAGTACCACTAGGTATCTATAGTGCCTAATACCTATAGGTACCTATCATCGGGTGAGGAATTAAATTAGCCAGTTTACATTATAAATATTACGTGCTCCAAACATATGCTTCAAGGAAAAGGATAAAAATCGTAAACAATTTTTACGTCTACTTAATTGCTAGCTACAAAAGGAACAGAGAATTAAAATTCATGGGGACGCACCAATTATCATCCATTACAACGTTTGTTTGTTATTTAAACAAAGAAAGTATTATACTATACACGCAGGTATTAAATAATAAAAACATTAAATAACTTGGAAATTGTGTTACCTTCCCCGCCATCTAGTGAAAATCTGCAGAACTATGAAGTTCAGTAGGCGGCTGAATACAAGGCAAAACAATGTTGATGCTTATCCAATGAATGAAAAGGATTTATGAAAGCTTTGTAGTTGAGAAGTTTTAGGTGTGCTCAAAGAACTTGGCTGTAAGTGGGCAAGTAAGGTTTCTTCTGAATGTTTAGCCTTGTAGACCTGTATTTAACCTACGGGGCGGCTCACAGACAGTAAGAAAACCCATTGGGCATTGTTGGCTTAGATTTTAAACCCCTTCAAAAATAACCATGAAACCTTTTTAAATGCTATCCAGTGGTTCAGCAATTGCAGTAATTTGAAAAAATTAAATAAAAAATATATAGGAGTAATATTCGAAGCTCTATCCTTGGAGTTAATTGCAACAGTTGTTATCATTTTCTAAATAATATTTGACTGTTGCATCAGCTGTCCACGCAACTCTCAACCAATCTTAGAATCGAACCCAGACTCTTCACTTCTGTAGCCCTAAACTATATCTATACAAGCAATTCTGCTAATCTAAAAGATAAATGACAATAATCATTAGCATTTTCAGTTACTAATAGTTACTGAATAATGAAAGCAAACATTCTCATAATGTAAGTAAAGTATCAAACACACTTACAGACCGGCTAGACGCTACTTCTGTCTTACTTCTGAAGTATCAATATCGATATGCGTATTTAAATATCGCTGCTGCACACATGTAATACAGCCGTCACGCCTAATGTCTCCCCGGGGGCCGGCAGGAACGTAGGGAGCGTGAGGGAGAGCCCCACACAGTCGGTGTTGGGGTATTCTGGACACGATTTGTAATCAATGGATATTTGTAGATTTTGATGTAACCAAGCCTATATGTAAGATGTGCTCTCTGGGCGTCCTGGGAAATAAATCGCCTGGTCAGTGATATGTTTTTGTAACGTTGTGGGCAATTATATTGTCTGAAATTGTACATAGAAATATTTAAATTCGAAGTTGCATGAAATGAGCAAATAATAAGTATCGTTTTTTTTTAAAGAAAAGCAACTGTACAAATAACATTTTCAAAAAGCTACAGTTTGATTATAGGTGTCATTGAGGTGAAATTTGAGCCAGTTTATGAGCAAGTGTGTTGTAAAATATAATTAAGTACTGAGATGAAAAAATCACAAGCTTATATGATTTAATGGGCAGAGCTTGCCGTTGCCTATGAATGTTTGTAGGAAATATCAGTTACTTTACTAACAATATAAATGATCAGTGGCATCATTTTAAGCGTCGGTAGCTTAGTGGTTAAGGAGTCGGCCTTAAGATCAAGAGGTCCCGGGTTCGAATCTGAACTGAACTGAGTGAACCCACTCCTAGCACAAGCAATTTAGCTTAGTTGGAGAGGTTAGAGGGAATATTAGTAATTTCGATAATTTCGGTTGCTAATATTCATTAAAAAAAAATTGCACTTTGCGTCTTTAACCTATCAAACTTCACATCACTTAGGGCACCTACCCTTGCAGCTGATATGTGACAATAATGTCACTTGTTTATGTTTTGTATCATAATGCTATACGATGTCACAACCATCGCATCATAGCAAGTTAAAAAAATGTTATATCATTGAAGGTTACGTAATAGGTATCTGAGCTTCGATATTTTCTGTGAAGCGACTGCCATATGACCTCCACAACCCAAAGGCGATATCGAAGCATTGCAGTTAGACCAGTGGTTGGACTTTTCGGGCTCCAACTACCCGTAACAACTACCATAGATGTTCGTATGGCAACCGGGACTAACGGCTTTTGTTAAACGCTCAATTATCCAGCAGATTACCGGAATCTGCACACGATTACCAGAATTGTAGCGGACAACGACATTCGTGCTGTTGAGTGAGCCGCCGGGTTGCGACTGCCTAACTTATCCCCCCTTGCTCGTGTTGTTGTGAACAGTACGCATGCGCGCACAAATAGTGTTGGGATGGTGTCGATACGCTAATATTTCTTTATATTCACGCTTTTATGGATGATTGAGGGAGAACATATATTTGAGAAATGCAACTTTTCATAATTATGTAGGTAGCTAGATCACTTGGAACGTATAGTTGGTGTATTCTCTTCAATTTATAACAGCAGTGTTTAAAAACGAATGCAAGCCTCAAACAATAGAAACTAACAACCAACATTACTCAGTTTTTTATGATAGGAAGACTACAGAGACTCGTAAATGGAGTAGCTAAAATGAAAAAGAATGTTGTAACAAGTATTGATAAGGGTTTGTTAAGGTAGTTTGGGCACGTTGACCGAATGACCAAAAGACACACTAAGTAGGTATGTAAGGCACACATAAATGAGCAGATCAGCTGGGGTTGATCTCGCAGTAGGTAGTAAAGAAGATGGCGGGCTGTTGTCTCTGCTTACCCCGGAGGGAAATAGACGTAAGCATGCGTATGTAGAAAAACAAACAACACAAATAAAAGTGAGTGTAAACATATGAATAGAATGGTTACAATATTCACAATTTCATATTTGTTACAACATCATAAAGTTAACAAATTCACTCCCTATATAAATTCGAATCAACTCTTGTATCTCTTTCAAATGTCAAAATAACATAACATATTTACTTTATAAAAAAGGGCGTCTTTGGGAACTGCCGATAGAACTTAAAATTAAGCAAATTGTGAAAAAAGTAAATAGTAGGTTATGAATTATGATACAAGTGTGTAAAGTTGGTGATTACCACTGAGTCGCCATTGAGGGTCTTAAAAGACGGTAATCAACAATACACGTTATAATGTATTGTTGTTATATATTGTTGTATAAAATATGTTGTTATCGGGCGGTGTAGGTACTGGTACATAAATCGTTTTCTTCATAACTAGTACTTGTAGACATATTAATTAATAAATAACTTTACTTTCAATAGTGAAAACGAATTGCGAAACTTTTTGGTATTGGCGGACTGGCGGGAACAATTAAATAGTTTTTCTATGCGCACGCATTGGCCAAAGAGTAAAAGAATGAGGGTTCTTTTTTTTCTTTATCGCGTATACAAAATGGTAAATTTACTTCAAGTTTTAAACAGAAAGAAGACAAAGTGTGTGTGTATGGTGAGTGTATGTGATGGCGGGCTGTTGTCTCTGCTTACCCCGGAGGGAAATAGACGTAAGCATGCGTATGTAGAAAAACAAACAACACAAATAAAAGTGAGTGTAAACATATGAATAGAATGGTTACAATATTCACAATTTCATATTTGTTACAACATCATAAAGTTAACAAATTCACTCTCTATATAAATTCGAATCAACTCTTGTATCTCTTTCAAATGTCAAAATAACATAACATATTTACTTTATAAAAAAGGGCGTCTTTGGGAACTGCCGATAGAACTTAAAATTAAGCAAATTGTGAAAAAAGTAAATAGTAGGTTATGAATAATGATACAAGTGTGTAAAGTTGGTGATTACCACTGAGTCGCCATTGAGGGTCTTAAAAGACGGTAATCAACAATACACGTTATAATGTATTGTTGTTATATATTGTTGTATAAAATATGTTGTTATCGGGCGGTGTAGGTACTGGTACATAAATCGTTTTCTTCATAACTAGTACTTGTAGACATATTAATTAATAAATAACTTTACTTTCAATAGTGAAAACGAATTGCGAAACTTTTTGGTATTGGCGGACTGGCGGGAACAATTAAATAGTTTTTCTATGCGCACGCATTGGCCAAAGAGTAAAAGAATGAGGGTTCTTTTTTTTCTTTATCGCGTATACAAAATGGTAAATTTACTTCAAGTTTTAAACAGAAAGAAGACAAAGTGTGTGTGTATGGTGAGTGTATGTGAGTGGTAATTTTGTTTATTATACACGTATAAAATGAAATTTTCTATTTAAATACGAAGTTGCATGATGAACAAGCAATAGGTGGTATATTAATTTATGTGTTCTATTGACGTGTTTTTTGTATCGTTTTTTTTAAGAATAATGCAACTCAGTCAAAAAAATCTACTCGTGTAACATAACAATTTAAAAAACACAGTTTTATTATAGGTACACAATGGCATACAATGGCCTAATTACGGTGAGGTTAGAGCCATTTTATGAGCAAGTGAATTGAAAAGTATTTACTTCATAAATCAGCATCTACATAGTGTATTACGACTAGAAACTTTTGGTTCCCACAATAACTATTCAACATGACTAAAGTAGTTTTCACTTCAAAATTTCATCGATAACAAGATTATCGACAACTCTTTTATCGACATATACCCCACCCCCAATCCACCCATCCCCACACCACGCAAGTGTGTCGGGAGGGGCGCGTTGCCTAGCAACCGCCAGCCGGTAGCCGGCAAGCCACACGTGGTCCGGGTAGCGTGAAGTAGAGTTGTACGTCAGTCTGGCCGCGCCGCCACGCGCGGTGAATGTGTTTTTTGTCAATGTTTCAGGACTTTATCTAAATACATATACTCTCGCCTCTAAATCCCCGAAGGGGTAGGCAGAGGTGTAGTAACGACCACATTTCACCAACTATGATATTCGGTCTCAGGTAAAAGGTGGCGAGCCTATTGCTGTAAGTGGGCACTTAGTAAAGGGGTAGTATGTTTATTGTCGGATGGAAAAAAGCTTTATTCCTTAATCCCCTGTATGACACCCACAGGAAAAGATGGGGATGGCCATAACTACTCCACCGGGAAGCAGGACTGTTATAATTTAAGATATTTTATTTATTTATGAACTTGTATTCTCTCTCCATTCTTTACACATTCTTTGTATTTATGGTGAAGGAGAAAAATACAAGTTTATATATTAACAAAGAATAGAAGTATCACCACACATAATTTTTATATTTTTAAAAATCAAATAAGCAACCGAAATTTTCGAAATTACTAATATTCCCTCTAACCTCTCCAACTAAGCTAAATTGCTTGTGCTAGGAGAGGGTTCACGTCAGTAGTGTAATGGCCAGGATTCGAACCCGGGACCTCTTGATCGAAAGGCCGACCCCTTAACCACTAAGCTGTCGCCGTGTCGTAAGAGGCGACGATATCACTGCGAGAGAGGGAAATCTCGAAACAAAACCCCATACTAACCCGTCTGGCCAGCTGGAACCAGTAGGCCAAAACCTCTCTGTATTGGGAGCAGCCTATGGCCAGCAGTGGCCTCCGGTGGGCTATTTTATAAATTGATATGAAATTGCGTTTTGCATATTATGTTGCTAAGAGAGAGGCAAATACAGGACATAACTTATTTTTTGAATATTTAGTCTTCCTTCTTCTTCTTAAGAGAGAGAGAGAGAGAGAGAGAGAGTGTCTTAATCTTAAGATGATTTTCCTTTTAAATAATTAATATTTTAGTTTAATTTTCATTTGAACTTATACTTAAGGACTCCGGGCCCACTCCTTCCTCCCATACTTAGGTTGATTTTTGCTTAAAATATCATCAAGACGAATCAATTGAGAACTTTTTTCAATAAGTGCATCTAACTTGAGCTTTGGACCTGACGGAAATACTTCTATATAATAAAGGAACGCAGCTAAGTTAATTCAGCAGAATTCCTTAGGGAGGGAATAGGTGCGTAAGGGGTAAACTGGCAGTTATGGGGTACAAGTTTTTATAGGCCCCGGTAAGTGCTTTATAGGTAACAGAGCGGGTACTTTTTCATACTACTACTAAGGCAATAAACAAGTTCACGGACCCCTGTACCAACCAACAGTTGGTAAGGTACCTTAGTTCGCACGGCCCTACGAGACAAGTGGTGATTCGTTAGTAGGGTAGAATACGCTATCCAATGTATGAGAATGACATAATACGTGTTATTTCCATACATTTATTATTCTATGTACGTTTCGTTTTGAAAAGCGTATTTAGTAAAGTTTCTAAAGTGTGATATTAAATATACGTCTCTCTAACTTCGATGATAAACAGGTATGAAAAGCTACAAAGAATTACTTGTAAAAGAAATTAACAACCAAGTAATTAATTATCGTATTCATGAAGCGTCTATAAAGCCGACCATTTTTAAACATGGCGGACTGTTAACGGCACTGTGTTGGTCGGTTGGCTCTTAAAGAATCCTTATTAATTACTCCTCTGTTGATAACCGTTATTAAGAGAATATAATCACTATCGAGTCATTGCCTAAAGCTATTATACTTAATAAAAGAACTGAATTTTAACATCTTACCTATTCAGTTTCTTTATGTTTTTTGGTTTCAGTACCTAAAAGGTATAGGATATCGAAAAAACCTGATAAATATCCCGATAATATATTGCATTAGTAAGTCCAATGACTATGTCATGCTCATGAATCTATCAAATTGACTTCAATCAGAATAACGACCGAGATCTGAAGACCAGATGGCTAGATGACTCGATCATAAGTTGCAACTAGATAGCTTTATTTCAAAAGATCGCCTTCATTAACCTATAAAGTTTTTATTGAATTCAGACAACACTGTGTCGGTGTTAAACTTATATAAAAATACCTGCAAAATTAGAAACACCCTTATTATTTTTTAAATCAGCCAAAAAATCCGTGTATAGAATAAACGTAACATATTTTGTAAACACCACCGAGCCGCTGTAATACACTCATAACATCAGCAACAAGATTAAATGGCGGTCTTATAGCTGTAAATGTTTCCACGAAATACTAAAGCGAGGACCACACCAAAACCACTTCCGTTCTCAATAAAAAATGTTAATTTTACCTGCCCTTTCAGTACAGTGTCCAATATAAGGTGACCCGTTAATACCTAACGTAATTATCCCAAATCGTCTTGTATAGCCCTCGAGGGGGAAGCGGAGTAGTTCTTAGCAAGTTGGTTAGTTATACCTCAGGGGAGGGGATCAATAAGGTGAGGTGCGGGGAGGACGTGCTCATTCGCGTCGATAACGCCAAGCTAGGTGGACGTATGCGTCTTTATGACTTTTGGAACTTTTAATAGAATAGGTGTAGTGTAAAACGAATGATACATTAAATTTTAGTGCTTTTTTATGTCCAATCGCGTGATTTTTATTTCCATTTGAGCGCTTCCGTCTCGTAAAGTAATTTGGCCGATTGCTTTAGTATCGAATTGATTTTAGATTATATTACCTTTACTGCCAGTAGTTGTCACTTTAGGTGGTAGAGCACTGCTTTTACTACTAATAATAGTCTATGGAAGTACCGCCTCTTAATATCGAGTTATAGCAGTATAAAACTACATTTTATTCTTTACAAGCACTAGAGGTAAAACAATCTCTGCATTTCCATCAGTAGGTAACAATGGCCAAGTGATTAATGTTCTTTTTTTTATAGAACCCATAAAAATCTTCAAGAAAAAAAAAAACCAGTGTCTCTCGGAATGATCTGAGTATTGCAGCGATATATCTAAATCTGTTCAGGCATTTAAAGGTTATTCTCTATCTATAAAATATGTTTTTAGAGACTAAGTCATTCATCCAACCAAGCAAGCCGAACTCGCCTAGTAAGCCTAAGTGTAAAGGGCTATAGAAAAAAATCACTTCAAAGGGGGAAAAAATATAAATAACTAGTCAAGCATGAAACAGCACCGCGCCACTACTGGCAGAAAAATAACGTAGACTGAACAGTACTGAACTCACTATAACATACATAAACCTTGAATATATGACACAAAATTTTTGATAGTCACGTAAAAAATACGAAAGAAAAACAAAAAACAACAAAAGATTTCAAACCAATTATAAAGCCAAAGTACAAAAACTTCGCTCGTGTTAAGATTGCGTGTGTAACGCGTGTCAGAAGGTGTTACCAAATTTGTGCGCGTAAATCAAGTTATTCATCAAGGAAATTCTTTATCTTGTAAATAACAAAAGCAGTCTAGGAGAGCTCTCTTGGAGGAGGGGTAGTTAAAAGTTGTGCCTCCTCGCAGGCGCAAATTATTCATATCCCAAACCTCCTCCTGTCGTTTGGCACACTTGGCAAAACTCTCTCGATATTGGCTGTCGCTTGCGTATAATGTGGAAAAGTGGCGAGTTGTTGCTTTTCATTATGGAACAGATATAATGTGCCTAGTTTGTTTTTTATCGTGTGGATCTAAGGCTGAATTTTATGAGATTCATTTTAACGGAGATATTACTTTTTTTTTCTGGAATTAAAGGCTGCTACCGTCATCAGTGAAATGTGATATAAGTATCGTATCCATAATACTAGGTAGAAACAGAATTTATACCAATATATCAATAAACCTAATTTCATCGGCTAAGTTAAATTGCTTGCGTGTGTGGTAGGTATAAAGGTTAGTAGTGTAATAGCCAAGATTCAAACCCGGGATGTCTATATCGCAAGGCCGATTTCTCAACAACTAAGCTACCGATGCTTCTTCAAAAACTTTCTATCCAAACCATATTTTTTATTATAAAATTCATTTTGAACTGTAACTTGAAAATTCAACGTTTGTTTAATTGCATTTCCCACGTTATCGTACAGTTAATCCGCTTGCGTTTAAGCTCCGCCAACTTACACCTGACATGCACTTGTGGGAAGGATATTGGCAGTTTTTACTGCAATCGGATTATAGGATTTGTGGAGCTGGGTCAGCTAGTCTCTATTTTAAAAAGTAAAAATTACTGGTCATTCTTTTTCATCTTTTTAAACTATGTGATTAAATAATAGCCGTCCTTTTTATAGTAATAATAAGCATTGCTTGATATTTGTACACAAATAGCTATGCACATATATCAAGCAATACTTATTTACTTAATAGCAGCAAGATTTACTATATTTTCACAGCGGGAACTAAGCGACTTTGAGGCATTCTATCATCCAATGAAGTTGCTTTAGAAATCGTTTGAAACATAAAAAAATACATTGGCATACCTGACTATTTCTAATGGTTACAAGAACTGCACCTTAGTAAATGTTGGTACGAGAATAGTACAATGAGGAAGTACAAGTTATGAAGTTACAACGATTTTTTAAAATGTTTTAAGTCATAGACGTTCTTAGTCGGCGGTAATTGGAAAGCCAGTGGTCCGGACGGTATTCCGGCGGTGGTTCTGCAAAAATGTGCAGCGGAGTTGTCCCCAATGCTTGCGCGGCTGTACCGGCTGTCCTACAGCTCTGGTACAGTGCCTTCGTCTTGGAAAGAGGCGGATGTACAGCCGATCCCCAAGAAGGGGGATCGCTCAGACCCATACAACTATCGACCCATAGCCGTCACCTCAGTGCTGTGCAAGGTGTTCGAGCAAATTATTAACAAACAGCTCATGCGTCACCTTGAAGATCACTCCCTAATTAATGACCGGCAATATGGCTTCAGGCCGAAACGGTCAGCGGGTGATCTTCTGGCATATGTTAACCGTATTTGGGGTGAGGCTATGGACAAGCACGGCGAGTCATTGGCAATTAGTCTTGACATCGCCAAAGCTTTCGATAGAGTTTGGCTCAAATCGCTTCTTTCCAAGCTACGAGCCTTTGGTCTGCCTCCTAGACTATGCGACTGGGTTGCCGGCTTCTTGCAAGGGCGCCGTATTCGCGTCCTTTGTGATGGACGAGCTTCGGAGTTCTTGCAGGTAAATGCCGGCGTACCGCAGGGATCTGTTCTATCGCCAACTCTCTTTCTTCTGCATATCAATGACATGCTGTCGACCGGCAGCATTCATTGCTATGCGGATGATAGCACCCTATACGGGAGTTATCATGGACGTCCTGCGGATAAGCAGACGCATATCGCGGAAAAAAGGCAGCTTCTTGTCACTGAGCTTGACAGGATCCTGAACCACATTTCCCAATGGGGCTCTGAGAACTTGGTCGAGTTCAATGCCAAGAAGACGCAGGCATGTGCGTTTACAGCAAAGGTATCTTCTTTCCTTCCCCTTCCCACTCTTCAGAGCATGCCACTGCTACTGTAGGATAACCTCAATATCCTCGGTATGGATGTTTGCTGTAAACTAAATAACAAAAACTACATCGAGAGTATCATCAAAACAGCCTCGCGTAAACATGGAGTCCTGACAGAGTGAGACGGTTTTTCACGCTGGAGCAACGGTGTCTTCTATACAAGACACAAATTCGTTCCTGCGCGGAATACTGCTCGCATCTCTGGGATGGATCCGCAAAGTACTTATTAGATGCTCTCGACAGGTTGCAGCGACGTGCGGTCCGCATTATCGGAAATCCTGAGGTCACGAGTACCCTCGAGCCTTTGCAGTTGCGTAGAGAGGTTGCTTCCTTGGCAGTATTTTACCGTCTCTACCATGGTGAATGTTCTGAAGAGCTATTCCAATTAGTCCCACCCTCTCCTTTCCTATACAGGACGACACGTGCAGGACTTAGATGTCACCCGCATACGGTGCAGAACATTCCTTCAAGAACCAAGCGGTTCGGTGACTCTTTCCTTTGTCGCACAATTAAGACCTGGAATTCCTTGCCAGCTCACGTGTTTCCCTCTTCCTACAGTCCCGAGTCCTTTAAGCGGGGCGTGAAAAAGCATCTGATGAGGCCGTCAAGCTGAGTGCCACCATTGTTAACATGGCACATGTGCATAATGGTGGCCCTCTCTCCTGAGACTTTGCCTTCAGCTTACCATCAGGCAAGGTAAAGTCAAATTGACGTGTCCTATAAAAAAAAAAAAATAAGCTCCATGACGTTTAACTCAGTACTAGTTAATTTCAAAACATTATGTAGCTATGGTGACTGTTTCCCTACAACATCAATGCTTTCTTCATTTGAGAACAAACTCCAAGTTTAGCTACTCGCCTGTCTGTCCAAAGTTCAGACTTACAGCCAGCATCATAATGATATTCACAACAACGTCTCAAAAGAATCGTAATACTAAGGGATTAAGAGCAAATAAAACTGTTTTATTGATTTTGATTGTATTATTTTACTATCAAAAATCTGAACAATTAGTCAAGAGGAAGGGGGAAACCAATGCAACAAGATATATTTAAAAACAAAAAGAATATTAGCAACCGAAATTATCGGAATTACTAATATTCACTCTAACCCCTCCAACTAAGCTTAATTGCTTGAGCTAGGAGTGGGTTCACGTCGGTAGTGTAATGGCCAGGAATCGAACCCGGGACCTCCCGATCGTAAGGCCGCCTCCTTAACCACTAAGCTACCGACGAGTACTTTGTTCGTGAAGATCGATCTGATGGTGAGTGTTGACAGTCTCTTGTGAGTTCGGCCACGCTCGTCCAAAACGATTCACTTCTAAAACTCGTCTCACAAACAGTTGAACTTATAAAGCCAAATAAGCTAAATTGTCTTTAAAAGTCGGCGAAGGGATATGTACTCGGGATTTTCTTCGCGTAAGTAAATAGACCGACCGACCGAGATGTTTTAGAGATATTTTTGCAACACAATCACTTTGTGACTCGTTACTGTCAACGGACTTTGAGAGATGTTTGTTTTGACTCTGCTTATACCCGTAGCTACGTGATAGGGACACTTTAATTGAATTAATTTAAGTGATATTCTTGTGTTTGACATCGTCTAGTGACGTAATAATTATTACGTTCGTTTAACAATTACTTTTGAAATTTGTGCATACACACTCAATAATATTACTTTGACTTATTATTTTGTACTGAATGTCTAAAAGAATTGAATAAAGGTGAAAGAATTGAATCGGTATAGGCGGGGCTTGAACCCGCGATCTTTGCCGTAAGGCAAAGATCGCGGGTTGCCCTTGTAATGCTTGGACCACTAAAAGAAACCAAAGTCGACTGAGCAATCAATATTATAATAACTTAATGAGCTTGAATTTCACCAAAGATACAACTTGTTGTTTACTTTCAATCGATATCAATTGAAAGTACACAGAGTATTGAATAGGTTGTGGCCTAGTTTGCTTTGCACATGAACGGGCTTCCCCTGACGAAATCCTACCTCAGTTCTATAACTACTAAGTTGGAGTACTCAGTCTACTGTATACTATAAGAACAATTAGTCCAAGCTGTAGAAGCGCCAGTATCACTATACATATATACCAACTTTCTCTGCCAGTCTGTAGTCGGAAACTCTATTTACTTTAAGTCCACTTGACCTTAACATAATCATATTTAAATTCGGCTATATTAAGAAATCGTTATCAAAAAAACTACAGAATACCGCGCTATAATAACCTCGTATTGCGTTCTCGGCGGTGAGTAGGGAAGCCACAGCTCACTGGCGAGTTTTTGTGCTGTCAGTGGGAAGACCAAAGGATATTTCTGCTGTGTCTTCTGCACTGATGGTACAGAAACTCTCTGTGTTTACAGGGTCGGCAGCACGAGTGTGACTCCCCTGGTGTTGCACACGTCCATAGGCCAGGGTAACCACTTTCCATCAGGTGCAACGCAGTGGTGTTAAAAAACAAACAAAAATACGGGCAGGCATGTGGCCTAATGTGTGGAGACGTGCTGAAGTCTGTTATTATGATGGGAAACGATTCTTAAGTAACAAATTCTACCGCACTCTAGATACCTATTTGCTACAATATTGTCTAATGAAAATGTTACGTAGTAATTCGAATACGTCTGATTTATTACTAAATTCCCTTAAATTCAAAGACTAAATTTATAAGTTTTGATAATTTAGATATTAAATACCAAATACGATACATAAAAACCTAAACCATTTATTGAAAGTGAATAAACTGTATTAAGTTAAGATTGGATCTTCGGTAGTGCGGCCGTCGTAGCGGTTCAATAGGATTAGGTTAATAAGAGCGTTGTGGAGGTGGCGAGAGAAATGCTTTCAAAAAGGTGTTTCAGTAAAGGGATATTGTCAATGTGTTTCAATTATTCGCGGCCTTCACAGCCTAGGTAGAGAGTTTTAACGCAAATTCGTCCAGCATGTGCAGCAGACGTAGTAACAAACATGCTAAGTCACATATGAGTATAAACTTCTACAAATATTTAAATCCCTATGAATTTCAAATTCCCATTGTACAATAACTTCTAAGAATCAAAGAATCAATTGTAACTGGGGAGGTAATTCGTGAAGTGTCTTTCCTTCGTGCAAGTTAGGTTTTCGAAAACTGCCTGCCACAAGATAAACAGAAGTTGTCGGTCTATTTCTACCACATCGCCTAATAATCGCCCGAGTGCGTGTTCGCCACATTCGCGGATAATAAAAACAATTTGAATTGAGTCTCCGTTCGGGATACCTTTGGTGTGTAATCCTCTGTTTATGGCACCAGTCCCACGCCCACGACACTAAACTGATGTCACGAATAGTGGCGGAATTAAGAATGAGCGTAGGCAACACTGTATAGCGGAGGTTGGTGGGGTACATTGATTCATAACTTATCATTCTAGCGTACGGCTATAAGACTACCAGCGAAGCATTCTGTTTTGGGGAAGATTCATTTTTGACTTTTGGTACGCTAGTACTATTATCTATTCTGTGCTTTTGGTCATTTTAGATATTGTGCTATATAAGTAATTCAGAATATAAAGAAACTGTGGGCCATGTGGTACAACCTACCACCCACCTGAAGTATTATAAAAAAAACTGTGCATTTTTGTTTTAATAAAAATATATAGTTAATAGCACGACTAAACACTGTCCTCTCCTAGTTTGGAAATATATATGAAAACTCCGGAGATATGTGGTAATGTGCATAATTATGTATAATTCTTACTTGTATGACGTTTTATGCTAAATAAATATCTAACTCATAGATGTCTCAATGTCGATACGCCCCGCGTATTGTTTCCGCGACAAAGTTATTAGTCAACGAGAGTGTGACAAATGAATAGGAGCGATTAATTGCGACACGCGATAACATCGCGTTATACAGCGTGCTCCAATATTGCACACCGCGTAATTATAATAATGCTCCAATATGGCGCCGTGACCGAGGTGTCGCGATCATGTTTATAATTGAGAGGTATTCATGGTTCATTCTGTAATCACAGTCTTTATAAACTGAACACCTCATTATGATGATCATAACGGGCGGTAGCCTTAGAGCCGTGGTAGTGTTGTAAACTTGCACAGGTCCGTGAATAATTAAATGTCGCGACTTGCTTACTCAAGTGGGTGAGCAAGTTGTACTGCCCTTCAACACACATTTGATGTTTATGAATACGTCAAATCCCATACATTCGTCATTTTATTCCATCAAACGCCGGCAAACGAATTTCCATTTGTCTAGAGGGGCTGGTCAGTTATTGTTTTCGGGCAATGTACATGAATAATTCCGAATCATTCACACATCATCATTTCACTTTAGGGTACAATAGTTCCCAGGTGGAAAATTGCACTTTTTTCACACCGTTACTATTTACTGATTGTACACAGCATTCCACAGTTAGAAAGAGTTACAAGTTCACATTTACAAATTTAAACTGCTTATACTGTTGATTGATAGCACTTGGTGGAACTTGCTACACATCTTGCTACACCTTTGATAATGCCGTAAGGCGAAACCGGTCAGGAATTTAATAAATAATGTGGAATAGTACAAGTGTTTTTCATTGAAGATACAAATTAAAACATAGACGAACCCGGAACTGGGAGTGTTACAATACTGCTGACTACAGGTCTCACTGCCACAGCACTTTGTGAGACCACTAACGTGGCACATAAGTGACAGTATAACATTTGGTACACAACACGTTGGGCACAACTCACACATGCACGTAAACGCCGGTGCGGTACACAACACGTTGGGCACAACTCACACATGCACGTAAACGCCGGTGCGGTATAACGGCCAGTCTGCGTCGCCTCCTGTGCAGTTAATCAAATTTGCATTTGGTCTGTTTACATTGCTCTAAGGAGCATTCACTGAGTTTAGTTCAATACTGTCTACTGTACTTGTAGTGATATATTTGTTTGCCTCAAAATAGGTCCATTTGAAATACGTTTATATGGTTTCTCTGATGGCGGTTCGTGGGCATGGTAACCATGTAGTTTAACATAACGCAAGGTTACGGTTAAGTTTTAGCTTGGGTGAACATTCTTAGCATATGGAGACCCCTATGTGTCTCGCCGTTGGTCTCGGTAGCTATACGCATATTTATGGAAGTCAGTACGGGTACTCAGAGGTCTAGAAGTCTGACAAGCGGATTCAAGTACAGAACTTCAATATCAGTATAAGAACATAACTATTTACAAATATTAATTCTTCCATCTTCAATGAAAATACTTGTACTATTCCACATTATTAATGTATAGCAAGGTCCACCAAGTGCCATCAATCAACAGTATAAGCATTAATTCTTCAATTTTTTTATCCAGGGTGTGCTTCGTGAGCTGGAGCAGAAAAAGCCGCAGCTGGATGAGCTGCTTCACACAGCGGAGAGCCTTAAAGGAACGGAGAACAGGCAGCAGCTACACGGCAAAGGTAAGTCTAGTATGATAGCTAGTCTTTCATTTGGACAAGTGGACCATAAGGTCAATTGCATGGTCCTTCAAGCCTGAAGAGATTTTTGATTTCGGAAGAAAGGTGACTTTTACTAGTTCTGTGTTTTTTAAAGTGTTAACCGTCTATGTAAGTGTCAATATCGCGAACAAATGCATTCTAGTTAAGCCATGGAACTTGCGTACTGGGTTGTGAGTTCGAATATCAACAAGCATTATTTTAGTACAAGTATTATAGTTTAATTTGATAGGAAATCTAACGTAGAACTTGTAAATGTATTTTTCTATCAAGATACGCTTACTTTACAACTATAAATCCAGTTAGGTGGAGTGGAGTACCGTGATTTAAAAATAAACCATAGCCGCTTTAATGTTGCTACAAAACATTTAGTGGAAATAACAAAGAAACTCACAAAATTATAATGAATTGCTTTAAAAACAGACTACGGTATGAGGCGAAACGTCCGCCACTCTCGTGACCGCGAGCACTTTTCGTTTTTTTTTCTTTTTTAAGTTGGAGTAAACGGGGAGCGATAGGGTTACCGCTGGGTTGCGTCCAGTGTACACTCCGTCGTTCATAACAATGCCCTGCGTTAGATTGTTCCGTCTAACTACATCATAACTGCGAATATCAGTATAATGCGCCTGGAGGGATTGGACTGAAATTTCATACGAGTATTTTAATAGTGCCTACTCACACATTAGAAACTAAACAAAAGTTTATATTCAGTCAGTGACGTATAATGTAACACAGCCATAAAAGTTAACGTTACATTTTAAAATACATCAACAGTATTGATATGTTTCAGAAACTTGAAACGGTTAAAATTATTTCACGTTTTAGTTATTATTAATTTATAAGTTTCAAAAAAATCTTAAACTATAACTAACGTAACAACCTAAAACCATTCACAAGAATATGAAAGAAAATAAAAAGGATAGGGTTCAGGCGTGTAAAACATTCCTCCCCATCGATGTCGACTGGTACCGTGCCCAAAAGGCTGGCGGCATTGCCCCGTTGGATGGTAATGCCAATCCGTTGTGCATAAAACTGGCCAGCCCTTTGGTCACGCGAAACATCGACCAGTAGTTTTGCATTTTTTTTTGTACAGCGTTCAAATATATAAATGTTGGTTATATTATCATATTTTCGCCGTTTAAGGGAAACCGCAGACGTCGCAGCAGCACAGTCGTACTTGGAAGATGGGAAGGCGCAAAGGTGTCGATGCATTTTGCGTCCCATAACAAAGGCCTACCCATCTTCCAAGGCACCAAAGACATACCGTCCGGTCTCTTGCCATTGTCGCGCACCAAACCAACTGGTATGGTGGTGATGGCCTGAGGGTGACGGGTGGAGCCGCCCGTCACCCTAGCAGAAGCAGGCCACGGCGGCGGCGCGCATCGTAGGACGATGCGCGTCCCCCCACACCGGGGTTGAGTCGGGGACCGCGTGGTCCCCACCTCCCGAGGAGGGCCAGACCGTGAGGGATGGCCCTGGGTCAGCCGGGGTGCGAGGGATATGTCGCATGACAACCTCACTTTCGGCCTAGCACTACGACCCAGAGACGGCGTGCGGTTTAGTCGGTTCGAGTCCGACATAACCTACCCCTCCGGCTCGGATAGGGGTGGGTATCCGTGGGGATTTCCCGCACGTAAAAAAAAAAAAAAAAAGGTATGGTGGTGATAAGAGCCCGGCCGATAATGTCATTTAGGGTGGATTCTGTCAAACATAAATTTATACACGAGTTACTATTCCAGAATTAATCCATTCCAATATCTTATTCTCCAGTAAATCAATCGACGTTTTTCCATGCAATCTAAAGTATAGTTATACTTAGATTACCTATGCGCTAATAGCAAAGTGAATGATGAATGAATATAATACCCGGCAAATATGTATTGTTTTAAAATGGCACAGTGTTAAGCGTAAGTCATGTCAAGTAGCTTTTGTCGCATTATAGCTTGTAACAGAATTTGTCAAAAAGCTTATTCCGTAATAATATATTAGGGAGTAAGCTTTTTGTATGTACATCATCGTGTGCTTTTCGAAGTTGTTTTCAATTTTTGTAAGCAGGAACAAAGCTGTGTCTTTGCTCAAACGAAACCGGATCGCGAAATCACGATCATCGTAGTATTCAAATAAATCGTTTCTTTCTTTAACCCACCTTAAAAGTCTAGGTATAACTTCATCATCACTATCAATTTCTTCGATCGAGACGTTGTATTTTAATATTTGGAGTTAAAATGATTCCTTGCATGCGTAGGGTTAAAAAATGACGGCACTTTTTATTCTCCGAATAGCTCTTCATCCCGTGTAAAACGGTGGTATAGTATTTATTCTCGAATAAGGTTACTATTCTTAATATAATTCATGGTAGAATGTGGAATTGATTTACTCTCGAATATGTGGCTATTTATTCTAGGAATAAACTTTGCTCGCGTTTGGTTGAACCGGTCCTTAAACGTGCATGACGTTTTAGTTTAGATTGATAATATGATCATGTAGTAGATTTGCACGGTGTGCCAAGGACTTCAAAGTTACCCTATTTAGGGCTTATTGTCAGACGTCTTATACGTGCAGTCTGTGGGTCGTAAATACGCGGAGGGCATACAACGCCCTGCGTGTACAGTACAACAATGCATTCAGGATGCTGGTTGGGCTGCTACGCTTTTGTAGCGCATCGGGGATGTTTACAGAGGCGAGGGTCGATGGCTTGCATGTCATCATCCGCAAACGAAGTGCTTCCGACTTGCGGAGAGTACGGAGAAGCTCACACAGCATCTTGAGCGTATTGTGCGATAGGTGGGACTGTCCGATGATGGGGCACTGGGTACGATTGCACGTTATGTAGACAGTGTCCTAGTATTGTAGCGGTCTCAAACTGTCCAATTATACTTACCTGAATTTTAAATTATAAGTTTTTCCTATTTTATTGTTACTAACACCAGTATTAAGATTATTGTAACTAACACGTCATGGATCCTGGTCCGAAATAAATGATTTTATTTTAATAACTACTAATAGTAGTGGGAAATTAAATTATAAATTTTCCGATATGGCACTGTTCCAAGTGCACAAACACGGTAATTATAGCGATATTTGTGATTATAGTAGTTACTAACGCTTTGTTTTGTTGGAATTTGTCGCTGAATGTAAATTCGAGTTGTAAAAGCTTCAACCTGAATATACCTACACAGGCACAATGGGGAGAGGCGCCTCCAGGATGCTAATAACCCTCGCGCTATTAAAAGAATTGGAAATCGCTGTAACTCACCCGAGAGCCATTCTGTAAACACTCTGATTGGAAAGTAAGATGAGATCACCTCCGGGCCTCCCGCCGCGAGGGCCGTCGTTGTTTCGTAGACAATTTTATAATGGATTTTGTTTTCAACTTATTGATCTTTAGGAATGACGTAGTACAAAAAATATGCAAGTGCGCAATATTCACCAAACTGTTTATTTTTATACTACTTAGGGCCGGTTTTTTGATTGCTAGTTAAATTCACCCTAACCATTGGTTAAGTTGACTATAGTTATATACCTAACCAATGGTTAAGTCCATTTTACGTTTTTTGATCTCATTTTTAACCTTTGTCAAAGTTAACAATTAGTTAAAATGTTGCCCATACAATGGACACCGATGTTCCACCAACTATGCCGAAGATGCGTTAGGGAAATGTTTATTGATATGGCAATACTGAATTGAAGTTGTAATTTTCAATGTAATATCAATGTCAATGAATGAAATTGACAAGTAGAGGCTGTTATTGCTCGCCATAGAGAAAGATTGAATTGAATTGAGGCTGTTTGTTTTGTTGTCAGTTGAGTTTGAGTTAAAAAAAGGTGTTGATAGATTTGTATCATTATTTTTATTCTATAATCGAAGGTTAATTAACAAAAGTTTACAATAATGGCTTCATGTAAACCGGCTAGTAGCAAGTAAGTACCAATTGGGTTCTACGTAAATATATTCGTCACGCGACATGTTTGTTTTCTAGTATTACTTAAAAAAGTATAATGTGTACTGTATTTTGCAGAGATCGTCCCACAAACTTTTTGAAGGATGCAATCACTAAACTCACAACTGACGGAAAGGATAAACAGAACAACTGTTGCAACAGGAACTAACCAACCGCCATCTTGCTAACCACTGGCTAACCCTCCATCGGAGTAGTAGTTAAATATTTTGACTATTGGTTACATTTTTAACTATTAGTTGGGCTAACTATAGATCAAAAAACCCATTTTAAGGAATTTTAACCATTTGTTATGATTTTTAACCATTAGTTGCCATAACTAGCGATCAAAAAACCGGCCCTTAGATAGCAAACGAACACATGACCCGCTTGATGCTAAGTAGCTACCACAGTCGGCCAATGGTAACACTAATCGTTCTAGAAACCATTTCATGACGTTTTTGATAGACGCCATAATATCTCCTAATGTTCTTTTTTTTATAAGAGGTAAGAAATTGTATAATGGAACAGCTTTCCGCTATTCACATTCATGATTTACTTGTTTAATCATATCATAGACATAAGAGAGGAGCGTGAGAAAAATACAATAGGGGAAAAGAATGCCCACAGTTCGTTCATAAATTGAAGAAAGGCAGCATACTTCTACGTTCGGAGCATAATATTTTCTCGGCTAAGCCGATACTTATGAGATGATCAAAACATGACTGTGTATGGGCAACAAGTACCTACAAAAATCCGCCAATATAACCGCAAAATAACGCCACCTATTCAATTTTGTAAAAACGAATCTCCAAAGCCAGCATCTCGTGAACATCTCTTGTACTTGTACTCTTGTCCGCGAGATAAAGCGCTGTACGCAACGATAAGTTCCGCGTCGTGCTCTCGCTGAATTAATTGATCTGTCGAGACAAATGTTCTTCGCTCTTCAAAGAGACTTACTGTGTTCACCGATTGTAATACATAATACCATTAGAATACATTTCGTTTTCTCATTGGTTTGTTATCGATACTAATATTATAAATGGAAAAGTATACATATGTGTGGGTCTGTTTGTCCGTCTTTCACGCCTAAACCACTGAACCGATTTTGATGAAATTTGATATGGGAGTAGATTAGACCTTGAGACATATGCTATGTTTGGTCGCGATAACCGACATTAACGCGGGCGGAACTGCGGGCAAAAGCTAGTAGCAGATAAAACTCGAAAACAGGTATAAAGAAACATGTGTGTTCACTTTTATTTGCACCAATTCAAAATTAAGTTCTGAAAGTAGACAATAGATGATTTTTACGATAATTTTTGTTTTGTTTTTGCATCACAGTTATAACCTTGTAATGAAAAACCAGAAGCTGAATGTGCACCCATGACATGTTTTTTGCAATCTAAATGTCATTTCGTAAGTCTCAATAAATATATGTGTAAGTATTAGCAGCATAAAATTTTGAAAGTGTCCAATTGAACACAAGAGGGTCAACAATGTTACAAGCGACAAAAAACAATAGGTCTGACAAAATGTGTTCATGAGCATACAAAAACGGAAGTATATTACCTACGCGAGTAGGAAAAGTTAGACACTATCATGTTTATAATTTATGTCTCCTGCCAACCCTCATTAGCAAAGATAAGTTTGAAACAGCTAATATTTCATCGTCGGAGCACAAACGAGCGCCAACTTTCCTCTCATGCAATCTTCTTGTAGTTTAAATGTTGCTAAGAGTGGATGAAATCACCGCCTACTTACTTTGTTGCCACGAATCTTTTGTTGTAGTTAGCTTTTAGTTCCTCACTATTTTACATTACTTACAGTCATAACACGCCTTTCATTCAGCTTTAAAATCTGTATCAATCAATCAATTGGCCTGTCACCCTCTACTGCTGAACATAGGTACCTCCCAATGAGACCTGTCCCTAAAATCTGTGTATTTTAGTGCATTTCTTTTATATTTTTGATGAGGCCGTCAAGTTGAGTGCCACCATTGTTAACATGGAGTTTGTAATGGTGACCCTCTTTCCTGAGATTTTGCCTTCAGCTTACCATCAGGCGAGGTGATGTCAAGTTGATGTAGCCTACATAAAAAAAAGATTTGTACGCTGTATGGTGAAGTTGCATAACGCATACAGAATACTATTTAGAAAGTAAGCTTAGCTTGACTAGCTTGTATTATGGGTACTAGAATGCGGAAAATATACTTAGATATTTTTTGTAAATACAATACATACATGTTATAGAAACGTACACATAGAGTAAAAAAGGATACATAGAAACACCCAGAGCAATGCAAATCTATTTAGTTATTTAAATATACATATTAATGCATATAAATATTTATACAGAGCAGGAATCGAACCCCGCACCCTCTGCGTGGCAGTTGTACGTGCTACCGCTACGCCACAAAGGCCGTCACTTCAAATAAATGAATGGACAAACTACATATATATGTCAAACATCTCGCTCTTAGTTAAAAGTATTTGTGGAGGGTGCGGCGACTCACAACCACTTTTATTACGAGGGTCAAGGGCTCGTGCGGCCACCGGCGACCGGCGACCCTTGTTGGGTTGGGGCGGGTTGTATAGCTCTCGTTAGCTCGTCAATTATATATCAGAATAGCTACTCGTTACTTCAAAAATCAACAATCAAACGTACGAGAAATATCGTGGAAGTTTATTGGATAGAAGACAGAGAAATGGGGAAAACGTGGGAATATACTTAAGTTATACTATTAGGGGAAAGGTTGTACAAAAACCTGTACGATCCAGAAACCTAATAATTTTTGAGAAAAAAGATGAGTCTATAGCGTCCCAGGTAAACAATATGAAGAGATTTAAATATATGCACCCTCTATCAGCCTTAATTTTATTTTATCTACATAATTATATATAAACAACGAGATCCAATGGTAATCCACAGATAATGTTAACCTAAATACGAAAGAGCGATACTCTGTCGGACTGTCCTCATTCAAACTTATCTTGTAGCCTCTTGGAGTGTTAGGGGTGACCACTGCTTAACTTGCTCTTGCAATAGATGATGTTGTCTCGCAAGAGGGTATGAGTCTAATGCAATCTAGCTGAAAAGTTGCAAAAGTGCTGTATTTAGTGCTATTATTCAAAATTTCTAGGTAGAAGAATCAATAACGCTTTGTCTGACATTGGTAGCGTAGCGTAGAAGTATGCTATGGGGCTGATAAGACTGGCGATTTCCGTGAACAGTAAACATACAATCTGTGTCTATAAAGTGTTCGGTCAACTGTAATAGGCTTATCTTTTTGAAGAATCTATTTCCCATTTTTATATGTTCGCCATTACAGAAATATGCGATGAGCTGAGCAAATTTAACAAATTAAACCCTGATTGCACAAAAAAAAAAACTGACCCTGCTTCTTTATGTTTCTACGTGAGAATATTAAAAAAAAACAAAGAATAAAACACTAAAAACATCAAAGAGAGGAAATCCGATGAACGCGTGAAGCAAACCGTGCCCTTAATCTGGTTAGTCGTCCTCCGCCCTCTCGAGAGGGACGCATGAAGTGCCCGTTGAAATATAATCAACTTTGCCCATTCTAAGAGACCCTACCCGACTCCTGACCAAGGAGTGTGTAATAAGGTCAATTAATGAACTAAATTCAGAAAGAAGCTGCTTTAAAAGCGGATATGTTGGAGTCAGACGCACTTAGGGTGAAGTGTGGTTCCTCGTGCGAACTTTTAGTGTAGTTGTAGATTGAAGGATTTGTGCGAAGGTGGTTGGGAGAATAAGAGTGTTGAATTGAGAAGGAATCAATACCATTTGAGATAACTAAACTCGGACGGGTACGACAAGATTTCAAAGTTTGACTAATAGTCATGAGCCAATAATTTTTAGGGTTTCTTACCCAAAGAGACTAAATCCTATTACTAAGATCTGTCAGGCTGTATCTCACGAACCGTGTAGCTAGACAATTTAAATTTTCACAGACGATTATTTCTGTTACCGCTATAATAATAAAAACTAAAACAAATATTTAAGCGGGGCTCCCACACAACAGATGTTATTTTAAGGGAGAGTCAAAGTCAAAAATCATTTATTCTGTTTATATCATTTAATCAGCACTTACAAAACGTCACTATAAAGTAAATATTAAAGAATAATTTAGTAAATGGACCACCGGAGAAGACTCCGGCAAGAAACTCAGCAGGCATTTATTTTTTTGGTCAATTTACAAACACTACTTAGTTTACTTAGTATAAATACAATAATTTACTTAAGTACCATAGTTGAGCGAACAACTCATTTCCAAGCTGGTTTATCATCTAACTCTAAAACCTTTAAAACAACACCTTACAAGGTACTAATATAAAATTCAGTTACCTATAACCTGTCCTGCAAACTACTAGATACATTTACTTTTAGTCCACCAAGATTTAGAACCCCATGACTTAGAGATACTACCCTACTGGCAATCTTGTGCTCACCCAGTGAGATGAATCTCACTAACGTAATCCCCGAGGAATTCATAATTCCTTCTTCTCAGCTAAATTGATTCACTCCCTCTCTGCTCAGCTGTTGAGTATTACAAAACCATGAGAAATTATTACAAACTTTACTACTTTTAAATAAAGTCTACTTCAGATTGTATAAGTTTTGAATAAACTAACTACAAGTTTAAGTTCATAGAACGAAGGTTAATATTCGATTGGAAAGTGTACATGCATTTTTGATGGTAGTATGTAGTTATTACATTGGCAGTCGCGATACTATAGGGTGTCGTCCGGGGCGCGTCCGGGTGCGCGACGACGGCTGGTACGTGACGTGGCCGGCGCGACACGGACTCGACACCTACCCAGCTGATGCTCGTGCAATTTCCAGATAAAAGATAAAAATAAAAGATTTAAATGCAATTTATTTTGCAATTTATAGTCCTGTAGTCTCTACGAAAGAATAAGATAATATTACGACTGCGTGTCTCGAGATATTAGTATAGACTGTATTCGATGTGTGTTCGTTTGATGTCCGTTATGTGGTATAAGTTAGCTTAGCTGGGGAAATAGGCCACGGTAACCACTTTCTAACTTTTTTTTATGTCACCTAAGTAGTATAAAAAAAGTTAATATTGTATTGAATGAATTCATGAAATGTATTTGGTAAAACTACCAGATACATTACTTGCATCCCTTTTTGTTTTCATATTCGTCTTCTATTTCCTTCTACTGTTTATTACTCTGTTTATTACTATAGTAGTATTAAAATGCATTTAATTTGTTTATTTGTCTTCAAGTCATAGATTTCATTCCGTGATTGACATTGACATTGACATTCGATGATTTACACATACTGACTGAAGTTCCCGTCCGTAATCACACTTAAATATACATGTTTACTTTTTGAACAAAGCCTCTGCCAAAATTAATATTTAAAAAACCACACTTAAATAAATAATAGGTAGCGCAATACGTTACATTCAATTTGTGATCATTTGATAAGAATTAATAATGAGAATCATTTGAATATCTATGCTTTAGGCACCAAGTGACCACTCTCAATATGCCTCACCTGTATATTGGTACACTCCGTAGGTCACACACACTATCATCAGTTACCAGACCTTTGAAATCGTGACGTACCGTGACATACACAGAAGGTGTTGTTGCGTCGTACTCTCCCCGTAGAGACGCGCGTTCAAAACATTTGCAACAAATGTGCCGACACTTTTTTCCCTAAAAGTTGGGAAGCGTGATGTATTCTTACACGTTTTGTTTCGTAAGTTGTCGCATGTTTTATGAGCTCGTGCATATTTAACGCTCACGGGACAGACTCACGGGGCGCGCTTAATGCTAAGATTAGCTTCTTGTTAGTAGAAGGCTGTCATTTATTTTCATGATTTTATAAAAGCTGGCTTAAGAAAATGTCTTCTTAATACGTTAAGTACATTATTATGTTAGGGACAGAGAGCTTACAAGGGAACTAAGAGGAAGGTTTAGTGTTTTAATAATAAATAGTGACTGGTTCACGATAATAGGCTCGTTTTCTAATGTGTGTTTTTTATATGAAGGACACGTTGATTTGACTTCACCTCGCTTGATGGTAAGCTGAAGGCAAAGTCTCAGGAAAGAGGGCCAACATTACATACACGTGCCATGTTAATAATGGTGACCCTCAGCTTGACGGCCTCATCAAAAGAGGATTGTCGTCTGCGCCCCGCGTGACACCCACCGGTCCCACTAGTGTTGCTACCACAATTCCCCCTGTCCGGCTATGTACTTGCTGACCCCTAAATGCAATCCAACCGAGATTGGATTACTATGGAGGGTATTGCGCAATTTCTACCACCAAAATTTGACGAAATTTAGACGTTAATCTATCCATGCTACTACAAACCAAGAAACGAATACTATGCAATTTGAAAGAATTTCTTCCCGCGTTTTATCCAAGTAAGAAATTACCTTCATGACAAATGGTTTTACCAAGCGACTATAGGTATGACAGGGCTATTATATGAAGGCATAATAAGAGTTTCAAAACCGTTTTGGTAATGTTGTAAATGAAATCTCTGCTATAGCAGACTTCCATAGTCTACAGTGACCGCCTTCCATCACTTTAATCATATGTATGCTTATTTACTACCTTAGTGGTAAAAACATAATCACCATAGAATCTGAATGTTCACTTTCATAACACATCCTGCGTTCATATAATGCGCCTTTCATAATTAAGGCCTATGTTTGGTTTTCTAAAAATCAATTGAAGTGTTGACTCAAACATTTACAAACTCTTCCACCAAACTTGTACAAACACACCACAATTGTAACCGGCGGGATCTAATTTGAGCATAACTTTAGAATATTCACTCGCAAATTACGAGCTCATTCAGAGCTATTGTAGAGGGCTCGTAGCGTCGCGTAGAGGGTGGGGCTACGAGCTACGAGGGTCGTAGCTAAATGCTTGGGGACATAGGCATTTATTAATATAATGGTAGACTGAGATCTGATAAGGCTGTATTGTTCGACTAAGTAAAGGTTTAATGTTGCTAAAGTAATATGATGGAAAGTGGTCACCGTAGTCTATGAAAATGTGTATCGCGTATGCGTTACCAACCTTATTAAAACATCTAATTGTCATACAAAATATCATAAAAGAAAAAATATACTTTGGCCAACCGAAGTATCAAACCTGGGACTTAATCCCCATAAGTCATACTCTATACTATTGCGTCACTTGCCTGCTAAAAGCTTAGAAAAGTTGTTGCCAGTATTAAAAATAAACAAGCTATTTTAAATTCATTCCCTAAAGGTTGTCCTTTGAGTCGCAGTAGAGAGTAAACAACGGCAGTGGACGGGCGAGCTGCGTGGTGGCTGCGGTGCGACTGCGGTGCGGCTGCATTGCGTTGTTGTTGCGGACGACTGGCTTTTCCATTAGCCATGTTGTTTGTAGACAAAACTATAGTATTGCATACACTGAGCGTATTCATTGCGGAAATTATTTGCAGTTAGTGTTACGAAAGGATGGTAAATTTGAGAAAGATTTGTGTACAATTTAGACGAATAAAACAATTTTGTATTTATTAGATCCCAAATCAGTCTGTTAGAATTTAAATTGCGATAACACGATAGTTTGATTTTTTAGTCGACCGCATAAAACTGATAGGATGGATGTCACTTAAATTTTGTATGTATGGTACTCAACTAAGACCCATATCACCAAACCAAGTCATTACACCTGCCTATCAACGAATGAGACCATGGCGAAGGCTTTTCTCTCGGGTTGGAGGATCAGATGATAGTCGCAAGTCAAAGAAATATGAAATGTAAGTAAGAGTGGACCCCGGGTTCTTAAATACAAAATTTGGACAGAAGATTATCCTAAAGACAAAAATGTCTGGCTTGAGCGTGGTGCAAGCACCTCATAAAATGCTATAGTTACGGCATAATAGTGAACTAGGAACGTGACTCTTTTGCCATATTTTAACTTAGGCTACTTATTTTATTACAATTCAACCAAATATAGATTCTCACACAATTAGCTTTAAGGAAATAACTAATGTCAGTTGACGTATTAAAAAATGGTGCAGTAGAGTATGTTGCGCCGTTCATTCTTCACCAGCGCCTTGGAAGCAGTTGTGAACTTAACTTAATTAGAATTATTATTGACATCAATAAGAAACAACCATAATGTTCTACATTGAATAAAATCTTTGACTTCGACAAATTTTGAGTACCGGTTTTAACATTCAGTCGTTATACTTATCGTATAAGCAACTTTAAAGTATAAAATCAGCAGCAAACTAACTGCTTAACGCAACCTAGTCCTACAGTGTGTTTATTCAGTACGACGGTCGTCGGCGCTCGCTACCGATATTAACAGCTAAATACATGCATTTAGTTTTCGCTTCGAAATACTTCGGTTTCAATGCTTTGACTCCATTAGTAAATAAATTGATATAAGTTGAATTTTTAGTTTCATACGAAAAACATATAGTTTGGTTTGATGACGATATCCATATCCGAGCTTCAATTCCCGGTCATTGCAAATATTTGAAAGTTGGAATATGTATATACACTTTGGTATTTGTGACTCATATGTATGTCTCTCATTTGAATATTTTTTTCGCATTCTAGAACCCATAACACACGCGAGTGAAGCTATGCTACTTCAACCAAACGATCATTTAATTGAAACTTCTGATTTAACTATAGTTCAACACTGTTTGAGTTAAAGCAATGATGATAGCTCTACAACAATAAACAACGCTATTCAAATCTATCGGTTTCCCCCTCCTCCCTACCTACCCCCCTTTACTGTAACAATAGTTTGCTCTACCGCTCCGGGGGCGAATAACAATTATCGCGTATTACGTCACTAATTAGAGAGCGCTCTAACAGCCAGCTCTACGTAGAGCTGTAGAGCGGTGTAGTCTGCTCTACGAAAGGCTACGATGGGTGTGTAGAGGCTGTCTGCAGGCTGTTTGGGTCCGTTCATGAAGTTCGTTATTATAATAGTGCCGAAGTTTGAAGATGCAATTAAGCTGGAAAGTGAGGAAGTTTTTATAAAATTGACCTATTTTTTATTATGATGAGCTTTTTCATACTTTTTTAGCTGGGATTAAGATTACATCACGGTTTAAGATTGTATATTTTGTTTACAAGTCTACCCACCTGTGAATCCACTAGTCTATTACCAAAAATACCTAAATATTTAAACTCCTTTGCGAAACTTGATAGAACTCATACCAGAATCTTTTTTATACAAGTTATGGTGCAGATAAGCACACGGCCCATTTGATGGAAAGTGGTTACTGTGGCCTATGGACGTGTGCAACACCAGGGGCGTCACACTCATGCTGCCGACCCTCTAAACATAGAATTTCTGTGCCATCAGCGTAGAAGACAAAGGAGGAATAGCCTTTGGTCTTCCCGCTAGCAGCACAAAAACTGTCCAGTGAGCTCTGGCTACCCTACTCACCGCCGGGATCACAACCACTCGGTCAGTCGGACTGCTCAATTAGACAGAAATACCATCGTGTCCTACTCCTTGTGTCCCCTCCCGAGGAGGGCCGGACCGAGAGGGATGGCCCTGGGTCAGCCGGGGTGCGAGGGATATGTCGCACGAAAACCTCACCTTTGGCCTAGCACTACGACCCACAGACGGCGTGCGGTTTAGTCGATTCGAATCAGACGAAATCTCCCCCTCCGGCTCCGGAGAGGGGGGAGGAGGGTATCCCATTTCCCCCACGTAAAAAAACCCCCTGTATCTGTATTGCTTTTATAAATTTCCCACTTTGTACGACCTGATGTTTATATACAGTAATCACGTTCTCTACAAGCGTACTAGCAGGGCGGCTGCTAGTACGCTTGTCGTGTTGGTTCCCGGTGGAGTAAAACAGGGTCACCCAATCCCTTTACTCTGGGTGCCGGAAAGGGCGACTGAGGGATAGGGCTGTTCTCCAGCCGACAGTGAACATATAGCCCATGACTTAGTGCCCATTTGATAGCAATAGGCTCGCCCTGTATTACATGGGACCAAATATCGTAATTGTTGTAATGTGAGTATTAATGTATCTGTTCCTACCTCTCCGGGGATTTGCTGGTGTGAGTAGTATATGTGTGGATGTATCCTTTGGCATATTATTAGTATAAAAATACAGCCTGTCTGTATGTGGTGTGACGGCGCAGACACAAACTCGATTGGCTCGCGCGCGGCGGCGGCGGCTGGGCCAATAAATACGTTTCGCCTGCCGCCGCTCATTTGTTTACGATTTATTGACACGTGTCGGAGAAAATGCAACGCTCGTACCTCTCAGATAGGTACCTTTCTAGCTACAGCCTCTGTTACTGAGAATGTTCTCAATAGCTCCACGAGAATAGCTCCATATATTCCTGCTTCTTTTTGCCTGCCTTTTGAGGATTTCCCTATATTTCTAGATCCTTACTCTCTGGATCCCGCCATTTGATTTCGACTCTCTGATGTATGGAGCTATTTTACCTACAACCTTTCTGACAGATCAATTATGTGAATATATGGTTAATAGTTTACTACTTTTACTGAAAGAATCGTGACAGTACCAAAAGCGTGATCATGCCCTTTTCCGTATTTTTCTCTTATAACCTTTGTGTATTGACTGGTTCTTTTCCCGCTCACTACAAACATTGTTAAGTACTTGTATAAGAATTTCAATGTATCAAACATCTCATCACAACAATACATATTTTTATCTGTTTTATGTTGTTGAAGACTTAGCAAGAGGTATACCACCAAAATCTCTCTATAACCTACTTAAATTACTTAGAACTTTGTCTATGTCTATCGAGAGCTACATTATGGTCTTTACTAGGACGAATGTCTAAAGCGGCACTAGTAGGTTCTCATCAAATTTGGTTAGGCACGGGAGTAACTTGGGTAGTGAAGGTGAGTGTTGATGTAGTGATGTAACAAAACGGGCCCTTTCTAAACCTACACTTGGGTCGCAAGTCCCAAGCACTGTCCCGAGTTCCCAATTCAGCAACGCGATGGACCTGGCACCCGCACGGACAATCCATGGAAAGCTAAGAATATCGGTCCCTATATTTCAAGTCACATTCAGTTTCAGTCTAGTTGGTGCTGTAAAAAAATATAATGGACATGTTATCCTATTATATAATATTATTAACAGACATTAAAGATAGATGTTTCCAAAATATGAGTAATGAATATGAACAGAACGAGGCACAGCGAGGAACAATACCCCTAAATACGAGAAAAGCATCAATATTACATAATTATTCGTCGGGGAACAAACTGCCCCGGGAGGCGGCACTCGATATGTCGCCGGGAAACCTCTTGAATATCCTCTCTTAATAATACCAATGTAAGAGGTATTTTGAGGGCTCTCCCTCGAGAAGTAACATCGACATGATTAATCAATAATAATACTCTTTATATGTTATCAGTTATTCAATCTCTCAACCTCTCTTAATGGTCGCCATACCACGTTAGTAATCTTTCGTCTTTTGAATACAATGTTATCATAAGAAATTTGTATTATTTAAAAACAATAAAGTCGTAAATATATCTATATTCTATTCTATATTCTATATATTTAATGGTATCGGTAAAGAATGCTGATACTGAGAATATTCTAAGAGAAACACTCAATAGTAGTACTAATATTTCTTTACCCGACCATTGATTTAAACCCGAGACCCTGCTGTAACTGCAACATATAGTAGTGGTTTCGCCTGTATGTCAAATCAATTATGAAAAGAACACAGAGTAGGAAACGAACCTCAAGGCCCAGCGTGCAAAGTTAGGGTACAACTGAGATTAACACTGGAATGATTTTGATGACATCGCTTACTGTGCAGTGCCACAGCTCTTATGAAAATCTTACAGTACACTAAACAGAATAAAACACTGAATTTACGTGCAATAAAAAAAACCTAATAAAAAGACATATAAGTAGTTTGTGCCGCGGCGGCAGCTGTCACCCACCCAATACCTGTGGTCAGTCTTAACCTTCAGCCACATAAATCAAGCATCGCATTATCGCGCCGTAAGGAAACGTGATCGTTAACCTATATAGGAGCCGGCGGGGCGCCCGCCCTGGGCCGCCGGCCGCCCTGCATCAGCGCCAGTCGCCGCCCGCCCTCGTGCCTCGCCGCACGCGTACGCACACGCGCGAGAATGCGCCGGCTGAACCGAGGCCTATACCAAACATATCAATCAATTAATTAACTATTCTATAGTGATAAGGTGTATTATACAACGAGTTAGTGTCAACTACGAGTGGTACTGTGTGCTGGCAGCGCTTTAGTCCGCTGTCGTGTGATTAAGCCGCTGTATAGGCTTCATTTGAATGCTCTAAGATAATTATCGGTAGGAACATTTGTTTCTGTTTCTCGGATTATAATTAAGCCGCTATTGTGTTCGTGCCTTGGACGATATTATATCTGTTGTATCTAATCGTTTTAGATCAAACGTGGTTTGAATTGATATTATAGACTGTCATCATAATAATTAATGACCAATCTATTACTTTTCTGTGATCATGAATATTTTTACTTTAAGAATTTTATACTTATAAATTTACATCATTTTCACACGATCTATCCAATTTTACATACTACTACATACTAAAAATAACAAACAGTTCTAAAATTTAAAACAATTAAAGAAGTGCTGATTACCACAGCAGCGCTGCCTACTGTCGATGCATATCGTGTGCGATGTTAGAAATAAGTGAAGTGAGAACTTGTTGCTTGAACTACTTGTTTGCGCAGGGCGTCACTCCACTATTAATCATATTACTCGCCGACATATTACATTAATGAGTACATACAAATATACAACAACAACCGTAGCTCATATTTATGAGGTAAACAGTCGTGTACCAGTACACGCGGACAGTGCCGCCATTCATTTCATATTTTTACGGTGAGAATAGTTTACCTAGCTTGATAATTATTTTATTGAGCTTATGATTACAGTTTCTACAAAGGAAATAAACATAATAATAGCTATAAATTTATTGTTATTAGAATCAGTTAGCTTAGCAATTAAGGAGTCTATGACCTATGATGAAGAGGTTCCGGGTTCGAATTCTGCCCATTACCGATGAGCGTGAACCGATTTAGCTTAACTGGAGGGGAACTTGCTAACATTTTTTTAAATATACACAGATATTAAAAAAATAATGAAATAATGTATAATTTACTATTAATTTTATAACTACGTATAAAACGGCGTCACATTAAACATACTAATTTCTCTATAATACAATATCTTCAATATAATAAGAAGTATACAAAAACTACACTATGCATATTTATCTACTAAAAATTATTCATAAAACTAAGCTAATAAACCTAATGAAACCCTAACTACAATATGTACACAGGGGTAGCGAGCGGACGCCGCCTGCGGGAATTGTTTCATTCGACCACTTCCATAATGAAAATCAAATGTGTTTATAATCACTACCCTCCACTGCATGTGACTTCAGGTCACACCTTTCCATGGTGTCCAGTCGGTAATAGAATCCGTTCTCTTCTTTGAGGAGGCGTTGATGTCTCTGACTATTATTTTGTCGAGCCGCAGGAGGGCTATGGTTTCAGTCGCTTCATTTTCCTCTTCTCTCTTTTATTACAAGAATTCAAAATTCAATTTCCTACTAATTTCAGTATCCCAAATGTTAGAAACAGTATTCTCTCATATGATCAATTTCCATACTAACCGCGCTTTCTCGTATTTATTCCTGTTTCAGTTTCCACCATTTACACACAACGGAATATAGTGGTTTACTGTAAACCTATATATATATATACATATATATTTATATCTATTTTTTTTAATAATATTAGCAACCCGAATTACTAGTAATCCTTCTAACTTAAGGCCGACTCCTTAACCACTAAGCTACCGACGCCTCCGTGGCGTAGCGGTAGTGAACGCGGCTGCTGCGCAGGTGGCGCGGGTTCGATTCCCGCTCAGTGCAAATATTTAGTATCTATATTTTTTATTTTAGTATCTAAGTATGTTTATCCGCATTCTAGATTCCATAACACAAGCTAGTTAAGCTATGCTTACCATGGATCTAGATAGCGTTGTGTGAAGTGTTGTGGAATATTTAATATTTATTTATTTATAACTATTACATATAATGTATATCTGTACAAGTGTACAAACGAAGTGTATCTATTTATATACTAAAATATTACATAGAATTATTTTAAATATCTAATTAAAACTTTAGTGCTTTGGAGCTCATTACGAATTAATTTAAACTAATCATTCTAGCAGTCCTATAATTTATGAACGTCAATTACATAAATGGAAGTGTCAGGAGGACTTTAATCTCAGAAGTTCTAAATCTGTGCAATTAAAACAAAAATAACTTTCTACAAATGGATTTCACAAAAATAGTCATTCGAAGAATTTTATGTTTAAAGAAAGTATAACTTTACTTTGTTTAATGACTTTTATTATTTATCAAAATGTTTTATCTCTTTAGTAATTACAAGACAATAAAGCTACAGACATACAAACAATATGCAAACCATATACATAACTTTCCTGTTAAGTTCCGACGTCAGGCTATAACATACAATTGGGTTCACTTTACGTACATTGTAATTAGACTAAGCAAGTAGTTAACTTAGTAACATTATGAAGTCTAAGTTTGCCGTAAAAAGGTTCCGTAGCCGTTCCTCGAGGGCCCCGAGCCGAGGGCCCCGGCCGAGGGCCCCGGCCGAGGGCCCCACTAACAAGGATATCTGGCTCAAACATCTTTGCCTTTTAATTAACGTCGGAACATATTAAGGCGAGTTACTTTATTCAAAGACTCCTTTCATTTAGCATTCTGAATGTCTGTAGTGCGGTTTGTCAGTTGTAAACATGTAAACGTCCGTGTATGTTTGAGAATTATCTGTGTATTAAGATCTTGTGTTAGACAGTTGAGTTTACAAGACTAGTAATTTATTTCAGGGTAATATGCGCTTCTATATCAAGCTCTATAATGAGAGTAGAAATATTTTGACACTTAAATAACTTGAAATTGATATAATATGATACTTTGCCATGAAGACTATGACAAAACTGAATTAATGGGGACTCAGTTAGAGTGTACAGGTCCCCATTATGGTCTTTTGGCGCAAAATAACCTCACCTGCTAGCTGAAATATGTACTGAATAGAGGATGAGATACAAGCACAGGGATCCCTCTCTGGCTTGAGAGTAGGGGGCAATTGCTGCCATAGGAGTCAGAAAAATAAGGAACTCAGAGGACGTCAGATGCCTAAGTTTTCCAGGATTAACGATATGATGATGATGATTATCATAAAACTAATGAGTACCAGGCTACTCGGCTGAAACGTGGTACTTAAGGAGATTAAGTAAACATGCTTGTATATAAATAGACAACAAAGAAAACCTGCTGAGTTTCTTGCTGGAGTTTTTCTTTTTCATTAGTTGTGGCCAATTTAGCGGTACTAACCTCGTTGTTGTATTTCTACAAAAATTGTATGATACTGTGCAGTGGTACCTAGTGAGTGTGCCTTTCCAGGCTTGATTCCCGGTGCGGGCAAAATTTAATTGAGTTTTTCTGTTATTAATTTTTAGTCTGGATTTGAATCTAGTAAATATGATAGATAAATAATAGACTTGCTACAAACTCGCTTAGCGAACTAACTTTTAAACTCTCGCGTTCCATGATATACAATTAATATAGGTACTTACATACCTTTGATTGCCTGACGTTTCGACCAGGTTACACCGGCCGTGGTCACAGGCTGACTGGCTCAGCGGTGGACGCCCGCCGTCTTCAAATCCGTGAGGTAGTAGGTTATCATACACCTCTGACAAACTCCTTGGGCGTTACACAGGCGTGATTAAGTACCTAATGTAGGCAATCGGTCACATCATATACTATAAGTATGAAAAATGTTTTAAATGAATAACGGTAACTAAACCATAATTATAAAAAGCCGTAAAAATATTTTGAGCTGAAAATAATTCAATAAAACATAAGTTTCGCCATTATAGCCATCGTAAATCAAAATGAACGAATTATGAATAGGAACAATAAAGTTCACACAATGTATACGAACAAGTCGATAAAAATATTTCAGTTTCAGAGTTAGGTATAATATATAAAAATATATTGTTTTAGAGACTTGCGAGGTATATATATTTACACGTATAGAATATATTCAGCGTTCGAGAAACTTGGTAACACTCAGTTTGCGCGGCAAGCATACTAATCCCGTCGGTGGCGACCCGAACACGACGCCCCAAGCCTTCTCCTCCCGTCTCGTACTCGCAACTAGCTAAAGAACTGTTTAATTATAAGTTAGTAAGGATAGTTGAGTTAGTAGTGAGGTGTGAGAAAGGTAGTTATATTATAAGTCTTTAGGCTTTCACGGTCGGCGTTACATGCAGACTATACTGCCCCCGGGCTATTGGGCTGTGGTCCATATGAAACTTGCGTTCCAGACGTTTCGTTAATCGCTGCGGTTGACATCTTCAGTGGCGCAGGTCCGGGCAGCGACGAGTGCGAAGATCTCTTATCGTCGGTGACTTCTCTGCGACTGATTAGTTAGGTAGTTACATTAATGGGACGAGATTTGGCTTCATCCTAACTGATAAACGTATTTTTCGTTTATTATGATTTCACGTCTAAACTACTTGACCGTTATGAAATATTGGATACACTACGTCAGGGATACAGAGAGGGATATAGGGTACCTTTCATCTGAGTACTTTGCAGAATGATCGCAAAAATATGTTAAGCAAAAGGTGCCTTAATGGTAGAATTAGGAATTATAAGTAATATCTAGAAAAGTCAGTGTAGCTTCTTACCTCTTACTTAAACAAAACTTATCTTGGTACACAGGAACATAATGTGGGATTATTTTGAAATGCTTCCCCGGTCGGGCTGTTCCGATTCCAGCGAAGATTGCATCAAGTTTGAAAAGGAATTTATCTCAGAGCACACAATTCTATCCGCTTGCTCTGACAAGAATATTTATGGTAGATAATAAAGAAAAGCAGCGAGAATCCTGTAGAAACAAATTGGTTTACCCATTCAATAGCATTATCACTGTGGTCTACGTGAGGACTGTTGGTGGATAGTAGTTGTTGTAACTCTACGTCAGTTAAAAGCTTACCCCTATTTATATTATAAACGTGAAAGTTTGTGAACATGTTTGTCTGTTTGTTATTCAATCACACTTAAACAGGTTAACGGATCTGGCTAAAATTCCATACAGGGATATAGTATAGTTTGAAATAACAAAGTCTCGGTTGACAGCTAGTTTAAAACGAATATCGATTCGGTTTCATAGTTTTCGGAATCATAGGTTTTTAAATTGCACCTTATGGAATTATTTTTGTGTCGTTATAATAGGAGACAGGAGGTGAGGTGACTGGAATCATTCCGATATCCACATGTACCAATTAGTGGTTTGCTAGAATAGTCTAGCAAACTGCATGCCAATATATAGAATAATCCTAAAGTATATATTTATAGTTATGTCTAATTTGCTTCAACCGCTAAACATCGTTGATTTCTGCATAGCGTGTTTACCCGCGAACGTGAAAGTCTAGACGCCATAAGTTATGGTATGAGGGCACTTTGCGGCGGCGATGCATTGAACCTTCTTTATTGTTCACATAGGTGAAGGGTGGCTTTGTAACGCGGGTGCTATAGTATAAATGCCCGAGATGAAACAATGAAGTCATATTATTAAAAATAAAAAATTTATAACCGGATTGAACGCTTAATTTGCTCAATACAAGATCAAGCGACCGTTTTGCAATTCAAATGTTAATAGAATGTACCCATACGAATAAATTTTGAAGTACTTAATTAAATTTGAATTGGAAAAGGAAATATAACATTGTGAACTTGACTCACGGTATGAGACTACTCTGCCAATAGGGCTAACTGGACCCATAGTGATGAAATTTTTGACTGCAATCATCAAATTACAATGAGGGAGAGGCTACTCGAGAAGGTCTTTGTTCTACATCATTTTTTTAATGAGGTCTAAAAAAAGCTGCCGGGAAAATCATAATAATGATGCTTTTAATAGTTAATACAAAACAAGAATTTGCTGAAATCATTTCCGATGTCATATAATACATATACGAGGTGCTCTAATAAAATTTTTAGTGTGGGTATAGTGGTTCTGTGTCATGGTTACGTCATCACTGCGCGGGAGCAGATAACCACAAACTATCTATGATGGTTTTATTGGCGTTGTTGTCAATGGAAAAATAATAGATCCTATTTTAAGACTTTCTATTTTTGTTATTTTTTTCCGTTTCATTCATCATGGTGCTGATGTGCGAAGCATTCATGCTGAGACGGTAGCCCATTTAGGTTCACGCGATATGCATTGAATGTATCTGTAATATCGGTACGTATCTACAATATTATAATTCTTTTTGTTTGGTAACGTTATCGCGTCTCTTAGATAAATTCTTCACTTTTTCCTTCTTCTTTCTTTCTAATAGATTGATTGACAAACATTGTCGGATAAGTTACCTAATTTAATTAAAATATTGTGGAAACCACCAAACCACCTCGCCATCCATCATGTAGCGCGAGAGCCTTTGATTGAGTGCTGCTCAGTCCCTCAGCCCTCAACAAATGCCAAGACGTACGCACTTCCTAATGCGAACGCAATGAAGATCGATCACCAGTATTTAAACTGAAAGATGGTCACGGTTATTGTATACTAACTAATAAAAGAAATATGAAAAGGGAAGGGTTTAAAACGCCTTTATTTTTCTTTGAAAGGCCCTTCGAGCTTCATTAGGTGGGTACTATCCCTGGTCCTCCGCTCTGAAAACCCCAACGTATTGCGTCTGGATCAATTTCCCCCTATAGCGAGGTGTGAATGAAAAAGTGAGACTTAAGTGGAATAAGACCCGCCGCCATCTTGAGCCTGCTTCGGCTAAGACGACGGTCACCCTGAATCTTCGCACAAATTGCACCTAGGCTAGTCAGTCAATGCACACAAGTTGTCTCACTTGTCACGTCTTTGTGAAGCGACAGCGACTGACTCATACTCATTGAGAGGATCAGGATCTAAATGAAAGAACTCGAGCGTGATATATTTCTACCTAACAGGAAGCCTGTCCCGGCGGCACGGGTCGAAGTGCTTGTATTCATACCGTGCCTTGTATTAAATAAATATAGATTGATCAATATGTCAGCACTGTTGAACGTTCATCCGTGTGTACTATATTTGTCGTCGGTGTGTGCAGATGTTTTAATATCTCGTACAGAAAATATTGCTACGCCCGGCGCTTGGCCACTTCAATATATGGCCAAATTTCCATAGGAGTGAGCGAGACGGCACTGTAGAAAGAGACAGCATGCCTTGACGTCACTGTTCTAGAAGGAATGGAATGAATAGAACGAGACGTCAGGCTAGAAAGAGACAGCATGCCTTGACGTCACTGTTCTAGAAGGAATGGAACGAATAGAAAGAGACATAAGACCTAATAGAACCTCCCAGAAAGTTCCTGTCTTTTTCAGAACGTACCTGTCTTTTCTCGATCTTTCGCTACTCGGCCGCCCCTTATATAAAAGGCGAGCTAACAGCCGCTGCTCAAGTTAGTCTAAGACTAGTATTCGAAGCGATCAAAGCGATAAAGTGTGTGAAGCTATACAGTGCGATTATACAAGTGACTGTGTGTTGTGTAAGGAAGAGTTTTCGAATTTGTACGCGCTTTGCTGTAATTGAAGTGAAGCTGAATAAAGCCTGCCTTCAACGGTTGTCCTCGCATTTTCTATTTAAACCGATCCCCACGCTCGTAACAACTGGTGTCAGAAGCGGGATAGAAAATGCCGATAACGCCGAGAGACGACAGGGAGGGTGTTAAAACCAGAAGCCAGGCCGCGGAAGAGGCTGCGGGTACTCCGAGTACGTCGACGGGTGCTTCAAGATCATCATCGGAAATTAACCTGAACGCGATTATGACCTTATTGAAGGAGCAGGCTCGTCACCAGGCAGATCAGGCCCGTCGCCAGGAAGAGCAGACTCTACAATTGAAGGCACAGCTCCAGCAACAACAGGAGGAGCTGATCTGTCGCCAGGAAGAGCAGGCCCGTCACCAGGCAGAGCAGGCCCGTCACCAGGCAGAGCAGGCCCGTCGCCAGGAAGAGCAGGCCCGTCGCCAGGAAGAGCAGACTCTGCAATTGAAGGCACAGCTCCAGCAACAACAGGCAGAGCAGGCCCGTCAACAGGAGGAGCAGGCCCGTCAACAGGAGGAGCGTGCCTTGCAACTAAAGGTTCAGCTCCGGGAACAACAAGAAGATCTATTTGCCTTCTTGAAAGAGTCTAAAGCAGAATGGCAAAGAGAAATTCATTCAGTGCAAGACAGAATTGAAAGCCACGACAAGAAATTTGAGAGTTATGAGGAACGGCTGCAGTCTGTGGCTCAAAACGTAAAAAAATTGGAGACGAAAATAGCTTGCGGAACAGCTGGCTCTGTAACCATTCCATCTGCACAGACTGTCGGAAAGTTCAAAGTACCGCCATTTGACGGGACCTCCTCGTGGACTGCATACAAACTGCAGTTCGAGTCTGTGGCAAAGGCGAACGGTTGGGATAAGGAGCAAGCCAAAACAGCATTAACATTGGGGTTACGAGACCAAGCACTCAGTGTTTTAGAGGCGCTTGGAGGTGAAGTGACTTACGACCGCCTTCTTGAAGCGTTGGAATCACGTTACGGTGATAGTCACTTGGAACATGTCTACCGTGCCCAATTGAAGGACAGAAACCAGCGTCTTAATGAGTCTCTGCAGCAGTGGGCTTTGGAAATAGAAAAGCTCGTGAGAAAAGCTTACCAAAGAGCTTCTTTGTCATTTCTTGACAGCATTTTGGTGCAAGCTTTTATTGACGGGATTAGAGACTTGGAGGTGAGAGCTGCCGTCCGTCTGGGTCACCATGCAACCCTTAAAGATGCTGTTGCTCACGCCCTTGAAGTGGAGGCTGTTCGACATGACCCTCGACGACATAGATTGCGTGAGATCTCAACAAATGAGCAACGTGTGTACCGTCGGAAATTCGCCCCCAGGTGTTATATCTGCAAAGAACAAGGACATATTCGGCCTAGCTGCCCGAAACGGACTCAGCATGGTAATGGCCAAGAACAAGCGGCGCGACAGATTGAACAACCAGGGATACGAGAGCATCGGAGTGGGAAAGCGCAAGGAAATGTAGATGCGCTCTCTCGAAGACCTTGTCCGGTGGAATGTAACCATTGTGTTAGGCAAGAAGCTAAAGACAGTGTAGCGATTAGAATAATAAGGACTGATACTGTCAGCGATGAGTGGAGTAGCGAAGCCATGCAGCAAGCACAGCAAGAGGATCGAGACATCAAGCCTATTCTCGAATGGATAAGGGCAGGAACACCTAAGCCGAAATGGAGTGATGTCTCCCAAATGAGTGCAGCTACGAAGAGCTACTGGGCACAATGGGAAAGCCTCGTGATACACAATGGAGTCCTGTGTAGAAAATGGGAGTCTGCAAACGGGAAAGACTCACATCTGCAGTTGGTTGTCCCAAAGATTAAAATTAATGAGGTTTTGAGATCATTTCATGACGGAACTTCAGGCGGCCATCTTGGTGTGAAGAAGACCTTGATGAAGATTCGTCAACGATTCTATTGGATCCATTGCCGTGAGGATGTTGAAGATTGGTGTAGGAAATGTACATGCTGCGCATCGGTAAAAGGGCCTCATACAAGGAGCAGGGGAGCATTGAAGCTATACAATGTTGGAGCGCCTTGGGAAAGGATTGCATTAGATGTTGCAGGGCCATTTCCTGCATCGGAGTCTGGAAACAAATACATCCTAGTAGTAATGGACTACTTTACTAAATGGCCAGAGGCTTTTGCCATACCTAACCAGGAAGCAACTACAGTCGCGGAAAGACTAGTCACGGAAGTGTTTTGCCGATATGGAGTTCCTCTGGAAATACACAGTGACCAGGGAAGGAATTTTGAATCACAGGTATTTCAAGAAACCTGTAGGATAATGGGTATTCATAAAACCAGGACTACCCCATATCATCCGCAGTCTGACGGAATGGTTGAAAGATTTAACCAAACCTTGGAAAGGCATTTGGCTAAGGTTGTTGAGAGCCACCAGAAGGACTGGGATAGTCATATTCCTTTGTTCTTGTTGTCTTATAGAACAGCGATACATGAAAACACAACGGTGACGCCTGCGTGTGCAAACTTTGGCAGAGAACTGAGACTACCGGCTGATCTACTGACTGGACGGCCTCCAGATTCACCGCAAGAAATCACGGAATATGCTAGTGCATTGCGCGATAGACTAAATGACGTTCACACCCACGTCCGTGAATCTGGGCTCCAGGCAAGTGAAAGAATGAAAACCCGATACGACCGCAACTCTCATCAAGCCGGGTTCGACGAAGGCTCGTTGGTATGGCTACACAATCCGATGCGTCGCAAAGGCAAATCTCCGAAGTTGTCTCCAACCTGGGAAGGGCCGTATAAAGTTGTCACCAGGATCAATGACGTTACATACCGGATACAACGCAACCAGCGAAGCCCCTTGAAGGTTGTACATGTTGACCGACTGGCGAGATACTACGGATCTAATAATGCTCGGGACGAGCATGTCTAAGAAGGGGGTAGTGCTACGCCCGGCGCTTGGCCACTTCAATATATGGCCAAATTTCCATAGGAGTGAGCGAGACGGCACTGTAGAAAGAGACAGCATGCCTTGACGTCACTGTTCTAGAAGGAATGGAATGAATAGAACGAGACGTCAGGCTAGAAAGAGACAGCATGCCTTGACGTCACTGTTCTAGAAGGAATGGAACGAATAGAAAGAGACATAAGACCTAATAGAACCTCCCAGAAAGTTCCTGTCTTTTTCAGAACGTACCTGTCTTTTCTCGATCTTTCGCTACTCGGCCGCCCCTTATATAAAAGGCGAGCTAACAGCCGCTGCTCAAGTTAGTCTAAGACTAGTATTCGAAGCGATCAAAGCGATAAAGTGTGTGAAGCTATACAGTGCGATTATACAAGTGACTGTGTGTTGTGTAAGGAAGAGTTTTCGAATTTGTACGCGCTTTGCTGTAATTGAAGTGAAGCTGAATAAAGCCTGCCTTCAACGGTTGTCCTCGCATTTTCTATTTAAACCGATCCCCACGCTCGTAACAATATTATCTAAATTTTCTATCAGTTTGCCTATTAAACATATTAGGCGTATAATATCATACTAAAGCAACGTATACACCTGTCTAGTGACTAATGTGTCAGTAAGGAGGCAATACCTTAGCGGTTCCGGTAAGCACCTGATCGTTAATTAAGTCTGCCTTATGCTGGTTGCGCACTAGTAATGTACGGTGATATATCGGAACCGATCGAGCGCTCCACCGCCACTGAGTGTGTAGGTTACATCTCGACAACGCTTAGGTTTTAAATCAGACTATTATTCGGTAGGTTTGTCCATAATAATGGATCTAAACACATACTTTCTAAGGCGTGTATGTGTGCGTAATTTCCTCCACACTTCGATTCAACCTTCTTTCTATATAGTTCATATAAATATATAGATGTGGTTTATATCTAAGAGTAGCACATAGCCTCTAATCCTCAAAATACAACTGCACTTAAAGTAGCAGGTGAACTTTTATAACCATTAAGGCATTATTGCCTGAAGGTAGCAAAGTTTACTTAATTGAAATAACTTTTAGCTAAAGCCTAGAGAACTTAAATGTTGACGCAAGGAAGTTGAAAATAACGAAAATTATCGGATAATTTTCTATATAAAATCTTACGTTCATTTTCATTATCAAAAATACTGTCTTATCTTTGTGAAAACTTTCAAATAAAAAAGTGAATCATGTGTATGGACTTGGATTGTAATCCTATTTAATATAATTTCACTTTGTAAACATTACGGCTAAAGAATACGTCTATAATAATCATCGCTGTTTTTAGGAGGGACATTATTTCAACAAAATGGTAACTGAACTCCGACAAAGAGTCAGTTGAGATACATTTTTAGAAAATACAGACAATATTTCGACTGATACCTACAGTATCAGAAAATCAAGTATCATTTCTAGAGAGCGTAGTGATATTACTCGTGACAGCCAGACGGAGAATTGCTGTGCTTACTCGCTATTCCTGTAGCATGGGCTTTAGTGATGTGACGTTATCGATAAACATAATTTTGCGCTTCAACATTAATGATATTTGGTTATTTATTAATTTCAATTTTATTATGATAACATCTAAGCTTTTATTTAATAATAGTATCTAGTTTTTCAAAGTTAACACTAAGATAGGCACTGTAAAATAAAATAATACACCGGAAATTTAAATATACATCTCGACAAGCTGAAATAAAAAAGTAATCAATACCAGGTGCTGCATGCAACCTATATTAGTTATTTACACAATTTACAACGCAACATAAAACTGAATCTAAAATTATTTCTGCAACTTTATCGCTTTTATTTCGAACAAGCTAATAAAATCAGCTTTTATCGATACACTCCGTCTACTATCAATTAGTATTTTACAGGCAATATGTCTGTTTCTGATTTAAATCTGATTTCATTGCTTTTCTAGTGTTGATGCATTTGTAAATCTACGAAAAGATTATTGTAACTTTATGAAAAGTTTTCAACAAGTAAGTTAAACACAAATGTCTTCGGAATAATATCGATTTCATGTAGTAATTCCATCACTAGACACGCGTCTAGTCTTGGATGGAATCCAGGCGGGTAGGGCTGGGTCAATAAATATGTATGAATCGGACATGTCGTGTTTTATAAGGAATAACGTTGGTATTCTGTTTGGACTACTATCTACCCGCGCAGTGTACAATAACGTCCAGTTTTGTTGTTTGAGTACTTTTATTTAGAGAGGTTTAGAGTTATTCTCTTTGAACTAATGTGACTTTTTTAATGCATGCTGATACACACAGTATATTTTTATGTAAAAATATGTGTGATATGATAACGTAGCTCTTTAGTTAATTCATGATTTTGATGAATCTAAAAGATTTTATAAATTATATTATGTTGTTATGAAAATACTACATTGAATACTTTTAATCTTTAGTTACTCTCATTACAAAATAACGTAGTAGATTAATATATTAAAGAGTCAGTTAATGTAAATACATTATACCTAAAGAAACCCGGTGTATCTCCTATTGTTGTTTAAAGGTTCAGTAAAGTCGTAAAAAACATAGCATTTTCCTAACTTGTAAAAACTTCTTTCACTCATTTTCAGTTTGCAATTGACAAAAGACTGGTCTTAAGTGATTATTATCTTACTTATTGGTATTGTGAATCAGATATATGAAATATAAATCTAAATACCAGCTCCATAAGTGTTTTTACTGTGGTCCAAGTGATGAAAATTATTTTATTATTTTACTATCGCCATCTAATATTGTTGCTTTCTTTATTTTAGTAGTAAGATGTGGTATTTCTTTTTTCTGTCGATAAAATTAAAAGCTAATAAATGCAAAAAAAATAGTTAAGTAACATTAAATAATATCGTCTGTAAAAATGTTTAATCAGCCTGGTATAGAGATTTTACGAAAGTACTATACGAAATTTTGGTATTGATCGCCAAAAAGTTTGAACAGTTTAACGAACTCTTTCAAAATTATTTACAGATGCAGATAAAATTTATACCGTAAAAATACAGAAGATTAACCAAAAACTGAACGTTACTTATGTGATACAGACGTGATCACCCGTAGTATACCTGCAAGGCGTGATTGATTAATGTGGAACTAATTGCAATAATCGTAGAACTCATTAGACGCGTGTCGCAACACTAGTGGGTGTGCCTGAGTTTCGCTAGTGTACACGTGTCATTGTTTACAGTGTGACATCACTAATACAGCCACCACATTTTATTGTCATTTTTGAAAACAAGTATAGAACCGTAATTATTTGTTTTCTGATATCTAAATGAAGGAGTGTTGATAATAGCCTGTTAGGTACTATAGTCCCTAAATTCGGTAAGTGGTCATGTTTAAAAACCTAAAATACTTGAATGTTTTCTAATAAATGTTGCTTAACTTAACTGTCCACTATCTCTGATCTGATATATAATATCAGGGGCGGGGGAGACTAATTTGGATTATTGCCTGCTATTTAAAGCTTGAGGGTATGTTCTACCGTAAAACTTTTATAACACATTATTTATGTCTCGCTTAAACAAACTTACACAGCGCACACTACGGGTCACACCACAATTTTAATTAAGAAAAAGAAACTACTTGGAAGTAAAATTAAATTTCATGTATATTTTTAATGACGCCTACTATATAAGGGCGCTCAATTCAAGTCGCGGTGCCAAAGTGCGTCGCGGCGGTGTGGAGGGCTCCGACATAACGTCGGATGACAGATATCGCATACAAACGAGACATCAATGTACTATCCCTATAATACAGTTGTATAAAAAAAAAAACAAAATCTACTTCAGTGCCAAACAACATTCAGATTTGCTTAACTGCTTTAGCGTATTTAAGTGGCGAACATTCGTTTCCACCAAACATGCGCGTTCATAATAATATTCGTAGTGAGAAGTACGATATAAAATGGTACTTGAACACCTCTGCTGATACCCCGAATCATTCAACTGTGAAGGGTCTGATTATGCACGAGTCGAGGAGCTGACACGGCGCGGTCCACTGTTCCCTCGGGCGTACACTCAGCATCGATTTTGACGAACAAAGTACTCAAATAATGATCTTAATCCGTTGGTTTTCCCACTTCTTGTTAACTGATTGTGCTGATATTCGGACAATAATACAATTTCAATCAATAAAACAGTTTCATTTGCTCTTAATTCCTTAATTTTTAGATTTTGTAGTCAAGATCTTAATGACGCTGACTGTACACCAAACTTAGCAGTGCTCAAGTATTCAACTTAAATGTTAAGATGAATGTTGAATTCCCTCATGTCTCATACGTTAAACATTCAACAGTAGGTGTAACGGTACCTTGGAGTTTACACATTGAGCTGTAGGGCGAATTAACTAAATTTGAACTATTTAAAAAACTTCAGTCTTGTATTACTAAAATATATTGTACTATATAAATACACATGCAGGTAGAATGAGCGGCACACAAACAAAGGAGGAGTATAAAATATTTAGCTTCATTTTTAAACAAATAATAATTAAACATGAAACAACAGTTAAATTAACATGTTTTGACATTAATTTGCAACACCATACTTAAAGTTTAATAAAAAAAACTTAACTAAACAAAATGCATTTTTCTTAGATTTCGTAGTGACAGAGAAACAGTTGGAATTTAGATTTTATGACGGTTTAAAATTAATTAATTGAATGTTTAATAACGAACATTTTCCCCTCGTGATTAAGGTTTCCATCCGTCTAGGCATGCTGCGAAAAATCGAAGAAAAATGCATTTTGTTTAGTTTTTCTTTATGAAACTTTAAGTATGGTGTTGCAAATTAATGTCCAAGCATGTTGATTTAATCGTTGTTTCATGTTTAATTATTATTTGTTTAAAAATAAGGCTAACTATTTTATACTCTCCTTTTTTTTGTGTTCCGCTAATTCTGCCGGTGTGTTTATGAAGAAAGGACGAAAAGAATATTCTTTCGTCATCGTTTCATAGCCTAGGCCTAGGCTACGATTGCGCCCTATCCGATCTTTGACCACACTCAAAACTTTCAAAATTTCGGTTACTAAATAAACACTCATTAATTAAATTCTAACATAATCTTATCTACAAATAAGCTAGCTAGCAAAATACTATATTTTCTCTCAACGTGCATTAGGTTTCTCACGGATGTAACTCTTGATTAAAGCCTACCAAAACAAAATTAAATACCTAATGGTTACAGGAGTGTTTACATTATTCCAATGTTTCTCTTCTTAATTAAATCCGACACTACTGTTTATTTGAGTATTTTAATTTGTAAAGCTTTTAAAATTCCGTCAACAAAAGTTTCTTAATTATTTTCTGTTTGCCAATTTCAATTCATCTGTCTATTGGTTACCTTTTCACGATAAAAATCTCAGCAAATTGTAATGAAATAGACAGATAGATACTGGTAGTAGGCCTATTGGCGTCTATAAATTGAAATAGTTACGACCGTCACTCGTAAAACCGAGAGAAAGTTCGTTTCCATCCTCACAATTTTGCTCAAATGGATTTAGATAACTATGAAAAAAAAAACTGGAATTCATAACAGATACCGACGCTGTTAGAAAATATATTTTATATCGATGTCGAGTTTGACATTACAATTTTGACGTGAGACTAATCAAAATACGCAATGGATTCGTGATTTGAACTAGATGGAAGTACTCCAGTTACATTTCTAGTTTACGAAGGCTTGCGTTGTTTGACCATTGTTGACAAATCCGTAAATATAGCAATAAAATCTCATCTCATCAGCCGTTGCAGAGCCATTAAATAGCTGAACAGACGACTGTACAACACGTCACAGCACGGAAATAACGCCGCAAACTCGGTGTATGCCACGAATATACAGGCAATAATTTCTTTAAAGTCACATGCTCACTAGGCAAACACTTAGAAGCTGATTCTTTGTCATTTAACAAGTACAGATAAAATGAAATTAAGTTCTACTTTAGCGATTTACATTTTAATCATGTATACTGACGGCGAATACTTTTAATATTAGATATATTATTTAATATTATAATATTGTATACAGTTTGATCAAATTACGAATGCTTATCATCATTAGCACTTCACCGGTAAATCGTTAAAACCAGCGTGAGTTTTGCATACATTACGAATATTATAAGTAGGCTTATAAACCGTCTCGTCACCGTCAAGTGTGATGTGACAAAATATACGTGACACTATAACACACTCGTTAAAACAGTATAATGTGGCTAAAACTAGTGGTAGTTTCTTTAGAAATATATAAATGCATTACAGAAGTATATTGAAGGGTACATTTCGGAACGATTTAGATAGGAAACATTTTTGAATTGGTCCAGGCGGGACTCGAACCCGCAATCTTCCCCTTATAGGGAGACCACTGAGCTATCAGACCACGATTTGCTACTACCACACCATGCTTAAATTCTTTATTAAATTATTGTAAGATACAGGCAATGAATTACTAGAGTAGTTCTTATTACACTATCTCGCTTGAGACCAAAATCTTATGTTATACTTAATTTTTGAATCAATCTAAGCACTATATTGTAACTTACAAAATCAAAACGTTAACGAACTAATATATGACGGTAAATAAAAGATACCAAAGTCAAAGTCAAAGTCAAAGTCAAAGTCAAAAATCATTTATTCTGTATAGACCATTAAAACGGTACTTACAAAACGTCAAGTTTAAAAAAAAAATCTAGACTAGTTTAGCAAATGGACCACCGGTTCGAAACGCGGCCCCGACCTGAGAAGACTCCGGCAAGAAACTCAGCGGGCATTTTTTTTTTTTTTGGTCTATTTACAAACATTTGCTTAGTCTACTTAGTCTAAATACAATAGTTTGCTTGAGTAGCATAGTTGAGCGAACAGCTCATTTCCAAGCTTGTTTATCATCTAAATATTCTTGGATTTTATAATAGCCTTTTTGGCACAGTTTAGTCTTAATTACATTTTTAAATTTATTTACAGGTAAATCTCTAATTTCATTAGGGAGCTTGTTGAAAAAGCGTATACAGTTGCCCCGGAAAGAATTACTAATTTTATGGAGTCTACTATCACAAGCTACAAGATTGTTTTTATGTCTTGTGTTTATATTATGCCTGTCACAAACTCTTGAAAATTTAGAGATATTTTTCCTTACATACATCAGGTTCTCGAAGATGTATTGTGACACTACGGTTAGAATGTCTATTTCTTTAAACTTTTCTCGAAGGGAAACTCTTGGGCCCAAATTATAAATAGCTCTCACAGCCCGCTTTTGTAAAATGAATATTGTGTTTAAATCCGCGGAATTACCCCAAAGGAGAATTCCGTAGCTTAAAATACTATGAAAATAACTGAAATAAACTATTCTAGCCGTATCCACGTCTGTTAATGTCCTAATCTTTTTTACAGCGTAAGAAGCCGAACTTAATCTACTGGATATTTTTTCAATATGCGATCGCCACTGCAATTTGGCGTCAATACTTAAACCTAAGAACACTGTTGATTCCACAAGGTTCAACACTTGTCCATTGAGTTGTACATTGGTTTCAACCTGTGTAACATTAGGTAATGTGAATTTTATACATTTAGTTTTGTTCCCATTAAGGCAAAGATTATTAGTATTAAACCAATGGACCACTCTTGTGATAACACCATTCACTTCGTCATAATTATTTTGTTGCCTTTTAATTTTAAATATTAACGAAGTATCGTCAGCAAATAAAATAATACTAGTTTTATCCCTTACGTAGTAGGGGAGGTCATTAATATATATTAAGAATAAAAATGGTCCAAGTATCGAACCTTGTGGAACACCCATCGAAATCAGAGATCCCACTGAACGTGTACCATTAACATCGACCCTCTGAATTCTATTGTTCAAATATGAAGTCAGAAGCTCGAGAGCCTTGTTCCTTATTCCATAATGTTCTAATTTCCTGATTAATGTGTCATGGTGGACGCAATCGAAAGCCTTGGATAGATCACAGAATACACCCAATGCATCATGCTTATCCTCCCAGGCCTCGTAAATACAATTTAACAATTCTATACCAGCATCAGCAGTCGAACGTCCCTTAGTAAACCCAAACTGTTTATCATGAAATAATTTGTTTTCACCAAAATGGGTCATCAACTGTCCTAGGATTAATTTCTCAAATACTTTACTCAAGGTCGGCAACACAGAAACGGGTCGGAAATTAGAAGGGTCTGTAGCACTGCCAGCCTTGAACAAAGGTATGACTTTGCTATGTTTCATTAAATCAGGAAATATACCGCTGTTGACACAGTCATTAAACACAGTTGCTAGATGGGGAGCAATGACATCAATGATACATGAAATAGTTTTGACTGATAATCCCCATAGATCCGCGGTCTTTTTGATATTAATAGAGTGAAACGCTTTGGTGATGTCCTTGCTATTAACAACTGAGAATACGAATGCGTCTTCACACTTGTTTATCGATTCCTTAAGCAATGACACAGCGGAAGTGGAAGACGACTGAAGAGTTTTAGTCGTTATTAACGGTATATTTGAAAAGAAATGTTCAAACTCTGTCGCAACTTCCAGATCCTCCGTGACATGGCGACCTTCTATTTTTAAATGAAAATCTCTTACATTTGATGGAGATTTCCCACATTCGGAATTTATAATATTCCAAGTAGTCTTAATTTTATTTACAGAATTAGAAATTTTATTTTTAATGAAGTTTGACTTCGCGAAGGAACAGGCTCGCTTAAATATTTTTGAGTAATTTTTAACATAATCCTGGAAAACAGGGTTGAAATTGTACGATTTTTCAGAATATAGATCATACAATCTCCTCCTGCTCTTATAAATCCCCGATGTTGCCCAATCACTGAAAACTGGACGGCCACCAATCGATAATGTTTTTGAGGTAAAAATTCTCCCAAACTCATTATTGATCAGGTTGATTAGGTCTGCGTAAGACTCTTCTACATTATTGTACGAGGGCAAGTCAGGTAGTTTGTTTACAATAGTTTCCTTGAAAGCGTCTAAACGGTATTGGCCTAAGTTTCGCCCAGTGTGAATCTCGCCTTGGTTATAAAAGCGTCGATTTGTTAGTGGAGTGAATCAATGCACCGGTCGGCAGCCGGGCCCGTTTTATCGATGTTCGATGTAGTGAGCGGCAGTAAATCATTTGCTTATTAGCGCGCAAATGTCCACCCTGTAGTGTAGCTCGCACGAGACGTAAATTACGCGGATAAATGCGGTGGTATGGGCTAATTTACATTCAAATATTATTGTACATCGATATGAAAAACCAATAATCTGAATGCAACTGAAAATACGTGTAGTTTGATTTAGGTTTGTAGTTAAATACTACTAATTTGATATTAATTTTAATATCACCAATTTCGTATTGAAGTTCTTTCAGCTATTTTATGGAATGGTGAAATCCTAACGGTCCAGTGAAAATTAATTACTTTCCTCTAGAAAATTAAATGCTTCTAGATTTCTCAATAAACGATTGTTATTCTTCCAAGTAATTTCTGTAGAGTAAATTAAAAAATTATTCGCACTGGGAATAAGGACGTCCGCGGATAGGTATTTTAATAGTAAATGTTTCAATCTATAAACTTTAAATCCTGAACACTTTCTTATACTATTACGATGATGATTCTTCAATAGTCTCATTCTTACATCCTGTCACGTCATTGAGATTGTTTATTTACTGAACTTTCTGCCGTGATCATGTTTGAAAAAAGATAGGTACCTATAAGGCTAATACTCCGGACCCGTCACGAAAAGATACTAAAACCATGTACCTATATCACATCTGATATATTATTACAGCGCTGTATACTTATTTGCCATTGTTATGTATAAAAAAATACTAATTAAATAATATATTAATCAACGAACCTTAAGTTTCAAACCCCTACGATATCGTATCTAACCAATTCTCTTAGCAAGATAAATGAAGCGACAAAATGCTTCGTCTCAAAATCCCATTCTTCGCCCGCACATGTGTACAAGTCTTGTTACATTCCAAGTATAAATAATTTTACAGCTGTCTTCACCGTAGCTTCACCTCTCTCCTCTCAACGAGGATTCACCTCCTGAGGGCGTGCCTTCATCGCCTCGTATGAGGTAACATGGTTTGTTAATGATAATTTGATTCGTTCCCGACAGATGTTGCTTGCTGATGTACGGTGACTGACGTTGTTAGGATGGAGACATACTGAATACTGAGATGTAATAACATAATTTCAAATGCTCAATTAAACTATGCAATTATGTAATTCTTTATTCAGTAGTTTTTTTTTGTAACTATGCCTGTATGTTACTGAAAGGATAGGTAGAGTTAAATGTACCCACAGTTCATCAAATATGTTAAATGTAATGAACCCTATTTGCCTCAAATGAGTCACTCTTTCTGCTCTATAGTCTATGGTATGGTATGCACATGGGCGCTGGAAGTTGATAACCTTTAAGGTACAAGTCAGTAACGTCGCACTTCTAGGTCAATTATTTGTCATATTAAAGGTATATGTGAAAACGCGACGTACATACGAACGTTCATTTGCGTCACTTGTCATTTCACATCCGAGCATAATGTCGCACCATTGTGTATGAAAAGAGCACAAATGAACCGGGAACTATCCGTGAGCTATATTATGTTATGTTGAGTAGAAAACGTGGAGTATTCGCACAAGCGGCTCTAATACCGTTTTTGTGTTGGAATGCTTGGTATGCTTACAGTCAGATCAATATTTCTAGGTGTGGTCAGGTGTCTGTGGGTTTTACTATACTCTTTAGTATTCTTTGTAGGAATGGACACACAGATGTTGTACCGGATGTCGCCTAAATCTGATACCTTAAGAAGAAAAACGAACAGAAGATGGCATGTCCAACGTGTTTGCCAATATATTACCGCAAAAATAAAACTATCGTAAATAACCCTTCTTGGCAGTTGGGTAAAAAGAGAGATGCAGTGCGAAAACTTCTCCCTTAAAATGCAGTGATACACAATCACGGCAAAACCTTATTCTATTAGAATATTTATGAATATTCGAAGGGTTGCATAAAATGTTTAACCGCATAACTATTTAATAAATCACTCAAGTTATGAAGAGTAATAATGATTGCAGGCGTGTAAATAAAACAACAAATAAATGTTAATTGTTTGATAATCGTCGCTGCAGTGAAATAAACATGATCGCTTAAACAAGCCGAACTTGCCCGGCCATAAATATATAGAGCTTAACTCGATACGATTTGTACATTAACGCTGGTGTGAACTGAATTTATATGTAAAGTTGTAGCACACTGCTGCCGCTATATTATAGCTATGATATTGTTCCTGCTAGTAACAAAAATTTTATTTGAGCGTTGTTGCTAGTCCTATTAGCAGCAGTCTTCAAATTTTGTATTACCTGTCGGTTTAGTGGAGTATAAAATACTCAACAAGGTTCAGTGGAAGTTGAAAAAGCAAAAATAATTTAAAAATTTATAGAACCCCCGATACGAAAAATACCTCCTAAAATTGAAAAATAAATCGTGCTGGTTAGCCATTTAACTATAGGTTTTTTAGAAGTATTTTGATTCAAATTTTCGTTATTGTGCCGGGAACCCCTAACTAGTAAAGCACTTTCACATGCTATCGGCACGATCCAAGGTCCTCCGGTTCCAAACGAATTCAATCAAATCGATTAGGATAGGTAAAAGATGAACGTCTAAAGTCCTAAAAACATAAACCCGTGACCAGTTCCTTACAGGGGAATCAAAATAGCTGTTAAAATATTTATTATAGCTACTTTTAATTCCTGTCGAGGTGTACCACCAGCTTTACATCAGTAAATTCAACCGCGTAATAAATGTATTGGATTATCGGCGGGTCACCTGTGCGGAGTGCGGCGGTGCTGCGATCGATGACGTGGTGCCTATGAGGTAGTCGCACGTCACCTCGGGGAAAGTGATTATGATCGTGATTGCTATATGGGTCGGTACGTTTACTTTTGGGAATACGAGAGAATTTATAACGCTGAGAATGTACTAGAGGAGGAAAGTATTCATTGATTCTCATTCGGTTACGTGGATCAAAATGAGGAGTTTCACATTTTGACCCTTGCGCTAAATCGACAGAGCTTACCTCAGAATTGAATATGTGATACGTAATATAATACTTGTTAAATATTCTAGGGTATATTACACTATAGGTTCTAGAATGCTAAGAAAGATCTATTGCATTGCGTTATGGAAGTTGCCGAGTTGGTCCACGGTAGAGTACAATAGGACCACCCCAGCTCTTCCTGTGAGTGTCTTAAAAGGCGACGAAGGGATAGGAATGTTCTCCAGCCGACAGTAAACATATCGCCCAAGACAAGACAATAGGCTCGCCCACCATAGTTGGCGAAACGTGGGTGTTAATACACTCCTGCCTACCCCTTTTTAGATTTACAAGCGTGAGTATATGTATGTATGAAATATATTTTTTTCTGGTAAAAATATGCTGTACAAAGAAAAAACTGTAAGTCATACTTATAAAGATTTACACGGGATTTTTGAATATTTTTTTTAAGCATTTTACATGTTAAATATTCAAATCGATATAAATAGAAAAAATTGAATCAGTCTAGGCGTGGTTTAAGCCCTTGTAAGGCAAAGATCGCGGGTTCAAACCCCGCCTAGACCGATTCATTTTTTTTCTATTTAATTCGATCTGCATGGAATGTTTATCAAGCCCGCTACGTCGAACGCCTGTAAGAAACCCGTTTGATGCAGGTACTAAACACAACAACTACTATAGTTTAAAACTCACCTGCCTACCCTTTAAGATTTATTCAGTTGTGAGCATATCTGATGCAAAACAACAACTGTGCAGTAGCTCGGAGCTGTGGGTCAGCCCGTCGGAAATAACTTCCGATCGGTATTAATATCTCTGGACAGCCGCCAGAATGATAGCTGCCCAGGTACGCGGGTTTGTTGCCAGTAATTGCAATTGCAAGAATACGTTAATTAGTGCAGTGTTTAGGTTGGCATTCATAATCAACTAATAATGTTTATAAAGACTTTAATATTCTTAATTTTAGATTTCAATGGTTTCCCCAACTCTTGACTTTTAGTTCCTATGAATTTCAGATTTTATGTGGCTTTCTGTTGGTAAAAGAATTTCAAAATCGGTTCAGTAGTTGCCTAGCTTACTATGCCCTCACAAACTCACAAAGTTTACCTCTTTACAATATTAAGTACAGATAACACTTATCGGTGTACAACATACCTGACATAACTTTGTCTGCTCAAACAGGAATGCTATGTTTTATCTGTATAACATCCTATCCTTTAATCAACTCAAACAAGAAACCAGGAGTAACAACTCGGCACAAACTAACTTAAGAAACTTTATAACTTATGTGACGTCGTAACTGTGACGTCATAAGCAACTCATTCACGCGTATAATGAACTCGTATACTCACTGCTATGACAAAACCACGCGAGGAACAAACTTGGAAACAGAAAACTGCGGGTATCGCTTGATAGTTTAGCAATTAATAGTGGCTGGCGGTTGCATGGCGTGTTTAATCTCGTGATAAGAGGATAATTACATACACGGCGTTTTCCGCTGCTTCATAAGCTTTTTCTTACTGTTATTAAATCATTCAGAGAGCGACAAACCCACTGGTTACCTAAAACTCGTACCTTGCGCCCACTCGTCCCCTCAAATATTCGAGGCTCTCATTCGTACTGCTGTGTCATGCATTTCATGGCTATAATGCAAAAATATTTGTTTTCGACAAACGTTTTAAAATTTCGAACGACATTCATTTTAATTTTTTTTAGATAGTCCATCTATGCTAGCAGCAGTTTGAAATAAAACCACTTTTTAACTAATTCTATCACGAAGATGTCGCCACCCTTCAGAGGGTAGGCCTTCACAAAGGCAATTAGTCTATTTAAAGACATCCTGCCTAGTGCGAGGGCCCGAGTTCACTATTTGTTGGTGACTGCACCCAGTGGCCATGGCTGCTGAACAGTAGCCGAAACGTCGGGTTAAAAGTAAATAATAACAAATAAATGAGTGAAATTCAAAGTATCAATTAGAAGCTGTTTTCCACTCTAAACAACTAGTAGTGCCGATCGGAGCTACATATACATACTTAAGCTTTTTAGTCTCTAGTTTAAATAGGCACAACAGCCTACTAGGTGTTTCTGTCGTTAAATACCTCATGAGCTTTCATAAACCTATCATGCAAACTTGCGATGCACAAGTTATACTAATGAATAGAATTAATGTTTACTAAAATATGTGTCAACTTAAACAAGAGTAATTAAAGATACGAACTCGGTTCAACAGTAATAAACACAACACATGACACTCGAGTAACTCGCTAACAACTGTGTCGCTGTCGCGCAAACTCGAGCGAAATTATAGTTCAGTGAGCCAAGTCACTCTCAGCGCTGCCAAGGGCTCTAATTACGAGTAATAGACGAACTTGGCACGTTCGTCTACTCGGGGCATAATGAGTAGATTGCTTACTGTTCTGTTGTGGAAAAATGCATAAGAACGTCGCAATGAAAATACTTTGTGAAGAATGAGTAAAGATAAAAATAAATTGGAATATTGATAATGGAGCTTCAAATAATGTGAATTATTGATACCAAAATAAATTTCCATAGATATTTTTAGTACTTACTATTGTTAAAAATGTTGAAATTATAAATGGAGAGAGCTTTAGGAGCAAAGGGAGAGCCAAGAAAAGATGGATGGAATGCGTGAAATAGGCAATATAATACCGGAATAGGAAGAAAGTGATTTAAGAAGGAAAGAAAGGAGTGATTCAGGAAATGCTATCTGACAGGAATATTTGGAGAAGAATGTAATTTTTCACCGACCCTCAAATAATTAGGATATGGGCAGGAAGATGATGTTTGAAATCCCAAGAAACGCAGATTAATAATAGAACATTAAATTGGCCGAGTTGATAAATATAAATAATAATACATTAACGCATAAATAATATTATTCCAGATGAAAAGGTTTATTTAGCTATCACTTTAATGAAATATCGCTGCAAATTGTATAATGATACAACAACTGTAACGTTGATCACACAAACATCGTTACACAACATAGCGTTCAAACCTTAATTGTGTAATAATAATCAATGTAATAGAGCGCCTCCGTCTGTCATTACGATATGAAAACCAATTACTATTTGTAACTTCAGCCGGAATTCAAAGGCACTATCTCCATATTCATATCCTTTGACTATCGTCTGTAATATATTCGCGTGTCTATTATTGTTATGGAGCCATCAGAGTCTTGATGGATGTTTCTCGCTGATGTTTTCTTTTCTCTCAATAGATATAGTTTGATTTGGTTTCAATTTTAGTGGCGTAAATGGAATGATCACAGAAAAGGATTCTTTACTATTTCTGTAATATTGATAGGTATGAGATTCGGAGCAAGGTTAATTCATGCATTACGGTTTAAATAGAAATATGCAAATAAACACAATAATTCCAGCATGCCATCAAATAGATACAAAGAATGGATTTCATCGGTGAAAATAAGTTCGACTAACCTGAGTTTTACACAATGAATTTTATTTAGTAAAACGTGTGTTCCTAATAGGTCATTAAGATGGTTTTGGTTTCCTTTTCATTAAATTTTATTTTCAGAATTGAGCGAAATTGATTGCTTTATAGAGTAAATGACTAAGCGTTAGGCCTCAAGCATATAATTATAAGAAAGTGGTTGTGGGCGAAACCTACAATTCACACAGTACCACTCATTGTGCCCAGAAAATAAGTGTACAACGAAAGTTTTTCAAGTGCCATATTAACCAGTCCTTTGTTGAAGCTTGTATATTCGGTTGTGAACAATTTCCTACTATATAATATCACAATATTTAACTCTGACGCCACTTTATATAAATATACACTCAACATATAAACTTGTGTATTCACGACTTTTATATAAGACTATTTGTGTAGACGTATAATATACAGTGTTAGTGAGTGTACGTTTTGATGTATTTATAAAAAAAATAGAATAAAAATGTCGCAACCGCCCCAGCAAGGCTTTGTGCCTGAAAAAATTCAGGAATTCAATCGGAGAGCTTCTCAGGAGATGGCAGAAGCTATTGCTCATCACAAAATGAGACCCCAAGATACTCCTAAAAAGGAACCAGCACAACAAAGCCATCAGAATGGTACCGAGAAGCCTGCACCTTCTGAAAAGATAGTAAAAGATGAGAAGCTCAAAGTTGAAAGTGGTTACGCAAGGCAGAACTTAGACAGCAAGAACCCATTCTCTCCTCATTTCTATCGTAGCAGTAGCAGGCCGCACGGTCACTTTGAGATGGGTCCCCGAGGCCTGGACTACTCCCCACATCGCATGGGACTGGACTTTTCGAACAGACTGCGTGACTACGGGCCTCAACGGTCTACCTCTATCCATGGCCACGAGTTGACTGATGCGCCCGTGAAGCCTGAGTACCTCGGTCACAGAAGCCACTTCGGCAGTCAAATTGTGCCTGGTGGCATTAACCACCCGGATGTGGTCTTCAGGCACGATTACTATAATCAGATGGGATTCTCTCCTCCGAGGGCATCAAGGTTCTCTTCCCAGGAGTATCTGAATGCTCCAGCTCAGTACGGCAGGTGGCCCGACTACCGGGCAGAGTACAGACAGCGCCGTCGTTCGCAACAAGATCTACACTCTCTCGGACACAGCCCTGAATCAGGTATTTATTCATTCTCTAAATGTAATGGTAGAAAGTATAACATTAATTTATCTTGTTGATATGTTTATTGGTAACACTTTGCCTACACGAAAATGTTCATCTAACCATCCAGCGTGAAGTTGATTTGATTTGTCGTTAATCTTAACTGTAGTCCGGTAAATTTAGACATTCGAGGGTAAATATAGATGATGTTTTGATGATTGAGCGTTTTCTGTATTATATTTTAAACTATTGTTGGCAATATAGTACTTAAAAGAGTCTGACACGTCAGGGATTTCTCACAGTACTGAGAGTAGCCGCACACTCACGTAGTGAGGCTCACATTTCTGATCTTATTATAGAAGAGCCTCATAGATAAATTATGATCTAGTCGAGACAAATTTCGTATGCAACTGTCGAACTAATGAGTATTAACCTTTACTTTCGTATATTTAAATTGAAAGAACATTAGCAGAGCTAACAAATGTTCCGCTCGAACAAAACAAAATCAATTTAATGGCTATAATCCGTCAGGTTTGATATTCACTAGAATACCTCCGTTAATAGATTGCCGAGTGTGGCGAGCGAGGCCATTTTTACAAATTGAATGTGAGGCGGAGTTGGTGAACGCCGCTCTGTTCTGTTTGACTGATGGAGCGGAGGCGCTGCCAATGAAATATATACGCATGAGCGTGTCTGATGCGCTACTAAAACTAGCCGTTCAATTTGCGCGGACAAATATATTTTAGTTTCAATAAAGTTTGTGGCTATGGCTATTATGTAGGTAATGTAGGTATGGCTATTAAAGAACATAGATCTACGACGATTCTAGAAGTCGTGTTTAAACTGATTAACTAGAAAATTATTAGTACTCTTCGAACACGCGAGAGATTTGCCAGAGGCACAGACTACAGGCGCTGGCTCCGGCAGGGGGTTTCCGAGGGGATTATCACACGTAAAAAAGTACACTTCAAAGAAATTTATTAAGCTTTTATTTTTTTAAAGGACAGAACACCAGGTTTTCGTTTCTCGTCAACGCTCCTAATAAAATCTTATTAACTTCAAAATCATCGTAATGGAGCCATCAGCTGAGATTGCCCGATGGCTTACAGCTCGGAGCGTTCTGTTCGACTTTTTGTAATTTGTAAATGGAAGCCGGCACGACATCGGCTTTCATACGCGTAATGGGATCTTACACTTAATTAAAAAGCCTACGGGCCTCTAAATACAGGGCGTTCTACCTTATAGGTGTCGTAAATAAACGATATGATCCCTCATAAAGGTTATTATGTGCCCAACCGGGCTATAAGTGAGCTTTACAGACTTATTTTTAGTTGGCAAAGATTAGGACCATGAGCATTTGTGTGAAGTTTCAGATTTCATAATAGGATTTTGTATTTTTTATGTCACTTAGGTGGCAGACAAGTACACATGTTCAATTCAAAAGCGGTGTATAGACCTACTTACTAATACTTTCCATGTGACAAGTATATTAATAGTTTCAATTATCTTGAAATATAACTGTAAAAAGCGGATAAACGGATTTGACAACAATTTACGAGGGTTCTGCCTTCACTACGAACCCCTACTTATAAACATATTCAAAACTGGATTACAGCCTAATTTTGAACATATTAGTCCATTCCATATTTGGGTCATAATGATAATACACACATAATTATCAGAATATTCTCTGCGAGGTTAAACCCCGTAAATTCCAAACCACTAAACCCTTTGTCTAATATGTATTGAATTGCTACTCCACACACTCCAAAGCTTATTCCATGACAATAGAGTCTAAAACCACTTTTTTGTTAGATGTGAGATGAAAACATTGCGAACAGGTGTTGCCTGGCAGTTTGATCGCATATTTTGTGCGCGTCTATACGAGTACAGTCGAGGCGTAATGTGATCGGCACGTGCGCGACTGTACGCAGATGATAGATGGCTTCAGGCAGTTCGACAAGGTCGTCATAAATCCTCTCGAAGAGAACATGTTTCACACATAGTGTACGCGTATACTACAGGGTGAGTGTCTTCAGAGGGTGATTTAAAAGTCGAAAGAGACATCTAAGTGGTTATATAAACTAATATAAGAGCGAAAATTCGTCTTGTGTGTGTAGGTTGAGGCATTACTGATGCTGTTTACTTGTAAAATATATTTTTGATGTTTTCGTAATTCCACCCCGCCAGGGTCGGCAGGAGTGGTTATATTGTTTCTAACCTATTAAAACCGCAATAATTGGCTCGAATATATTTGGAAAATTAATTGTGAATAATGGTGATGCAGTTAAAATAATCATAAACTTTCCAATAAGAATATGTATTCATTCCTACGTTTATGTAGTACAATCTCTTTTTCGCACCCTCGGGGCAGCGTTTTACATTTGAAACACATGTTACGTCTCCGGGCCATATAAATCCTGTAATAACATTTAGTTAATAAAACAAAATTATAGATCCACCAAGTCTAAAAAATATGTTCACTCTTCACTAACTGATACCCGCGACTTCATTCTCATTTTCACATTTTATTATTCTTACGCAGAACTTTAATTATGTTACTACCATGATAATAGGAATCACTTTGTAATATCAGCTATCTGACAAATCCATGCCAAATAAATACATCCACTTCGTAAATTAATCAAAACAAACAGGCAGGTGGACCAGATATTAAGTAATACAAGGGCAATCGCGAATGCAAACCTTAGAGTACCCCACTAACAATATTAATGAGTCACGAATAGGTATGCTGATATGTGCAAGATTTCAGTTTTTTTGAGAGTATTAATATAACGTAGATGGCGCTGCCATGCTTTATCCACCCTGCACGAATATACCCTCTCGAGATGGGAAGTACCGCCCAGTAATTCAATATAAACTTTTCTCTCTCTTTACCCTCTGAAGGTGGTAACTGGCAACGCGCGAGTGGAATAACTCAAATATTGTAAGCGATCATAGAACAGGATAACCGCTTATCTTACGGAAATGGATTATATACCGTAGGAAGGGACATTTTCTTTATTATTTAAGTGACAGATAGAGGTATTAACTCTAAAATGGCAGGATCACGAAGGTATTCTAACAATTACGTAGTGCCAATTTTTTGGTTTTAAATAAATAGAAACAAACCTATTACCGTTAATCATTACATTAATTTGGTTAATCGGACACTTTTTTCAGACTGTGCTACTGCAGAAAATTGTTTTACAGAATTAAGTAAACAATCGCAATAACACGTTGTCTAACCCAGGAATAGAACTCCTCACGAATTGTATCTTCAACTCAAATTGAAGCTGCCTAGTTAATTATAGAAGACGTAAGTGAATGAAAGGGCTATCTGACAATCTCAAAGTATTGAGATAGTGAACAGTGAAAGGTTTAATAATTTATTTATTATACCATCCAGATAACTATGACGTTTTCAGACTCTAATATTATTGTATTAATAGTCGTAGTTACCGGCAATTGAAGTATTTAAGCTTTATCTCAATATTTTGTAACTGTCAGATAGCCCTTTCATCCACTCTTGAGTACGGCTTGGGTATCCAGTCCAGTAAAATACAACTAGCATTCCTATTCTGTCAATATTCGCCACAATGCACGTGTTTGAAGAATATAGTAACGAGCGTCTGAACGAAGTCTTGTAGTGCATTAACATTGACCCAAAGAGGTAGCGAGGTCGTCGACCCGCTGCGTATCGATCCCATTCATACGCGAGCCGATACGCGCCCGCGAGAGGAACCTCCGATACACGCGGTAGCTACTACCAACACTTTTCTTACTTCTGTTTCTTAGTACGAGTAGTACTAGTGTGTAAATACCTGATGATTTTATAGCCATTTCGGAGTGAAAGATTTTGGGCAGTTTCTATAGCAAAATCTTTCGATAATACTAATTATGCAAAAAGAAAAATATATTTTACTCATGTACGAAATAATGTTTTTTTATACCACTTCGGTAGTAGACAAACACACGGCCCACCTGATGGAAAATGATTACCGTGGCCTATGGACGTATACCAGGGGCCTCTGAAGAAACCTCCTCAAACAATTGCTTCTAAATTTCACTATACAATGAATACAATAAAGCCAAAAATATTCAGGTCATAATAATAAATCGCAATCTTGTTGGTAGTAACTCGTACGTACTAGATTATCACGAAATTCTGAAACTGTGACGGAGGAGTATTACATAGAAATATGTCGCTACTTGTACGACGTCGTCGTTTATTGCGAAATGCTCGGGCTCCATTTAATTTATGCATTGAATAAAAATGAACGTTCCGCTTGGCTTGGCAAATATTAAAGTAAAACATTTTCGACGTGGATGGAGCTTGGAGGTGTTTATTCTGTTACCATTCCACTAACTTTCAATTTAGATTAAAATACACAAATTGTTTAGTGATATTTATCGATAGTGACTCACTATACTTAGATCAGATCACAACACTATAAAGTTTAGTAATACAATATACGTATTACATAGTTAAATCACTGACTGATAAATCTTCACAGATGGTAGATAATCCTATCTACTGTCACGTTGTACACGTATACATGTCACGTTGAATGACAAAGCTATATCTTTGTGCTGGATAATATAAGTGCTAGAAAATAAATAATATCGCTGAAGCTTCGATTGCTTTGTAAACAAGACGGACCCTTAGATACCAAGGAGACACTATAATGCCACTAAAAGTTCATTAGAATATGTGCATAAGAAACTAAAATAATATCTAAAATTTAATGATAATTATTTATTAATCATAGAATCTGAATTCGAAGAGTAATATTTATTATTAAATATACTACAAATATTATTAAAGATAACAGACTCAAAATTACATAGTCCAATTACATATTGAATATCATCTTAAATACTAAATGTAAATACATAATATTTTCTAAAGTTTACGCGAACATCACTCATTGAAATAAAATCAATGTTTAACCAACAAACATAATTTAACATAACATCCATCCATCATGATTCTGGTACTTCAAGATAACTTGCACTTCAAACTATATGAAATCTAACCACCCTTAGTAAATTCGCGAACATGGCTCCTGAAAAGTAACCGAAACGTCGTCGGTCTAAAAATAAATTATATCAAATAAATAGTAGAAACCGTTAAAAAGTGTTTTTTTCAAAGTCAAAATTAATCAATTAACCCGCTCCTCACCGGAACCAGGGGCAACCGGTTTTGGCCCTCAACCTGCGTCCCAATTCGCTCACTAGGATTTTGTCAGGTCTGGCAAGGTTATGGTTGCGTAACGTGTGCATGTGTGCCATTTGAATTGTCCGAACTAAAGGTATGTGCCAAATATCACAACGATCTGTCTCTAAGAGGAAAACCGAGGAATTAAAATGATTTTGAGCACTTTGTTCATCAAGCTCGATCTGAAGCTGACTGTATAGTCGGTAATTCCTCTTTGACATTGAGCCGTTCTAAGCCTGCTGTCTTGCCGCAAGCCGCTCACGTCTGTGCCGGCCACTGATTAGGCTGATCTTATAACTTGACAGCAAAGGACTGTCGGGTAGAGATGTGCTGTCACTGGCTCACAGGGAACTTATGGTTATTTGATCTCGTGATGATACAGAAGTATGAAGCTTTAATATGTAGGACAGAATCTAATTGTTACGGAGTAAATGAATTTATCTTTATTCGTGTTCATGTTTGCTTGCGAATGTAAGGATTAAGGATAAATTCTGGGTTGGCAATGGAGTTTATTGTTATGTAATAATTTTCAGTAACAACACAGAACACCGGTCTTATACAAACTTTACCTGGTTAAGAGAAGGTGAAGGCGTCGGTAGCTTAGTGGTTAAGAAGTCGGCTTTACGATCGAGAGGTCCCGTGTTCGAATCCTGGCCATTACACTACCGACGTGAACCCACGCCTAGCACAAGCAATTTTGCTTAGTTAGAGGGGTTAGAGAGAATATAAGTAATTTCGATAATTTTGGTTGCTAATTTTCTTATTAGAAAATTAAAAAAAGAAAACATGCCTTGCCTCAATTTAAGTTTCCGGATAGGACAGCTATAACTTGAGTGTCTTAAAGTCTGGACTGAATAGATTACCTTCTAGGCAAGAGTGGTCTACCGTGAACTATATCGTCACTTACAAATTGGTGAGATAGTGGTCAACGTGAGCCTATCAAAGATAAAAAAAAGGAATATTGCAACTCCAAATGAAGTGAAAAAAAAAATAGATTGGTAATGTGGTGGGCTTAAATCCCTTAAATCACGTGATCTGTCAGTGGCACCACATGCCTTTGTATATATTTTTAAGTTAATTGATATTATTGATGATAAAAAATGATATTATTTTTTTAGTGAAATGCAGCTCTTATCTACTCGTACTTGCTCATTTACAGCTCGTATTGAAAAATACTAACATTGCGAAAAGGCTCCAACTTGATCTATAAATATTGCTATTTTATTTAAAGAACTATTGTATTTAAACTTTAAATTAAATGAGATTAATAATAGGATACCGGGGTGCGCGGGGCTTCACCAAGATCTTCAAACGCACCAACTAACCGGTACGACTTCTGACCGACAGTCGAAACTCTGGCGTAGAATTCCCTCTTATCGAGAAGTCAGATAGCAGTCGCTCCCGTAAAATCACAAGAGAAAAAGTAGGAAGGCATACTTCTGCCAACTAGAACTAATGTTGTGATTAGAAGAAATCGTCCTTAACATACTTTCCCAGATACTTATATCAACTAGAATAAATACCTTGTAAAACTGTCATAAAGCTTCACCCAGACAAACTGGCTGCGCCACACATTATATTTCACACATGATACAACACAAGAAATAATTCATATAACGGAACACACTTTTTCCCCTCTCTCCTCTTCCTACCCCCCGGTACCAGTGAAGAAATCGCCGCGGCCGCGCTCGTTTGAGCTAAAAACTTTAAGCTCTAAATAATTTTGAATAATTAAAAATTTTGAACTGAAATCGATCATAAACTGTTAAAAGTGATATAGTGCATTGAGTGATTAAGAAAAAACGTCTACCTATGGAAAAAGTTACATCAAGCCTCGCCGGCAACTAATAAGGTACCTACCTATTTTACATTCCTATAATTCCACCAAGTGTTTTGGTCCCTCCAACGCCGGATCCTCACTCCTACTCCTCTCATACTCTTCTTCACAAAATACACTTAATATCTAATGTATTTACGTATTTATCTCAGTATTTTTAAATACCTACCTACGCACGCCACGCACTCGACGCAGCCGGCCGCAGTTTTTAATCTTTACGCATCGCTCCATTACGCAATTATTTAACAAAGAAATAATTCAATCCCTTATCCTCTCGCATCTTAATGCATTTCTACTTGTTTATTTACGCATTTCCTCAATAATTAGATAAACTCTTATTCGAAAATCGCGCGCTCATCACCGATACGTTCACGCTATTCTCGCATTTAGTTTCTACGCATACGGGTCATATTCCCATACTCATTAGAGCTTATTTTATTTCAATTACCACGTTTTTCGCCAATTTCACTTATTTACCATGGGTGGCAAAGGCAAAGCCAAGCCTCCTACTGATAGTGAACAAGACGATAGCTTCAAGTCCGAAAGTGTCAATGTCAAGCTCCTCGTACTCGACCAAAAGAAACAAAGTTTGTTTCAAATCGCTCAAACATTATATGACTTAAGTTTAAAGGTTTCAGAACCTGATAAACGGTCTCAGTTCCTCGCTCAATCACACACTATCGATCAGGTTCGATCAGATTTTTCAGAAACTTTAGACAAATACGTTCTAGAATCCTTACAGGATAATCCTGAAATAAAGCCGAATTACAGTGCTCTTAATGCATTCAATCAGTTGTATGGTTATATTAAACAAACAGAGAATACTCTGAGACAGCAGTTAATTGAAAAAAGGAAAGATTTAGATATCACTCATCATAAATACCCACCTTTGCAGCTAGCAAGTTTTGATGGCACTCCCAGCAAGTGGCCAATATTTTATGATAACTTCCACAGTGTCATACATGTAAGCACACGGTTATCCAACGCTGAAAAAGTTCAATACCTAATAGGTTGTCTCTCGGGTAAAGCACTCACTGTTTGTTCAGGACTCAGCGCTAACGCTGAAAATTATGAAATCATATGGAACGCCCTGCTAAGTAAATACCAAGATACCAGAGTACAAGCTTCTTCATATCTAGACAAAATGTTGCAACTCAAACCGAACCAATCAATTGATAACTTAATTGAAATCTTTTGCTCTGCCGAAGCTGCACTCCATCGCTTGCCAATTAAAAATTTATATGATTTCATTATAACTCACATTGCATTAAGTAAACTTGACAAAGACACTCTCCACCTATTCGAACAATCTCACAGACATTCAGAAATACCTACATTTCAGGAATTAAAAACATTTTTAAATGAACAAAGTAAAATTCAAGCGCTTCACCCCACTTACTCACATACCAATAGTAAACAACAAACAAACAAATCTTCAAATAAAAATAAACCGACTCAGTCATACTTCACACAATCAGCTGACAGTAACATTCCTGAAACACAAACTCAATCTTATTTTTGCAAAGTTTGTAAATCTAACCAAATGCATCCACTATATAAGTGCGAGCAATTTTTGATTAAAGACCCGCAAACGCGTACTAACATTGTGCATGAAAATTCATTTTGCAAGAATTGTTTGGGTTTTCATCATATTAATGTATGCAAATCTCAACGCAGGTGCAACACATGCAATCGCAAACATCACTCTTTGTTACACCTGGATAATTATAATTACGCTAATCACAATTCCCGCGCCGTCGGATCGCAGCCAGTCCAACCGAATCGCACTCAGTTGCAGCTTCACGCGACTTCGGCTAGTTCCGCCGCCGCCTCGGCTCCCGCCCCGTTGACTGCGCATCGTGCGTCTCACTCGCACACACACTCGCAGCAACCACGATCGTTTCCCGCCATTGACAGTACTCAGCATTCGACGCACGCTAATCAGCTGTCTTCGCTCTCACCACAATTCACGCTTGATACCGCTTCGCGCGCAAATTCAAATAATGAAAACAATAACTTTGCGCTTTCTGTAACTTCCCCGTCGCATTCCTGTAATACTACAGTGTTGTTACCTACTGCGTCAGTACATGTTTATAAAGAGAATAAACCGATTAAAATCCGCCTATTTTTGGACACAGGCTCAATGAGTAACTTCATCACTAAATCTTGCTGCGATTGTTTAGGTTTGAAAATTAGGCACGCTCCTTCCACGGTGCGAGGTATCGGTCAGGCTGAAAGCAAGTCGCTTGGTTTTACGCAATTTAAAATACATTCTCGTTTCGACTCACGCTGCGCTTACACGATTAACGCTCGAGTTATTAACACAATAACCGACTATTTACCTAACGCTGAAATTGATGTCACTGAATTGACTCACCTCCAAGGCATTGCAATGGCAGATGATCAATATAACGCTCCTGCTCAAATTGACTGTCTCATAGGCAATGAAATATTCCCTCTCTTACTAGGATCCGACAAGATAGTCTCTTCTCATTCGTCAGTAATCGGCATACAGACCACGCTAGGCTATGTAGCCATGGGCAAGGCCCAATGCATTTCTCATCCTCAGACACAGTCTAGGAACACACAAACGCAACCGCACTCACACTCACTCTCTCAAACATACCCGCAAAACTCTCTTACAAACTCACACGCTTCAACTCAAGCTTCTGCTCTCGCTCAAAACTCTACGCACTCACAACACCAAGCTGAGTTTAATACCTCAACTAACTTTACGCAAACCTCTCACTCATCGCACGCACTCAACAATGAAAAGGCATTTTTCTGTAACTCGCAATCCTTATCTCTCGAACACATAACTCAACGTTTCTGGGAGATAGAAAACGTTCCCGATAAAAAACATTTAAGTCCTGAGGACGAGGCCTGTGAGCTTTTGTTTCGTTCAACATACTCGCGCGAAGGCTCGGGTAGATACATTGTTAATCTTCCATTCAAAGAGGACCCTAATAATTTAGGAAACTCGTACAACGCCGCTAAACACCGCTTACTAAATCTAGAAAAGAAACTCGACTCGCATGACTTACGTACAGATTACAATGCCACTATACAATCCTATATTGATCAAGGATATCTGACAAAACTTGAACGCACTGACACCGCAATAGATACTCACGCTTATTATATACCACATAGGGCTGTCTATCGGCCAGAAAAAGAGACTTCGAAAACACGCGTAGTTCTAGACGCAGGATGTAAATCCACGAGTGGAAAATCTCTAAATGACTTACTTTATATTGGACCCAATTTACAGAGTAACATTTTTGATTTACTCTTAAACTTACGCATGTTCTCTATTGCACTCACCGCTGACATCGAAAAGATGTACTTTCAAGTAAAGCTCTCACCTGAACATCAACCATTTCAACGCATACTTTTCAGATTTGACCCACAGGACGCTATTGACATTTATCAATTCAATAGAGTATGTTTTGGTGTGTCAAGCTCGCCTTATCTCGCTATGCGTGTCGTCCGACAACTCGCCGCGGACAGTCGCGAAAAGTATCCTCTCGTTGCATACGAAGCTGAAAATCATATGTACATGGATGATTATGTCTGTTCAATTGACGGTATACAAAACGCTGAAACTACTTTCAAACAGATGGTTGAAATGTTCAGATCTGGAGGTTTTAACTTAACAAAATGGATATCCAATAATAAAGAACTCATGTCGCTAATTCCGTCTTCGCATAAAAGCCCAAGCGCTATAAACTTTGATTCAGAATCAAACGCGTGCACCAAAATTGTAGGTATGCAGTGGAATCCTTCAGATGACAATTTTCAATTCACAGTTCATATAGATACGCCATATAAATGTACTAAACGCTCAATTCTCTCAGTTACAGCTCGCTTATTTGATCCTTTGGGTCTCATCAGTCCAGTCGTAGCGTATATGAAGCTTTTGGTACAAGATTGTTGGAAACTACAGCTCGATTGGGATGATGAGGTGCCCGACTTCATTCTTGCTAAATGGAAGCAATTTCATAACGAATTAACACATTTAGAACAGTTAAAAATCCCTCGTCATGTAGGAATAACTCACTCTCATAATATTACTTTGATTGGATTTGCGGATGCAAGTGAAAAGTGTTACGGTGCTTGTATCTATATACGCGTTGCTAATGATGAATACTCGAGCGCAAACACCGTGAAACTTCTAGCTTCTAAATCTAAAGTATCTTCTCCAAATAAAACTCTCGCACGCTTAGAGCTTTGCGCTGCTGTTCTATTAGCTAAGCTCATTGACTCTGTTTACTCGACTTTTATAAAACGGTGTGACATAAATAAAATATACGCATTCTCAGACTCAACAGTAACTCTTACATGGATTCATTCTCCCGCTTATAAATTTCACACTTTTGTGGCAAACCGCATCGCTCAAATCAATGAATACTTACCTGCTCCATACTGGTTTCATGTTCGTGGTATTGAAAATCCCGCTGACATAGTATCACGCCCTGTAACACCCAAAGAAATAGTTGATAATTCCCTTTGGTTCCAAGGTCCACAGTGGCTTTCTTCCCCGATTACAGACTGGCCTGTAAAACAATATAAAATTAATCATAATGACGAACATCAGGAATCTAAAACTACATCTTTAATTACACAAACTATACAACATGAAACTACTCACCCTATTCACGCTCTCGCTGAAAACTGTTCCTCTTGGAATAAATTTATACGCGCCCTAGTGTATGTATTACGATTCTCAAAGTTAATAAATTCTCACGGTGCCATAACAGTTGATGATTTACAAAATTCCGAAGATTTTGCTATTCGCTATTTGCAAAATAAATATTTTAAACAAGAAATTTCTGATCTCATAAATAATAAAATATGCAGAAGTAAAAGTATTTTAAAGCTCAACCCTTTTTTGCATAATGGATTACTCAGAGTTGGTGGTAGACTCTCACAGTCAGACCTAAGCTTTGACCAAAAATACCCTATTTTGCTCAGCAAAGATCGTATCACAGACCTCCTTATTGAATATTATCATTATATTAATTTACATACAGGTCCTGCCTTACTCTTATCATTACTCAGACAAAAATATTGGATTCTCTCAGCTCGCAATCTAGTTCGTGCTATAGTTCATAAATGTAATTTTTGTTTCAAATTGAAACCACGCTTTACTAATCCGCAAATGGGTGATCTTCCCTCAATTAGAGTTTCTCAAGTTAAAGCTTTCGTGCACACCGCTGTAGATTATGCTGGTCCATTTTTTATCACGCACATACGCCATCGGGGAGTTAAGAGTCATAAGGCATATGTTTGTTTATTTGTGTGCTTAACTACTAAAGCTCTCCATTTAGAGTTGGTCTCTGATTTGAGTTCAGATCTATTCCTTGCCGCGTTTAAGCGCTTTATTTCACGAAGAGGCCCAGTTTCAATGATTTATAGCGATGGCGGTACTAACTTTATAGGTGCGAAACGAAAATTAAACGAAATTTACTCACATATACAGTCCACAGATTTTGAAAACTATTTAAGTCATTATTTAACTCAAAATAAAATTACTTTTAGACACAGTCCTCCATATGGCCCCCATTTTAATGGCTTAAGTGAAACAAATGTAAAATCAGTTAAAACTCATCTTTTTAAAGCTATCGGGAAACAAATACTTACATATGAAGAGTTCAATACTATCTTAATACAGATTGAAAATTTACTAAATAGTCGTCCTTTGTGTATACTCTCTTCGGATCCTTCTGATCTGTCTGCATTAACTCCTAATCATTTTCTCAATGTGACTTGTATGAAATTTTTGCCCGCTGAAAAGATAGATTGTGATACCCCTGAAAATAGACTAAACCGCTATCAACTTTTAAATAAAATTGTGCAGAGTTATTGGAAACGCTGGAGTATTGAATATTTAACATCTCTTCAAAATAGAGAAAAGTGGAATACGCCCTCAAAACCTGTTATTGAGGGGACTGTTGTAATTATAAAAGATGATAATTCACATCCTATGTTTTGGCCTTTAGCTGTTGTTACAGATATTTATCCGGGAAAAGATAATATCATTCGTACTGTTAAAGTAAGAACATCTAACGATAATAGTTATATTCGACCTGTAATTCGACTTTGTCCCTTGCCGTCCCAATAGTCTCATATTATTAATTCTCTCTTAGTTTAGTTTTATGTGTAAGTTCTTTGCAATTTAGTCTTAACTCATATTTCTCATTTTATTTTTATTCTCTTATCTCAATGTAGAGGAAACCTCTAGCCCCCCCGAAGTTGGCTGCGCCACACATTATATTTCACACATGATACAACACAAGAAATAATTCATATAACGGAACACACTTTTTCCCCTCTCTCCTCTTCCTACCCCCCGGTACCAGTGAAGAAATCGCCGCGGCCGCGCTCGTTTGAGCTAAAAACTTTAAGCTCTAAATAATTTTGAATAATTAAAAATTTTGAACTGAAATCGATCATAAACTGTTAAAAGTGATATAGTGCATTGAGTGATTAAGAAAAAACGTCTACCTATGGAAAAAGTTACATCAAGCCTCGCCGGCAACTAATAAGGTACCTACCTATTTTACATTCCTATAATTCCACCACAAACCATTAACTACTTATATCGCAGGCACGTCTCCTCTATTTTTATGTGTAGTGCAGATTACATTATACTAACAAAATAGTTACCGTCGCGCAAAGAAGATGTATATGACTAGGGGGTTAGTCCATGAATGCGAACTGGCTCGCTAATTGTGAAACAGCTTTAGTATTTGTGAATAGTTAATTTTTGCTTTAATTTTATTATTTGTAAATGTTTATTAAGTGTTTTAGTAAAGGATGTCTTTTTTCTATCTATTTTTCATACATAATATATTGCAAACAAAAGATATGTTTTATTTACATTTAAAAGTAATAGTAACCAAGGCTTGCAGGTGAAGAGTTGTCGGTTCGAATTCCAAGCTGTAAGCATAAATACGAATGTTCTTCATACTACCGTAACAACTATTGATATAAAACCTCTTTTTAAAGCTGATTTTAACCATGGCTGCTGAAAAGTAGCCGAAACGTCGGTTAAAATGTAAATCATACCAAATATACCGCGATACAATCTGTTATAAAGTAGTTTTATTTCAATGAGCGAGATTAACTTAAAAAATACCACGCCAACAACTAATTAATTCAATTTTTTTTTAAATATTTTTCTTTATGCATTTTTCACCCCGCCTAGACCGATTAAATTTTTTCTCCTTTCTTCGATTGAATTAATTCAAGGTGTTCCATTTATCACCTCCGGGTTATAGTAAAGCGTGTCGCGGTTGTAAGGGGTTCGATCCTATAATGACGTGTGCGGTAAGCGCCATTAGAGGAAGTACCAGCCCAAGTTCGCTCGTTACAGATGTTATCGCGTATCGACCGTCTCGCCGGCGACACTGTTAGCACGCTTGGTTATAGGCAGGTAGTTTTTATGCTGTTCACCCCCTGGAATATCTTTGTGAAATTTAGGGTGCGTATGGGTTAAGTTCCGGCTTCATTACAATATGATATAAGTATATAATTAATTTCATAATTCCCTTCTCCCATAAGTACTATAAAAATAATAGTCTATTGCGTTTGTTACCATACTATATTAGACATCTATTGTAACGAGCTATAATTTTTAATCCTATTTAATAAGCAGTAATACTATAAATGATAATAATGAATGTCTAACTCTGTCAGAATTTACAGATAGAAAAAACCTAAAATAATAATTCCAACTTGAAAATTGAACTCAATATCGAACGGAAATGAAACATACTACTAGACTAACAAGAGGTATTGTAATTACATCGAGTAATCTTGACCCTCAGCTATTAATAAATAGGATGATAGAATTTCCCGTACTTTTCCAGCAGTCAAATCGGGGCAATACCTTAAACATAATTTAGTTCAAGTCTTTGAGAAGGGATCTATATGTATAATAAATATCCTTACGGTCGTCTAACCCATGCTCACTCTACAAGAAAAGTCTATCGAAGTACATTGCGATGTTGTCGTATCAATACGAGCAACTTGGTCGGTGGCCAAGTGCATTTTTGAGCCGCTTGTCGAGTCGCGGCCCTCGCTCAGAGTCGCTAGAACTTACCGGCATTCTCTTTTATTTTAAACATTTATCCTAGCTAAGTTCTTAAAGTTCTATTGTTATTTCAATTACTTGGAGAGAATGAAAAAGAATTGACGGTACACGATGTTTTTTCATAGTTTTATGATGAATAATGGATTCCTTGCTATTGTGTTTTACTTTCAGTAAGAGATTTTAAATTCCTAATAAAAGGCCAAATTTTTTAAACAAAAGGTTGCGTAAAACGTTGGGTAAACAAACAAATGATAGTAGTTGTGTATATGTCGACGCCAACTAGCTTACTCAGCCGTTCAATTAACTGCCTAGGCTGGCTGGTAACTAAACAGCGTCATTCAATAAACGGCCTGTATGATATTAAGCCGTAACATTTATTAAAACATTTAATAAACTGGCTGGCTAATGCTTAGACCATTCGTAAGATGGGGTACCACCCCAAAAATAAGATAGAAAATTACATACATACATACAAATACTCACGCCTGTAAATCCCGGATAAAGAAAGTAAATAGAGATGTATTTACTGTAAATTAGTGATGGGTTTATTGAGATAGCTGCGACTTATGTTAGGTTAGAAGGCTACGCAGGCGGAGTGTTGCAAAGAAAAAAACTATAGGGCAAACGTTTCTAAACATTGCTTTTTAATTTGCTCTTATCACATTCAACTCTTGTCCTGAATGTTTTTACTTTTTCATTATCATTATTTCCAATCATCCACCCACTAAAAGCACTTAAACTATAAGAATTTAAACCTGTCATTAGGTAATATCTATCAAAATCAATCTTTAAAAAAACGCAAGTAGCCTAAAATGTTAATACCAATTGGCACTGGCGCGTTACAAGCAAATGGGCATAACATTACTTATATCAGTTCTTCCGAGCAGTCTTTGCACAATCTGAGTGAGGAGTTAGATGCTGAATTCAAATTGTATCGAAACTAATGAGCACATTATACGGTACAACGCTTCGAGAAAACGCTTCACATATTTATATCCAATCGTGAAAGACGGAATTAAGATTATAGGGGCCAACGACAATACCTTGAAGTAGCATGCCCTATGGATTAAAGGGCTCTATACTACCATGCAGTGGGAGACTCTTTTAATCAGGCAAGATGATCACATCTACTTCATATTGAAAATCTCTAGACCCGCTAAAGATTTTCAGTATGGAGTCTAGAGAGTGGCCCGTTCACATTTGATGTGAAATCGAAAACAGCGTACAGTTGAAACAGTCAAAGGAGGACAAAAGTACACCACTCTGTGAGGTGTCATTTCAGACAGTAAATTTTTATTTTATAAAATTAATAAAAAAAGAAAATTCTACTTCAATAACAAAAATATTTAACCATTAGGAATTTAATAAATTATCAACAAGCGCCTGAAAAATATAACAGGGAAGTAATATCACTTTCTTTATTTTTAAGCTCCTCTTTTTTATACCAATACCAGAAAAATAATATAATAATTGCTAAATAATATTACTTAACAAAAATCTGTAAATGTAAGAAAGAGGAAACAGCTTCTCTTAAAATTAATAACCGCACAGATGATCTCGGCTTTAGCCGAGCCTGGAGGCGAGATCTGGTATCATAATATGATATTATGATAATGTGATATTACGGAGCTGTTGGCGATCGTTAAAAGCGACGGTAACGCCATCTGTGTTGCGTAAGGAAAATCTGAAATCAGATAGCTAATAATATTGGAGCTTTTGTGAGGGTGTTTATAAATTTTGTATTTTCAAGTATGTATATTTATATTAAAATTTAAGTTAAAATGTTCTTTTTATTTAGCACAAGTGTATTAATTCTTCTATCATGACACACCTCTGGATATTCCTCTACTGTCCTTAAACCTCTTGTCCTATCCATTTATATTTACTTTCTTATCGGCACTTATTAAACATGTGGCATCATTTGCATTTTCAGATGGAATAGGTCGTTTGAACACTTTATCTTTCTTTTTAATTTTATGTTTTGTGGATATGATTATACACATCACATCACTCTTCGCTCTCGTATCAGACAAAACTGTAATTCAGGTAGATACATTTCCGCAGTGATGTGTTTTGGTGATTTCTGACTGCCTACAGTCAGCATGGCGCTGTCAGAGACATTAACAAGACTTATAAAACAATGTTCAAGTGCCATTAGCGCGCCACAGTCGTAGCTACCATATTAAAGCCTTAACTAAGCAACATAAAGTCGGTGCTGGCTGCAGCAGCTCGCAAAACAGTTCATTAACGACTGTACTTGGTATCACGACACTGTTCTTGTTTATAGCCAGTGTTACAGTGTTTACAGACAGACAAGGAACTTTTTGTAGCGTTATGTAGCCTAGCAGTCGCTTTGACAACAATGTTTTAGCTCGAAAACTCAAAGCATGGATTCCACACCTCAGTTGCTGTATCATCAAGTCAGTTTGAGTCCGTGTGATGACGGAGAAATAATACAAGTATCACCACCTCATCTCAAGCAAAGAACTTGAAGAAGGAAAACTTGAAATAAAACCCTGTACCAGCCTGTCTGGCTAGTGTGGCAACAGTAGGCTAAAGCTTTTCAACACTGAGAGAGACCTAAGTCCAGCAGGACAGAATCAAAACATTGCAAGCTCATATTCCCTAGAATATCATCACGAATCACGAAGCTTTTTACAAAATACGTAAAAGGCCTTGCAATAATAAGTGACCACAGGCAATAATAGTTGTCAGTCTACACAGCTCGATCATTTAGTGCGCTGTTAGCTATCATTTGCTTAGTCTGCTTTTCAGCAGTTGATTTCACCCAGTTCTGCTTGTACTAAAACGATGTAAACGAACATATGTAGACATTAAAGCTATATTACAGACGTTTTTTTTATTTTAGAGATCGTACAGATTATTATGACAAATCTATTGTAAATTTCAAAAGAATGATTTGAAAGAATGTGCTGATTGCATTTTAAATGTGGCAATATTTTTTATTATTACCATCGAATGGCAATATATTTCACCGATTGAAACTTTTAATCAATCGAATGCACGGTTGCCGATTCAATACCAAATAGTCAAAATTAAAATAAAATAAACATAAGAATTTAATAGACATCGCTTTTTATTTTCATCATTGCTGGAAGCGAGTGTATTAAATTTTTTCATAGACATGAAGAATGCAAGACTTCATTAGATTAAGTTTGGTTAGTTTTAGTCTAGCCAAATTTGTCTGAATATGAGGTCGTAGAAAAGTTGTTTTGAGATATATGATAAAAAATATGTAGACATGTTGAGTATATCTGAATGTGACAACTCATTTGAGATGTCGAAGAGGCACGTGATTGTAAAAGTGTAGGTCGTAAAGTAGGTACAACTTAAGATTAAAGAAAGATAAAGAAATATCTTTCTCAAAGGGAGAATTACCGCCTTATATTTAATATTAACTTTCGCTTCGCAGTTCCTGGTAACAATAAAGTAGTAGTATGCTAGTCAATCCAAAGAATTTAGTGAAAAATAGAATTGACTGATACACTATTGTTTCTTAGGGGTTTGAAGTAATAACTCCTTTTTTCTTCTTAATGCAATTTTAATGTATTTGTAACAGAAATTACATGTGTTTATAAAAGAATTATAACAGAGCGCGCGTGCGCACGCGCGCGGCGCCGTCTCAGCTCTGTCTGCCGCGGTTCGGGGCGTGAGTCGCGCGCGGGGCCGCAAGCCGGTACCGCCGGTTGTATAGCTACAGATAGTAGGCGCGCGGGGTCCGTCCACAGGTACAGTCCGCTACTTAACATATTCCCCCCCCTTGAAAGCCTAGCTTTCAAGAAGCTCATGGGATTCATCTATGGGCAGAGCACAGACTTTTGTAAGCGCTCTACGAAGAATGCCCTTTGAAGTCTTGACGTCGATGACTCTGCAAACACCGTCAGGACCAGGATGCAGCTGAACGACACGTCCAAGTAGCCACTTCATGGGTGGAAGCTGCTCGTCTTTGATCAGGACCATGTCTCCAGTCTTGACTGTTCGTCCTTTGCTTTGACGCCATTTTACTCGTTGCTGGAGCTCGGAGATGTATTCCAGAGACCATCGCTTCCAGAAATGCTGCCTTAACCTCTCCAGGTGTTGGTATCTAGTTGGAGGTAACTTCTCGCAGGCAGGTGTGGGCAGCGAAGATAGCGGACGACCTATGAGGAAGTGCCCGGGAGTCAACGATTTGAAATCCGAAGGGTCCGCTGACAACGGTGTCAGAGGACGCGAATTCAAGATTGCCTCGATTTGACAAAACAGTGTCGCTAGCTCCTCGAACGTTAAATTAGAACTTCCTACAATACGTTTAAGAATTGTTTTAGCGGCCTTCACGCCGGCCTCCCATATCCCGCCAAAGTTCGGGGAATAAGCCACGCTAAATTGAAATTCAATGCCTTCACTCAAGGCGAACTCACTGACAGACGCATTTGCCCCCCTAAGCATTCTCTTCAGTTCGTTGTTTGCCCCTACAAAGCTTTTACCATTATCACAGTGTATAGTTCGCGGCTTTCCGCGGCGTGAAATGAAGCGGCGTAAACATAGAATGAATGCATTGGTAGTCAGGTCACTGACTAGTTCCAAGTGCAACGCTTTCGTAGCAAAACAAACGAATATGCATAAATAACATTTTGTGGTTCTAGCACCACGACCTTTACGACTTAAAATATAAAATGGACCGGCAAAGTCCGTACCACAAGTAGTAAACGGGGGAGCCGGGGTAACACGTGTCTCGGGCAAGGTGCCCATAATGGGTTGCGTGATGGTTCCCTTCATTCTTGTGCATCTCACACACTTGTTGACCGTCTGTGAGGCGAGAACTCTGCCACCAGTGGTCCAGAACTGATCACGCGTAGAGCTTAATAAAAGCTGAGGACCACAATGTAACAGCCGAAGATGTTCCCTAGCAAATAGAAGTTTTGCAAATGGATGTTTTGCATCAATCAAAATGGGATGCTTCCTATCGTAAGAAACGTGAGGAGCTTGGTCAATACGCCCACCGACACGTAAGATGCCTTGCTTATCCAGAATTGGATTCAAGGACAATAACTTGGATTTCCTATTTAAGGAACCATGCAATTTTAGCGCCTTAATGTCACCCGGAAAGGAGTCCGTTTGTGAAATTAAAGCTAATGTTTTCAGTGACTGCTGAAGCTCCTGGACGGTAAGCTTACCAATGACTTTACTATTTTTAGCTCTACAATTATTAATAAATCTTAATACGTACGCATATATATTTTGTAGCTTCGACAAGCTTGAGTAGTTTTCGAATGGAATGAAATTGGTTTTGGACTGCGCTTGGGTGCACAAATTAACCTTTGTTTCTGGCAGCGGATGACTTATGTATTTCTGTTCCGGCCACATCTCTTCAGGTTTTGCTAGGAAGGCAGGACCATGCCACCACAAATCACTGTCTTTGATTTGCTGTGGACTGACGCCTCTCGAAGCGAGGTCGGCCGGGTTTTCGGCTGTAGGTACGTACTTCCATTCGAAGTCAGCCGTCAACTCGCGTATCTCCTGAATACGATTACACACAAAGGTCTTCAAGGTCTTGGGCTGACTCTTTATCCAACCAAGAACGATAGTAGAGTCAGTCCACAACACTGTCCTTGAAATAGTATACTCACTAAAACGCAAGGCTTGTAAGGCCTTTGTGAGCAGCCTAGATCCTAAAAGCGCGCCTAGCAACTCTAAGCGAGGAATAGTGTGTTCCGGCTTAATTGGTGCCACTTTTGCCTTGGCGGTAAGTATATTAACTGAAACTATACCTGCTCTATCAGTAGACTTAATGTAAGCAAGCACCATACGCGGTTTGCGAGGCGTCACTAAAGCAGTGTGCTTCTACAGCGCACGGCAACTCGCAGACGGCGTGCCTGGGAACTTCGAAGGTGGAAATATGAGGAAGGTTTTCAAGAAAATGTTTCCATTCATTAACTATCTCCACTGGGATAGGATCGTCCCACCCAGAATTAAGCAACCACAATTTCTGTAACATCATTTTAGGTATGATTGTGACGGCCGATAATAGACCTAAAGGGTCAAATATTTGTGACGAGGTCGAAAGAATGTTTCGCTTTGTGACCTTTGGATTAGCCTCTACACTCGACGAAAACTTAAGAGTGTCGCTCTGTGGAGACCAATTCAAGCCCAATACTGTGGACTCTTTACAAAAATCTTGACATTGATTAGTGACTGGAATGTGATCGAAAATTTCAGGCACGTTTGTACGAAATTTACGTAAAGGGAAGCATGCTTCTGAGAGCTTGGAAATGACGCCCAGAATGATGCTTTGTAGCTCACACTTGGAGTTACAGCCAGTGTTCAAGTCGTCGACATAAAAATCGTGTTTTATAACGTTGGCGACTGTAGGGTTGTCTTTACTGTCATCAGCAATCTGTAACAAGCATCTTGTGCTTAAGAACGCAGCTGAGGCCAACCCATAAGTCACTGTGTTTAATTGTAACACTTTTAGTGGCTGATCCTCATTCTCTCCCCAGAGTATGAGCTGAAGATTACGCTGTGTCTCGTCAACCTTGATTTGCCTGTACATTTTTTCGATGTCACCTGTCACTACATACATATTCTGCCTAAAACGCAGCAGAATGGAAAACAGGTCATCTTAGACCACGGGCCCCACCAGCTGAATGTCGTTGAACGACTTACCCGACGAAGTCCTGCAAGAAGCGTCAAAGACTACGCGAAGACGGGTGGTTTCACTTTGAACCTTAATGACCGCGTGGTGGGGTAAGTAATACCCGAAGGAAGGACGACTGACCTCGGCAAGATGGCCCAGTCGCTCATACTCACGTATGAAATTAGAATACTCCTCCTTAATTTCAGGACTTTTAGCGAGTTTTCTTTCTAAATTATGAAATCGCCTCAAAGCTATCGTGTATGAATCGCCCAGCGCGGACTGCGGCGATTCGCTCAAAGGGATTTTAACAATAAACCTACCATTCCTAAGGCGGGTGGTATTTTGAATGAAGTGTCTCTCACAGAACTCCTCTTCTGGAGAGAGTAAGCATTTATTATTATTGGACTTTGGGAGTTCTTCAAGCTCCCAGAACCTTGAAAGAGAATCATAAATTTTCCGAGAAAAGTTGCATCTCAATTTATTAGATTTCGGATTATCGCCGGTAGGGCCTGAAATAAGCCAGCCTAACCTAGAATCCTGCAGAGTTGGTTTGTTCTGACCCAATTTGATTTGGTTAGGAACCACAATGTCCCAGAAAACGTCAGCTCCTAACAGCATATGAATTTCAGAAGGACGGTAAAATGTTGGATCAGCCAACTTAATGTTTGAGGGCAAGTTTAACTTGGTGGGGTCAATCTCCACTCCCGGTAACGGACATGTGATCTGCGGTATCACCAAGCATGACACATTGATGTGGAAAGGGTTGACCAGTGATTTCAATTGTAAATCACAATACTGTGTGATATCAACACAGCTATTATTTATGCCTGCAATAGTAACAAGCGTATTATTTGAACATGACAAATTCATGAGAATTTTAACCTTTTCAGCAATAAAGGATGACTGGCTGCCACTATCAAGTAGTGCCTTAACGCGGTGAGTAGTTTTACTTTTCAGGTCAACTAATTCCACCTCAGCTGTGCACAGCAACACCTGACCAGGCACTACAGCAGCCAGCGACTGTTCCAACGACGGCGACTTCGCGAGCTGATAACAACTAGAAGCAGCGGTAAGTACACCTTTTGTTTCATTTTTATTTTGACTATTATTGTCAGCATTTTTATGTAACAATATATTGTGCTTCTTTTTACAGATTCTACAAGAACGGACGAAGCAGCGGGAATCGCCATGTTCATGGCGCAGGCACATCGGACAAAGCTTGTGTTTGGACACCTCACCCAACCTTTCGTCTACACTCATGGCCTTGAACTTCTCACACGCGTACACAAAGTGCCTTCCACGGCACACCTCACACTCTACACTAGATTCAGAACTTTCAGGAGCTGATGTTGTAACAAAAGATTTCGATTGCTTACTACCCTTGTATCCTTGCCGTTTACTATCGGAAGAATCAGGCTTATTTTGTTGCAATGTTTCTAAAACATCTGCCCTACTTTCCAAAAATTCGTAAAGTTCACTGAGAGTGGGGGTGTCGGAAAGTGACTTTCGGTATTCTTCCCATTTACTGCTTGTGACTGAATCTAATTTCATGGTAATCATGTAAATCATGATCGTATCCCAATGTTTAGTGGGTTCATTAAGATTATCTAAAGCACGTAAATTTTTTTTGAAATAATCTATGATGAATCTCAGAGATTTATGAGATTCTTTTTGAATTGTATCAAAACTAAACAACGATTTCATATGCTTATTTATTAAAAGCCTTTTGTTATTAAATCTTTCACAAAGCAAATCCCAAGCGAGGCTGTAATTATCCCCAGTGAACTCAATTGCTTTAATAACAAGTGAGGCGCTGCCTTCCAGCGAAGCACGCAAATAATGGAACTTATTAATAGATGGAATTGTATCGTTCCGATTGATCAAGGAATTAAACGTTTCTCTAAATTCAAGCCACTTAAGGTAGTTACCGTCAAATTTAGGTAAATTAATTGTTGGCAACTTGACCAGGTTGCTACTATGATGATTATGGATGCATGTGCTTCCAGACCCACTACCATCATTGCCATGGTTATGAAATGCTGAAACCTTATCGATAATATCCTGACCAGTAGCAATACACGAACAGAACAAATTGTCAGTGGTTTCTCGCTCGTTTAACTGAGATTCCAAATCAGAGTCGAGCCTTTCAATGGTTCCTTGAATGACATCGAACTTAATTAGTAGTTCTTGAGTACGTGAAAGCTTTAACTGAATTTCGTTAAGTTGCTGTTTTGTAATAACCTTGTAATCAACCAAATTTATGACTTCAATGTACTTTACAAACGTAGTCAACCTTCTTCTGATTGAGCTACGTTCTTTGAGAGCCGACTTCAATTCCTCGTCCGCCATAGCTACCTAAACTTGTTCGCGAGGCAAGGTAAATACCCACCTACACGAATAATATACCGTTTACAATGGACCGGTAGCTGAGCCTTACAATACCTACTTAGTTATAAAAGCAGACGGGCAAACAACGAACCGAAGTGAAACGCCTAAGTATTCAATAAACACATAATTGTTTTTAAATGGTTCATAATAATAAAAAAATAAAAAACAGGCACATAAAAACAGAGATCTGACCTTTGTTACTACTTGGTAACCTGTCCGTCCCGTCAGAGAGTTCCACCCGTGGCCCGGGCACTGTATGCTACAGGCTACTCGCTGGCACGCCGTGTACGTAGGTAGGTACCGATAACGCGGCGGCTTGGATATGGGCAGCTCAACGCGCAGGACAGCTGAAATTGTCGGCCAGAAACTACGTTAGAATATTGTTAGAATAGACGTGCACAAGCACCTATAAATTAGGAATAGGCAGAGGGTCTGCTTAGTAAGTTAGATGTGCAATATAAAATGAAAGTAGGTATGAAAATTAAGAGCGTAAGCGTCGTGAGTGCTTAGCATAGAAAGATAAAGGTAGGCACTTATATGCACCTAATGCATAGCATGGGTGCACCAAATATTGCGTTAGCTCGGTGTACGTGATATGAAATGCGAATATTGCACGCGAAATACACTTATAAATAAGCTAAACGCTCATAGAAATTATAACAAAATAAAGGTAGGTACTTATGAATGTACCTACATACAATGGATGTTCTAAATGTTGCGTTAGCTTGGTGTATGTGATATAAAAGCGAATGTTGCACGCGAAATACACTTATAAATAAGCTAAACGCTCCTAGAAGTAATGAACATTGATTTAATGTACCATAACGGAACACAAAAAGGCAAGTCCCAAATATTGCGTCGTAAGCCAGACGGCTATCTGCTTGAAATGTAATAAATACCTACGCGTGAATGTTTCACGTAAAATAAGCAGATACCTAGGTAAGCTATAACGTCTATCTGCTTGAAATGTAATAAGGTACCTACGAATATTTCGCGTAAAATAAGCAGATAGGTATGCTATGTATTGGCTAGACGCTCATGGATGAGGCTATATGCTCACACTGATTGCTGAAAAGAGGCAAGATTGAGATTCGAAGTCAATGGAACCTTCCAGAAAAAAGGATAGGTATTAAAATTAAAAAATACCGGTACTTCCCATGAAATCGCCAACCACTCGCCACCTTGCAGCAGCGATATCTACCATTCGCCCGGCAGCAACCAACATTTCGCCAAGAATCCAATAAAATCGAATGTTCCAGCTCCGTTGTACAGTAGGTAGGTACTAGGTAGCCTACGTGACTGTCCTTGAAACGTCAGCGCGGCGCGTTCCAGCAAAATCTTCGCCAATCTGGTTGTTTGTATGTCTTGCTATCACGTCGGGGTCACCAATGTTTCTTAGGGGTTTGAAGTAATAACTCCTTTTTTCTTCTTAATGCAATTTTAATGTATTTGTAACAGAAATTACATGTGTTTATAAAAGAATTATAACAGAGCGCGCGTGCGCACGCGCGCGGCGCCGTCTCAGCTCTGTCTGCCGCGGTTCGGGGCGTGAGTCGCGCGCGGGGCCGCAAGCCGGTACCGCCGGTTGTATAGCTACAGATAGTAGGCGCGCGGGGTCCGTCCACAGGTACAGTCCGCTACTTAACACTATCACCCTTTTTATAACTGAACTTGGTGTAATAGGCATAAATAAACCATTGAATTAAGCATATCTTAAAGTTAATCCAGGGGCGTTTGCAACCTGAAGAGTAGAAAATCACCTGAATTTTACCACGATCATTCATCCAAGTGGGGCCAAACCTTCCATAATCACAAGGAGGCATCTGCTATGAAACCAAGTTTGGGAGTAAAAGAAATAATACTTTCATCCCACTTCTGAACTCTTAGTAATAAAGGAACGTACAGATAGCATGAAAATGTAACTAATATTAAAGTATTGATTGTATTCGGAAACAGTATAATGTTCGAACGATAACTGGATCTGTACACATACTTTTGATGCTGTCTCTCCTAAGTATTTTGCAAGAAACTAAAAGTATTAAAAAATATACTTTATCTGTAGAGCGGAGAGCTGGACGGTATGAATGGAGACTAAATGACCGGTGTCTTTTCTCGTGTAAGAATGGCGGAGTACGCTCAGGTACCTAATAGGAAATATCTTCAACGGTGCAGTTGTAACACACACTCTTGTTTTATTGTTTGGGTAGGTGGTTATCTTTCTACTTCTATAAATATTTTTTTTTATAAATTAATGATTGTTTATTATTCTATAATGCTAAAACGACCACATCTTCATACACATAAATATTAACATATGATTAAGCAGTTACTACATCATAAGAGCCTTTTCACATTCATCCGATATCCGATATCGGCGTCGGACGGCGATAGCCGACATCCGATAGCCTTGTGCTATTTTCACATTTATCGGAAAAAATCGGCCTGATACGGCCATTTGCTCGAAAGCACAGACTAGTAAGGGATGCTAGGGATAAAAGAAAGAGAAAAAAATGCAAGCCATTTTCGACCTTATTGACATGCCGCGGTAAGGTCGAAAATTGCTTGCAGTCGCTGTTGTAGTCTCTTTGTGATTCGATATCGGGCCAAAACTGTGTAATTGGCTCTGATAACCGATATCGGGCCGGATAATATGAAAGAGACATATTTCAGACATATGTCATACATTTGACTTCCTCCGATATCGGATGTCGGATATCAGATATTGAACAATGTGAAAACGCTCTAACGGTCTCTATTATCATGTAGATACGTAAGTTGGTAGTGGAGCTTAGTGTATTCTATTGTGTCGTAGTTGTACCGTTAGAAATTCTATATGAATCCCTATTTTACCTTATTATGATTTACTGGTTTGACAGGAACCAAACCACGCAATAAGTTCTGATCGGAACAACTAGTTGTCCAGTTTAGTTGGTCAGAGTGGAAAAAACCAGTAATAAATTATGTGGTATCTTTACTCCCCGACTTATGACTAAGATAAACACACACTGACTCACAGAAAAATACTATCATGACCAGCAGTTGCCCGCGGCTCGCGACCCAAAGGAACTCATTCCCGGGATAAAGAAATGGTCCATATACTATTTCAAACCATAATCTGACGATAAACACATTGCTAAAAATTTGGTTGCCTGCAAAGTCGGTATACGGGCGAAAGTTTTACGTGACAACGACTTTGAGTGGTAAAATAATTTTAATGTGAATATTCATTCGTATAGTAGGAAGAAGGATGAAATAATAGTAACAATTTAAAAATGTCTGTCTCTCTCGCTCTTAGGCGGGCTAACCATGCCCGAGTGGAAGGGACGCGTGCCTCTCACTCGCTCTCATTGTGATCGCATAACGTGAGCGGAGCGTAACGCAGTTTCTTGAAGTGTCACCCGGCAAACCAATTTATAAGACGTTGTCACGTCAAAAATATTTATTCTTTATGTTATGTTTAGCTTAAGGGTTAGTGTATACTTTAACAGAAAATAATGGAATGTACTTTTTTTACAGGTACGTACTACACTAATAAAAACCAAGGACATTAAAGAAGTAGAAGCCGTGAGTACTATCAGTTTCAACATAGTTTAGTAAGTTTTTCTACTCTTTAAACGCGTCACAGCGTATCCAGCTAAATTCGAGACTATACCTATTTTAGGCGTAGGTAGTATCTACAATTATTATTACTTTGTTTTTTTTTTAGTTTTAATATTTAACTATACAGAAACTAAACAATTAGATAACAAAAGCGAAATTAAAAAGCGGCATGAAACACGTCGGTACGAAACGGTTATAATAAGACAGAATTTAAAAAAAAGACTGGTTGCACTCTGGGTGTGCCGACAGAAGTGAAAACTTTTTCTTTCTTTCTTTCTTCGTTATATACATAGAAAAAGATAAAAAAACATACCATACCATACCATGCCTATAATACAGCGCCAATCATAGACCCTATCACTAATATTCTGCTAATTTTCTATCAGAAGAAATTAATAAATTACAAAAAGATAAAATAATCACAAAAAGTAATAAATCACAAAAAGAAAAAATAATCACAAAAAGTAATAAATTACAAAAAGAAAAAATAATCACAAAAAGTGTCAGGTAAGTAGGTTTGAACCCGGTACTATCTAAAACCATAAGGATTTACAGTCGAAGCGTTTACTGCTATGCTGCGAAGCTATTATTGTATATTGCAAAATGGACAGTCTATAGCTAATATTGTATGACGTCAGTCGTCGGCGTCATACAAAGGTCAAGCGATCCTGACGCGCGAGTTTAACAATTTTTACCCATCCAACGCCGCTAAAGAAGTTTTCATTTCAAAAAAAAAAAACAAATATTGTCACATTCCTCATCTGAAGTACAAAAATTACGAATGTGACATCAAATCATAAAACATGTTAAATGTAACCATCGCTCACGGATGCCCGCAATGTCCCGTATTTGCTTCGATGTTGTTGCCGGTTTAACTGAATATTACCCGGTAATGGATATCGCCCCGGTAAAACAAAGCTTCTGTTATCAAATTATTTCTTGGTAAAGGGCAGGTAATTTTGTGGGTCGCCGCGCGTGTTGATTTACTGCGCCATCAAAATTTACCGGCCCGGATATATACTTTCTGTTATTGTCTACAGGAGGGTTAAATTAAAAATCTAGAGTAATTTAGCACTTTTGATTGCATCACAAAAAGATCTGGTTTTGAATCGAAATGTAGTTTAGACTTTCTATTCATGTTTTCATTCGTATATATCTGCTATGGGCCTCAACAAAGATTAGAAGGATAACGACTGTCCAGAGTACTTATTTGTACTTTGAAATAATCGAATTCAACGTAAATATAATAAGGCAGTTTTTTTTTCGGTGGCTTGTCCACTTAACGAATGGATGCCCACGATAAAAATTGATTAGGTAATGAATAATATACTCTATCTTTAACTCACGCACAGGGTCGGCAATTAAGCAGCGCTCTTTTTGTTATTTATATTGTGGAGGTAAATAGGCGTAATATCCAGGGACGCAATAACCATTTGGCTCTTGACAACGGGATGGTTACTTCCTCGGACATTTGTGAAGACTTTGCACTTTGCATAATATTGTTGGATAAAACTTTGGAGTTCCAAAATACGATGCAATTTTTTTGGTGAGAGTACAAGAATAAGAAAATTTGTTTTCAACTTTCACTATATTTTTAAAAATATTTTGTTAAATGAATTTTTGTTACTTATTCATACCAAAACATTACCGATAAAGGTTTTATTTATGAACTACCTAATTTTATATGATTTCCTATACATCTGTTTATCTGTTCTACAATCTATTCTAAATATTATTTTCTGGAACCTCCAATCAGTTCTTTATCCAATTCTTAACGACTAATGAAAACTTTAAATGTGTTGGCTGCAAGACTCACTTTTCCGTATTTGCTCTGGCAAAACTTTAGTAATTGTTAACGAGGGTTCTTGAATAAGTAGGCGACACGATGTATGGTTGAATTAATATATTGTACAAGTAGGTTACAAATAGTTCAGCGCGCGTGTTATATAAATATGGTAGCGAGTGCTTCGGTGATCGCTCGGCGGCGGAATGAATGCGCTGGCGCGGCCCGTGTGGGCGAGCCGGTAGGAAGCCCGCGGGGTGCGGGGCGCGGAGCACGGAGCGGGGGACGCGGGCGGGCGAGACGCGCAGCGGCGCGTTAACAAGCTGGCCCCCTTGGAGCAGGAGCAGCATCCTGGTCCAACTTCGTTGGTAGTGGGCAGAGCCTGTTCCAAGCTCTGCGTATGGTTCCTGATGTGGTTGCAACGTCTGCCACCCGGTTGACGCCGTCGGTGCCTGGGTATACTGTGGTGACACGTCCCAGCAGCCATCTGTTGGGGGGCAGCCGATCGTCCTTAATGAGGACCATCTCTCCTGGTTGTGGTTGTCCTCTGTCTGTGCGCCACTTGTTTCTAATCTGCAATTCTGAAACGTATTCCTTGTAGTAACGATTCCAAAAATGTGCCCTTAATGATTGTATCCTTTTGTATCTGGAGAGCGTGTGAAGGGGAGCCTGGTCTACCTGGGGAGCAGGCAGCATAGTGAGTGTTCGGCCAATTAGAAAATGCGCAGGTGTCAAAGGAACTAAATCTGATGGATCAGATGACATTGGGGTAAGAGGTCTAGAATTAAGTATTGCCTCGATTTGAACCAATACAGTGTTCATCTCCTCGTAATCTAGATGAGCAAGTGATAATACATGATTTAAATGTTTCTTAATCGATTTGACTGACCCTTCTGCCATGCCGTTAAAATGTGGACTATAGGCGGGACTAAATTTGAAATTGATTTCACTTTTAGCCGAGTATGAAAAAATATCGGTGGACTGATTTTTTAGAAACTTAGCTATTTCCTTGCTAGCACCCACGAAATTAGTTCCGTTATCGGAATAGATTGTAGCTGGCTTACCTCTGCGGGCAATAAATCGATTTAAGGCGGCAATAAAGCCTTCCGAAGTCAAATCGGTGACAAGTTCAACGTGCACTGCCCTTACTGCTAAGCAAACAAAAACAGCAATGTATGCCTTCTTCAGCTGACAGCCACGACCTTTTCTGTTCGCAATCATAATGGGACCCGCGTAATCCACAGCTGTATTAGCGAATGGATAGTCTGCTTGCAATCTTTGTATAGGTAGATTGCCCATGATAGGCTGGTAAGTCTTGCCTGAGAATCTAAGGCAAGATATACACTCTCGAGTTGTTTTTCTACAAAGATTACGACCATTTATTATCCAGTATTTGTGACGCATTGTTGATAATAACAGCTGTGGTCCAGCGTGCAAAAGAATTTTGTGATAGTGTGCGACTAATAGTTTGGTTATGTGATGTGATGCGTCGAGCAAGATCGGGTGCTTTGTGTTGTAGTCGTAGTGTGAGTTTGACAATCTGCCTCCTACTCGTACAATACCTACACTGTCCATGAAGGGGTTAAATTTGAGTAGTTTGTCTTTATGAGACAGGGAGCGTTTTTGAAGTAACTGTGAGTATTGTTTACAATATGTATCACGTTGTACTTGTTTGCATAAAACTTGTAACGCGTAATTTAGTTCTGTAACAGTTAATGGACCAGTTATTTTATTACTAGTATTTTTACAGTTATGAATGAATCTTCCTACGTAAGCTATGGTACGTTGTAGTTTAGTAAAATTAGAAAAATTGATAAAATAGTTAATGTTGTGACAATGTGACTCTTCTGTAGACAAATGACATTGATGTTTAATTTCTGGCAAACTAGCAAAATTTATTTTCTGTGGTTGTGTGGGCAACTGCATGTCCACTTGATGCAGGAAGTGGGGACCTCCCCACCACAAAGTGAAGATTGAAGCTGTTTGGAATCACCTAAGGATTCAGGTGATTCTTTTAATGGTATAGTAACGATGAATTTGCCATCTGGGTGGCGTTTTGTCGTTTGTGAAAAAATTTGTTCACACTCACTCTCACCTTTAGTATGGGTTTGTTGAGTGTTGGGAACTGATTCTAGTTCGAAAAACTTGTTTAATCTCTCTTCGAGTTCAGCATTGTTTAGAAAAAAGCAATGGACTGTAAATGATTGATTTATGTTAGATTTAGAGTTGGATGATTGTATAGACCCTGTGACAAGCCACCCTAATGTCGTTTCAATTAAAGTAGGCTTGTTCTTGCCCAGATTAATATGTTTGTTTAGAAGGACATCCCAAAAGATGTCCGCCCCTAGCAACATGTGTACCTCAGACGGCATAAAGAAAGTTGGATCCGCGAGGTTTATGCGAGAGGGAATAGAAAAATTGTTGCAATTAATTTGTGAAGTAGGTATCAACTGGGTGATATGTGGCACAACAAAACAATTGACGTCAGTTGTATAACCACTGTCTGTGAGTGACGATATAGTGACGTTACATCCCTTTGTGATTTTTGAGGATTGATTGTTCAATCCTTGTACTAGTAGTGAAGTAGAGTAACGAGGTATTCCCAATTTTGTTTGTAGGGTTTCTGTGATAAAACTAGAAGTACTTCCGTTGTCTAGTAATGCACGAACCTTATGTATATGGCCCTTGGCATCTTGTATGTTTATTATAGCAGTGGATAGAAGTACTTGATTGTGATGTATAGATGAGAGTGTGACACTACTGGATTCAGTTTGTTTCTGGCCTTCCGTGCTGGGTAAGACCACACAACCCTCTGGTTGGTTTGAAGTGGAAGGTTTAGGAGTAGTGTTGGTATTAGGTTTGTGTAACATAGTGTTATGACGTTGTGTACACAGTCTGCAGGAGCTGAGCCTGCAGCGCTGCTCGTCATGTCCTGAACGCAAGCAGTTTGTGCATAGATTTAATTGTTTGACTCGTTCAATACGCGCCTCGATCGTCATTGATTTGAATTTCGTACATTGGTAAATTGTATGACTGTTTTTACACACAGGACATTTGAATTGTGCTTGTTTTTGTGTTTGATTGGCAACAAATGTTTTTGGACGGTTGTGAGTAACATCGCTGTGTCCGCGGTGTGGTTGTTGTTGTTTTGATTGTGATGGTTTTTCTTCCACAGTTTCCAGCAAGTCGGCACGGTTTTTTAAAAATGTATTGAAATCTTGTAAAGTAGGTAAACCCGTAATATTGTTGCGTTCCTTTTCCCAGTCACGTAGTGTAGATGGGTCCAACTTACTAGTCACCATGTATATAATGAGAACGTCCCAGTGTTCGGTAGGTAAATTTAATGTTTTCAAAGCCCTCAAGTTTCGGTTGACCGAATCTATTGCGTTTCTTAAGGCCTTTGAAGACTCTTGACTAATTAGTTGTATATTGAATAATGCTTGTATGTGATTGTTGACTAAAATTCGATCATTATGGTAGCGATCACACAGCAAATCCCACGCGACATCATAATTATTTGCTGAGAATTCTAACGACTTAATAATTAGTGATGCACTGTCCTTTAATGAATTGCGCAAGTAGTGAAATTTATGTATTTTAGGTATTGTAGGATTGTCGTGTATAAGGGACTTGTAAGTGTCGTGGTATTCTAGCCACTCCTGGTAGCGGCCAGAAAAGGTCGGCAAGCTGATGGTGGGTAGTTTAATATTGGGCCCACCTGATGGTCCAGTGTTATTACTAGAACCCGTCACCGATCCGTCCTCCTGTCCCGCAGAGGCAGCGCTGAGCAGCTCCTGCGCAACAGCCACGCAGCCGAAGTAGCTGCTCTCGAAATTTGCCCGTTCGGTATACTCATCACCTGGAATATCCACAAGACCTTCTATGTCAGTCTGAACTGAATCAAACTCGCCATACATATCTAGAATTTTATTTAATCGAACTGTTATCTCAAGAGCTTGTACTTTATTAGGATTTCCATTAGGCAAAAATGTATCTATATATGTTTTAAATATGGTAAGCTTTGCTTTGTAACTAGCTCTAGTTTTCTTTAATGATTTTAGATCCATTGTGCAATTAAACAAATGCTAAGCTTTAAATGAAACCAATCTCAAACTGTCCAGCTGGAAGGCAATGAATAATTATGTTGCATACGTTTAAATATTTAAAAAAAGAAGTGAAAAGCATGTAAAGCAATACTTAAATTTTCTTTTTAAGTGTGCAGGTAAGTCGGCAGAAATAGGGCGAAGCAGCGAGGGTAAGCGCAGTGCGATAGGCAAGCGCGCAAACAACGAAACCGGTTCGCTCGCCGCACGACCGCCGCGAGTCACGTAGGCCGCGCGCGTGGACTTTGGACCCTTGCCTCGCGCGTGTTTGCTAGAATGTTCGAAAATAAAGAAATAATTAGAAATTAACAATGGATTGCACTGTACTGATAAAATAAGCACAACACATTAAATAGGACCTCAGTAAAGGAAATTTTAGGCACCACCAGGTGTTGTGTATAAAAAATGGATGGAAAATAAAGATAGAAATGGAATCTAATATAAAATAGGTTGGTAAGTAGAATAGATTGATATCGTTATGGTTAAATGCGATTGGATTATGTAAAGAGGAAAGAAATAACTATTGGTGATGAACGAATGAACGTGAATAATGGATAATTAATATCGTGATCGCAGTGGAGATAATCCAATAAAACAATAAACCTAGTGCGCAACTGGAAAATGGGAATAATTGGAACGAACTCACAAATAGGTACCACACTGCAAACCCTTTCTTGGTTTCTCGAAGGCACAGCAACTTCTTGAATTCGTCGTATTTATTATAGTTTGGATTTCTTGATGTTTGTGATTCACGCCGTTTGTTGCCGACGCGCTGCGATGCAATTCGTGTCCCGACGTTTCTCGAATGTTCTCGTCAATGTCGATACTTCTTTGTTCTCCGCTTGTCTTCGGAACGGTTTTCAAAGTCGTATCCGGCTCGAATCTTGTTAACGAGGGTTCTTGAATAAGTAGGCGACACGATGTATGGTTGAATTAATATATTGTACAAGTAGGTTACAAATAGTTCAGCGCGCGTGTTATATAAATATGGTAGCGAGTGCTTCGGTGATCGCTCGGCGGCGGAATGAATGCGCTGGCGCGGCCCGTGTGGGCGAGCCGGTAGGAAGCCCGCGGGGTGCGGGGCGCGGAGCACGGAGCGGGGGACGCGGGCGGGCGAGACGCGCAGCGGCGCGTTAACAGTAATTATGTAATGAAAAGTTGAACAGGGCCATTCTCTTGGTGGAAAATGCTTCCTCACTCGCCTTGGAACCACTTCAATGTAGGCAGAGTTATCGACCTGCAGTTCCTTACTGCAGGCTAACAAAATATTATAGCTGCACTATCCTAATGGTACTTTCAGACTCGCAATACCTCCATAGTACACGATATCGACTCCCAACTAGACATCGAATTGAATAGCTGTATTTTCGTTTTAAGTGCTTTTGGATACCTAAGGCTCCAACTAGGCAACAAAATGAAGCTTTTCATTGCGGGTATAATTGGCAACAGCTGGAAACACAGTGTAATCAAAACAGTAGACCAGCTACTCAATCTGCCCGAGCGTGTTCACTGTAAACAGTTTCCTTGTAACACAATCTGACGTATTGATGTTGTTGATATCACTACATCGTACTACCGACATTGATCGGGATTGCGAACGCCGTGTATTTCATAATAACAATTTATTTTATGCCTAACCAATGACGTTAATCTTTTTGACAGATGTATTTACACATCGAACATAGATCCACTACTGTTTTCCTGTCATGTCATATATATAGACGAAATATAAAGTTGAATTACTGCTAATCCAGCTGCCACGTCGCCTTGAGGAGTATAAAGCATGCACCATAACCTGTTTTATAGCATTTTTAGTTTTATTATAGTACTGAATTAGATTAACTGGCCGGCCGAAACTGAATAGCGGCATAAACATCAGAGATGTGTACCACAAGCTTCGAACTGATTATTAAACGGACGAGAATAAGCTTTTGTTGAATGAGAGATTACGAAAGACAAAGACAGTTGTTTCGCCCCACAAGTTTATATGTACTGTGGGCTGTGATAAAAGATAGAAGTCGTACGAACGCATGAAAAACAGAGGAATGAAATAATCAATCAGTTTTCTTTGTGATGTATGAGCGGACGCGAAGCAGTGTTGATATTTGCGCCGTATGGTGGCAGCAGGGGAAATACCAGTGTGTTATCCTAGTGTGTGTTTGTAGTTAGAAGAATGTGGCCTATGAACGATATACGAGAGAATAAGGCTGGTGTAACTTTGTGACTGATTTGAGGGGAATTTTGAATCGATAAAATTATAAATAATTGAGAAAAGGTGAACGACTTCGTAGAAATCGTGCTTTGAAAACTTTAATTCTGATAAGCATTATGTACAGTTGACAAAGGAGTTATAAAGTTGTCAGTAAAGGTACAATCGTATTTTCTTTGTCGACTGTACAACATAACGTGTTTGCTAAGACAACAATAATTACCATACTTACCACTTTTAATTGGAGGGTCTTCAATAATAGGCATATTATTTTTATAAACTGTAGTGTTATCTGTTAACTTGATTCGGCATTCTATAAAACAATCTCTTATTTTCAAAAATTGTTTTACCGTCCCAAGTTATGATCAAACAGCTTTTGATATAACAGTGACCCAAATTGTCATAACGTCTAAAGCAGACGATAAACTCCCCAGTCATTAAAAATTTCCGACCCAAATTTGTTAGGCCTTGTAAAAGCCTCAATTCTTTGTTACGAGGCCTTTGATTTATCTAGAATATGAATCTTGAAGGGTCTTTTATAAAATGTAAAAGAAAAACATACATCCGAACACCTAATTGCTTACCTTCAATTTCTTATCGAAATTATTTATTTACTTTCTGTCGTGGACTGTATGACTTTTATCTCCCTATCAGGATTCACTTGAATAAAACTCCAATTTGCAGACTTGCAGCTTTATTCTTCTTACTTCTATTGTTCTGGATCGCTATTAGAGCTTTTCCGAACTTGTGTTCAATTGTACCGCTTTACGGGCGCAACATGCTCGCTTAAGTACTACATTTTTCGTTAGCCCGCATAGGCACTTAAGGAGCAACCTAAATGACGCGGTTTGCTACCGTGTCTTACAATGTATTCTTAATTCTACTTATACACTAATATATACATTATATATACATTATAGACCGTTCTTCATGCGGCATGACTCGGCGTACTGGACAGTTCTCCCCCCAGTGCAGCAGTTTGCGGAACGGCCTTCTCCAGTACGACGATCTTGCTCACAGGCCTTTTGAACACTCCGGTTTTTGTTCTTACGTCTGCCATCCGGATTCCACCGTCAGGTCCAGTGTAGGTGCGTGTGACTTCTCCCATTGGCCACACGTTGCGTGGTAAAACATGATCCACTATTACCACGATGTCCCCAATCTGCAGGGGTCGTCGTTGGCTGCTCGGCTCGCCGCGCGGTACCAGGGTGGGCTAGTACTCTCGTACCCACCTGCTCCAGTCGCGCAATGTCTTCTCCGAAGCTCTCGTGCTGCGCGCGGCTGATAATTGCATTCTCAGCCCTTTCGATGTGCGTAGTTCCTAGGTGCTTTGTTAGTCGGCGACACTTGTTCACGAAGGCTAACACGTAGGCGGCGGCTCTAACATACCGATTGTAGTTAGAGAACCGGGCGGGGTCGGGTAACCACGCATGATGCACTTTTCTCTTCTCGCTAACGTGTAACACCTCGAAGTCTTCAACTGGCTGTGTCTTGTCTGCCGGCCATCGTTCTTCTGGTTGCAACAGGAACTCTGGACCTTGAAACCACCTGTCATCCGCGGTGATCGGTAAGTAGGTGACGCGTGTTGCGTCGTCTGCTACGTTCTGCTCAGTCGGCACCCACCGCCACTCCTTGCTGTTAGTGAGCTCGGAGATCTCACCCAGGCGGTGGGCTACAAACGGCGTGTAGCGTCGCCCGTCGTTTCGCACCCAATGTATCACCGTGGTTGAGTCGGTCCAGTATACTGTCTTGTTTATCTTGACCCGATGCTCTTGCTTGATTGTTGCCGCTAGTCTTGACCCGATGACCGCTGCTTGTAGCTCCAGCCGAGGTATAGTCTGCGTGCGTCGTGGCGCCACTTTCGATTTGGCGGCCACGAGGCATAACCTGACGCTGCCGTCCGACTGAATGACGCGCCAATACGCCACTGCCGCGTACGCTTGTTCACTCGCGTCACACAGCACATGCAGCTGTAGGTCTTGAGCTTCGTTCAGCATGTAGCAGCGTTCGAGTCGCAGGCAGGCTAGGTCGTTGAGTCGCTCTAACCAGGCTGCGAAGAGCTCATTTTCTTCTTCGGGTATAGGTTCGTCCCACGACATCTGAAGTCGCCACAGACTCTGCAGCACGATCTTAGCGCGTATAGTGAAGTGGCTCAGCAGTCCGAGGGGGTCATAAATCGACATGACCGCGCTGAGGGCTTCTCTCTTCGTCGGCGCTCGCGTCCGGTTGATCACTTCCGTGGGAACTCGGTTCATAGAGGTGTTGAACCCAAGCTCATCTTGTTCTGCGTTCCAGATGAGGCCGAGTATCTTGTTCTCGGGCCCATCTCCCCCCAGTGGCGTCGGCGACGTTGCTCGTAGCTCAGCCGGGACGTCGCGGAGCACGCTAGCTTGGTTCGTGTTCCACCCTCGTAGCTTGAAGCCGGCAGCTGCGTGGACCGTCATTAACTCGGAGACGGCTCGCTGGGCTTCTTCTTCAGTTTCGTAACTGGCCGCCAGGTCATCCATGTAGTGGCTTCTCGTAATCGCTTCGAAGGCCGCTGCGTGAGTATCTGCATGGGCCCTCGCGTTCGCGTCTCGAACGTAGTGTGCCATAAATGGGGAGCTGGTAGCACCGAAGATCATGCTCGTCATCTTGTAGTGCCGGGGCGGTATATCTCGGTTTCTTCCCCTCCACAGGAACTGTTGAGCTGGCTGATCTTCGGGTCGTATCTTTACTTGCAAGAACATCTCTTGTATGTCCGCTGTGATGGCGATCGGCTTCTCTCGGAACCGGAACATAATCCCCTGTAGTGACATCAACAGGTCCGGCCCCTCAAGCAGGTGATCATTCAGACTTACACCCCGGCTCTTGGCTGCTGCATCGAAGACGAGTCGCTGTTTACCAGGCTTGTTCGGGTTATGTACTGCGAAGTGAGGTAGGTACCAGCAGACTGGACTCGTAGCCTCGGTGCCGTCGCATGGTGCCGCGTATCCCTTCTTCAGCAAGTTATCAATTTGCCTGGTGTAGGCTTCAGCGAAGTCTTGATCGTTGTCCATTTTTTCTTCGATCTTTTTCAGTCGGCGCAGCGCAGAGTTGTAACTCGGCGGGAGTGTGACGTTGTCTTCTTTCCACGGTAGCCCTACTTCGTAGCCTTTATCAGTTCGCTTCAACGTAGATTCGACGATTCGCACCGCTCGACGTTCCGCGTCACTCACTTTCGGCTTGTGAGAGACACCGAGCGCGTCGATCTTGAAGTGATGGTCTACGAGGTCGTGCAGGCGTTCACTCTCATTTTTAGTTTGCTCAGAGGTGAAAACATGTAACACGTCGCTTTCGCTTTGGCGAATGATGCTTCGTGGTAATGTTCCATGTATCACCCACCCTAGGCTGGTTCTCGATGCTACGGGTTGGCCTCGTTTACCCAGACGCAGCTCCCGGGATACGATATACTCCCAGTGGTCTGTGCCTACTAGGATCCCCGGACGCGTCGACTCGTAGCAGACCTTGTTCTCTCCTAGGTCCCGCAGATGTTCATACTCAAGCAGCGAAGCCGGAATAGCTTGCTGATGTAGCTTCATAGACCGGATGGTGCGTGCCTTTAGTTCGTGGGGCGCACCTTCGGGTCCCTTAATCTTCACGGTCACCAGCTGGCTTCTTTCTTCCGACTGCTGCATGTTGACCCCTCGCATTAGCAGTCGTTGCGGAGGTCCTCTTGCCCCAATTTTCCTTGCCAGGTCTGCATCGATGAGAGAGATGGTAGCGCCTTCATCCAGGAGTGCATGAGTCTTTGCCTCCCCCCCTGGTCCCACGACCGTGACGGGACACATCTTCAACAGCACGGCTCTTGGCTCAGCTGAGGACTGGGTTACCACTGAGAGTACTGCTTCCGTCGGGCTTGACGTGGTTGGCGGCTTCTCATCTTGCTTCGGCTTCTCACTGTGCAGAGTGGCGTGATGGGCGATGCGGCATTCGTTCACACCGCAAGGCTTCGACTTACACCGATTGCGTTGATGCCTTTTCACTAGACACTTGAAACACAATCCTTTTTCTTTCACGAAGTTCCATCGCTCTTCTACCGTTAGTGCCTTATACTGTGGGCACCGCGGTAACTCGTGGGCTTTCTCACACTTCAGACACTGATCTAGCCGTTCTTTCGACTCTGATGACTCTGTGACATTGAAGACAGCGTTCGTTTTCTTCTTATTCGCAGGCGCGGGCGTCGGGCGAGTTTCTTTCTTCGCTTGCGTGGTTGTACTACTCTCCGGGACGTAAGCATGCTTGAGCGCGCGGTCTGCCTCCCTCATCAGGAAGCGGGATAGCGTGATGATATCGGGTTCTGCCGCGATTCCGTAGTCCGTCGCGTAGTCGCACCATCTCGCTTGCACGTGAGGGCTCAGCTTGTTCAAAATTTCTCTTACTAGCGCTGGGTTGTACAGGTATCCCCGCTGATCAATATTCTGTAGTACACACACGACGTTCTGTACTCGTATTGCGAATTTATTCAATTCCACTGCCGACGATCCTGGCCTTGGTAGCTTCTTCAAGTCTTCAAATGCCTTGTCGATAATTACTTCAGGACGGCCGAAAGACTGTTCTAATGTTCGGAGTATGACGTCCGGATCCGTTGCGGTCGCGAGTAGTGCTGCCACGATGTCTCGTGCTTCCCCGGTGAGACTCTTCCTCAGTCGCTGTATATTCTCAATCGCCGATATACTGTACAGCTTCGTAGAGTCGGTGTAAGCGGCTTTGAACGTAAGCCACTCTCCATGAGCCCCCGAGAACGTAGGTAGATCTGCACACCGTATTCTGGGTCTTGCTAGTCGCTCCATCGCTTCAGTCAGTTGATCAATGCGACTCGTTCGCGTGGGTGTGTCTGACCTTCCATGCAGTTCGAACCGTAGGTGCCGATCTTCTCTGCTCCGTGTTCTCGACTCTTCTGGCTCCGTTCTTGGCATGACGGGGTTCGCTTGCAGCCACTCATCTACTCTTCTGTGATGTGTTTCAATGGGTACATCTTCGTGAACGCTTTCTTGATCCTCTTGGATGGCCGTAAGTTCGGTGGCCAACCTTTTCCTTATCAATTCTGCTTCAATTTCGAGTTCTTTCTTCTTTAGTTCGGCCAGCTTTTCTGCAGCTTCCAACTCGAGCCGGGCCCGGGCTGACGCAGTTGAGCGGTGCGATCTCACCGACCCTCCCGGTGAACCAGTTCGAGGTAGGTTCCCGGGCTTCAGTCTAGGAGCACTAGGAGGAGCGTCGATCGTAGCCCCTACCCTAGACTCCATACCCAAATGCGTGCTTGGCGATGCCGGCGGACCCAGAGCCAACCTTCGGCGCCGTTCCTCTTCAATGCGCTGCTGTCTCAGGTCCTCTTCCCGTTGTCGAGCTAGAACTTCCTCTGCGTCAGCCTGACTTCTAGTCACCACCATCTTGAACACGAAGTATTCTTGAAGCGTAGATTCTTCCAACCTTGAAGCTGATCTTCACAATTCGATCCGGCTTCTGAAGGACCAAACAATGTCGTGGACTGTATGACTTTTATCTCCCTATCAGGATTCACTTGAATAAAACTCCAATTTGCAGACTTGCAGCTTTATTCTTCTTACTTCTATTGTTCTGGATCGCTATTAGAGCTTTTCCGAACTTGTGTTCAATTGTACCGCTTTACGGGCGCAACATGCTCGCTTAAGTACTACATTTTTCGTTAGCCCGCATAGGCACTTAAGGAGCAACCTAAATGACGCGGTTTGCTACCGTGTCTTACAATGTATTCTTAATTCTACTTATACACTAATATATACATTATATATACATTATAGACCGTTCTTCATGCGGCATGACTCGGCGTACTGGACACTTTCTTTTATAAGCAAAGTTATATACTTGGTATTTTGAAATGAAGATTAAAAACGTCAGAATCCCTACAAATGAACGTTAAATATGGGTTTGTTGGATGTCAAACCTAAGCAATGCTGCCTTCGAAAGAAGTTTGTTGTGAAATATTTTAAAGATATTTATTTTCATGTTTGGATATAAATAAGCAAGTCAAATGGTGGTGCAATATAGATACGACTACTTTATTATCGTTCAAATTTATCGTGTATATTTAAGTTTGCTGCTGCGTAACATCATTTTAGAATCTGTGTGGTTGTGTGGTGGTCATTCCTTTTTGGACTTCACCCCTATAAGTTATCCAATAGATGACAACTAAATAAACGCACATTTTTAGTTATCTTCTATTAATAAAATAAAGAAGTATCTAGACATTAGTAAGTAGGTATATAAAACATACCTACCGAAGATTTATTGATATGAATGGTCCCATGTTATGATATGTATAATATATTAGTTTATAGTTTACAGCAAATAAAATATTGAAACAGAGAGATTAATGGCGAACGGGGTTTGTATATTTATTTATGGGGCAGTGGATAGTCTGCTCGAGTTGGCAGGTTATTGAGAGAGATGATCGCGTTTTTGATTTAAGATTAATGATAAACAGAATATGTTTTCAGAAGTCCGCTATTGTACCAGCGTAATTTTTTTAGAAACTATTATTTATTTATTATGCAATGTTTGTATGTTAGCCTGTTCGTCAAGTGCACAATCTTCCAAGCTAAATTAGAAGAGTGTGGAATCTAACGCTTGTACGATACGACTACATACAGAAAGCACGGCTAATAGAAATCTCTATTCCTAGACAGCACTTTTCGCTGAAAATTTTGTTGATAGAAAATATTGTTTGTAGACATCTCGGTACATAGGAAGCACTGTACACAGAGATCTCTCTTCATAGATAGCACTTCTTGCCGTAAACTTTTTTCATAGAAACCACTGTTTTCAGTTACCATTTCATACTAGTAAAAAATTTGCATGTTGGTTCAGGTCTGATGATAAATATATCTTTATTACAAGTTCTGGCTGTTGCTCCGCCCCGTGTGGCCTTCGGATCTCATTCCCGCTACTGACCATTCCGGACATCGTGATGATTATATAGCCTCTATACACTCAAAAATTATATGGATTTCTAATGTCTAATAATTTTTAAAATCGGTTCAGTTAATTCAGAGACTATTCCACTAAAACGACGCAAACTTTTCTTTTTTAAAACTAGAATAGTGGAACAGACGGTTACGTTAGACTCAGATAATAGTATAGATTTATCGATATTTATTGATATTTGCGTTTTGCAACTTTATGTAGCCATGTAATAGGCTACGAATCTGTTGCTACGGTTGCAGTGTTCAGTGTTCTATCGACAAATTCGTTACGGAAAAATCCAGTAACATTTTACAGGTGTGATTCACGATCGCATGCAAATATAGGCAGATGTCCCACGAGCCTGATAATCCTTTTTTCAATAATTCTGTGAACAAGAAACTCATCAGCCTCTGTGGCGTGGCGGTAGTGAATGCGGCCGCTACGTAGGAGGCGCGGATTCGATCCCCGCTCAGTGCAAATATTTGTTTTTATGAATATGTATATTTGCATTGGTCTGGGTGTTTCTATGTTTAATCTAATATATAAAATTCTCGTGTCACAGTTTTCGTTGCCAAACTCCTCCGAAACGGCTCGACCGATTCTCATGAAATTTTGTGGGCATATCGGGTAGGTCTGAGAATCGGCCAACATCTATTTTTCATACCCCGATTCGCGATAACCGACATCCACGCGGGCGGAGCCGCGGGCGACAGCTAGTATGTATATATTTACAAAAAAAATATCTAAGTATGTTTATCCGTATTCTAGATTCCACAACACAAGCTAGCTATGCTTACCATGGGTCTAGATAGCGTTGTGTGAAATGTTATGGAATATTTATTTATTTATTGTGGAATAATGCACATATTTTTGATCAGTCTTTTTAACAAACTATTAATTTAGATTTGTTCCGTCTTCATATCACGAAAACTCATATTATTTAAATCCCTGCATAGGCTGGAATATTAAAGACTTTAAAATAACCCTGGATCATTAGCAGTCAAAGCGACCGAGCCTGAAATACTGACACACATACAAAGTATTTATAGACAACCCCTTTTAATCTTAAAAAAGTAGCATTTTATTTTTAACTTTTATTTTTTACATTTCATCGCACATAAAATGTCCTTTCAAACCCCTTTTCAACATCATTTGTGAGGTGTGAAATAAAATCGTTCGTAGAGGTAATCAATGCCATATTTAATTTAAAAATTTTTTTTACATTCTTGATCATAACTAATTACAGGTGTTGCCATGCTCGAGTAGCAGTATATAATGAGTTTAATTATGGCCATTACGAACAAATTGCAAGTTCAATTACAAAGTATTCGCTTCACTAAATATGAATTGGCGTGTTTAATCTACGATAGAATAAAAACAGTGATCAACACGTAGGAGATAGCTTTACTACGTGAAGTATAAATACAGGATTTTAAAAAAAAAAAGCTAACTAAGCTCCAGACTGCAGGGTGATCGAAATGAAATGTCTAAAAAAAGTAACAATGCAAGATGCTGACACTCCTTTACACCTTTTTCTCCACATTATTACTGAACTTCATTCACGAAAACAGAATACAATTTCATTCAATTATTTAGCCCATCGCAGGAATACAAATTACTTGCCTACAAATCCTGATAAGAAAAGTCTACTCACAGGACGCAAATTGCCACAGTAAGATTAAGTCCGTACGGTATAACACCGCTACCTAGTGGGTATTTTTCTAACTTTCTGTTTACCATTTTACCCTCAAAACACTGAAGCGTCCGTAAAGCGACTTCTCAAGGCGATTATCTCTTGCTTACCAAACAAATAATACAGCGCTTGTATTTATCATTGGACACGCTCACAAAGGGCACACCGTTGAAATGGAATCATCCAACAGCGAGAAGATTCAGAGCTCCTTGCTTAATAATTAATCGCCTTCGAAACCCATGGGGATGGAGAATGGCGCTCGGAAAAGTTCGCGCAAGTTAAGAAATTGGTTTATGGCATGATGACGTGTTTGTTCACTTCAAATACGTTACATGCCATAAATCATGTTAAGTTAATATTGCAACTATCATGAGCTTTTTTACCCGACTGCGCCAGAAGGAGGGTTATGTTTGTCGAGAGTATGTATGTAAAAATGTTTGGCACGCTCTGCAGCCTGAACTGCTCGATGGATTTTAGCTTGAGAGGTGTCGTTAAATTCGTAATAACTGTGGGAGTGACACTGGATATATCAAAACAAAAAAATAGCAGATTTTAGTAAAAAAAATCACTCAAATTTATCGAGTGAAAATTATTGGGTACCACCTGCTAGAAAGCTTATTTCGATCGTTTCGGCGTTAGTCGGGCTTTTTATTTTTATTTTTAGGAAAATTATCTACTAATATTCCCTCTAACCCCTACAACTAAGCTAAATTACTTGTGTTAGGAGTAACTTCACGCCAGTAGTGTAATGGCCAGGATTTGGACCTAGGACCTCTCGAGGCCGACTCCTTAACCACAAAGCTACCGAAGTTTCGTCACTTAGGGACATATTCTTTAGAAAATTGAATCAATTGAAACGCCTTCACGCTGGCAATATTATGTTGTATAACTTGCCTAAATATATACCTATAGCATTTAGAGTAGCTGGACACAAATTGAATTACCAAACTACTAGCGCGTTTATATCCGACTAATACCGAAACGGTATTTAAATACGCCACGTATTTGCTAAATGCAGAGCATTTGAACGAGCTCGCGTTAAGTGCCGCGATATACGGAATGCATTCAAACGCGTTGGTTTGTATTAAATTTCAGTTTAACGTGGTAAACTTTAGAAATATTCAAATTATGTTTCTCACTCGCTTAAATGTCACGAATGTAATCTATAGAGCATAGATTTTAAATTTGATATCTCTTAATTCAAAAACATAGGATTTTCTTGCAAACTTATAACCCTCGTTTGGAGTATAGTTTCGTATAATCCGTTTTAAGCCAGCATGTACAAATCTATAAGGAACCTACCTGCCAAATTTCAAGTCTGTAGGGGTTATCGTTTCTGGGATTCCGTAATTATGCAGTGAGTGGTATTTCGCTTTCTATATATAGAAGATTATAGGGAGCACTATACAAAACATATGGGTAAAAGCTTATAGCCTTTAAGTACAATACACAATAGATAGTTAGATAATACTTTATTTGTGTATTACGTTCAAGATCCTACAGTAATATCTAACAAGAGAAACTTTTCCCTGCTCTCAACTAAGCAAAGATTTCCCTTGCTTTTCTGTCAAACTTTTTTATTTCATCTGCCATCCATATATCTCAATTTACCTTTTTGTTCAGTTTTGTACGTTCGTGTTTTTCTTTTTGTTTTTTTTTCTTCCATTTTTACGTTTCTATCATTATTTGTATTCTATATTTATCTAGTATGCTCCATATACACATGTCAATCAGCTGTTTGTGTATTATTAACACATTTTTGTATTCATGAAATGATATTTCTTTCGTAATAATCAACCTTTTTTATTGAATTCATTATAAAAATTGTACACCTCTTATACTACATTATGAATTGTTTTAATTGTCTTCTCAGGAAAAACCTTTAGGTAGACCGTATTGGTTACCTGAATCAAAACTAGGTTAGTGCAAATATTATGATATGCATGAATACAAGTATGTTCACTTGGATTGGTCTGTTTTAATATCATTATATATTAAAACTTATATAAGTAACTTTGACGTCTGTGAGTGTTCCGCAGAAGCATACCAAATAGATACATTTAGTTTATCTTGACTAGTTAAGTAGTTATCTGTCTATAAACAGCGTACTTCTATTGAGTAAAACTTGTAAGTGCGAGTGCATGGCGCGGGCGTCGCGAGCGATGCGAGTTCATAACAAAGTTTTAATAGCCTAGCGAGGAATGTTGTGATAGCGCGCGCGACAGGTATGACAACTGCGCGCGACGAAAGTTAAGTGTCGGTAAACATGTGTGACGAGGCGCGCCGGTATTTTTATTAGGTAGGTATCTGTACTGAGTTTGGGGCAGCGGTTCTGTTTGTATTAATGAAACAAGCATATTTAGCCCACCTGAAGGTAGGCGGTTACCGTCGTCATTACAAATACATGCCGACATAAACAGGAGGAAACCTTGAAGGGAAATGAAATCCTACCCCTATAATATTGATATTATAAATGTTGAAGTTACTGAAAATGTTTGAATTTTTGTTATTCAATCACGGCGGATTTGGCTGAAATTAGGTACAGGGACAGATTTTAGTCGGTCATTCTGACTATTGTGGAAACGGGTTCAAAATTCCACGCGGGCTGAGCCGCCGGCAATAGCTAGATAAACACGAACATAGAATCTAGTCTATCTTCCAAAACTAAAGCAGTTACATAATCCTTTCTAGACTAAACTGCGTCACCTAATGGTTGACTTATAAAAATGCCTGTGACGTTATGTCCGCCTATGTACAATGTGCAGAAAGTTTAAATAAATTAATGAAACAATTCAGAATCGCTGTTTCTATAATGTCATACTCTTCAATGTTTGCAAAGCGAACATTTCGTACGCGCCAGTGATCAAGCTACGCCTTAAACTAATGAAAAGCAGTTCGGGCAAATTCGGCTGTTGTCGGCGAATCCCGGCGATATTAAAAAGACACTGGAAGTATTGGGCTGTGAGTGGAAACCATCGAGTTAGTCGTTACGACAGGGTTATGAAAGAGGCAACAGGGTTGCCACGACATAGAGTTGACCTGGAGGCTTTTTTTAAAATTTGATACTAGCATTTTTCATTTTGTCTTACTCACTAATGATGTAGCCTTCTGTGGGTAAAGTACTATTAGAATATGTCTAGTAGCTTTTTAATATGAAAAAACCTAAAAAAGTAAAGGAACCTAATAACCAACAAACACTATAACTGCTCCATTTTTATAAATAAGTATTGATGATGATCTAATTTGAATTAAGTTTGTAAGCATTTTTCATGCTCAATATTCAAATGGATTTAACTAGAATTAAGTATTTTTAATTGATTTAATTAATTAATTCACATTCTGTGCATTGGCGGAGTAGCCAAAAGTTCATGAGAATATCGGCAGACGGCTCCACTGTCGCCTCAAACAAATATAGAAGGAGAAATTTGAATTGGTTAGGGCGAGGTCTGGTAGCTTAGTGGTCAAAGCATTGCCCCTGTAAGGCAAAGATCACGGGTTCAAACCCCGCCTAGACAAATGATCTGATGTCATAAATAATCATAATCAATATTAATTACACATATATATACAATAACATTATACTTTGGTATAAAAGTATCACTTTTCTCTGAAACTGTTTGATGCCCATGACTATGGATAGTTATCGCGGAAGTTAAAAGTAGTATTCTGTAAAACACACTTCACTGTTAACCCCTTTAAAAAAGTTGAGCACAGAAATACCAGAAGTTGAAACAATTAAAAACAAAATGTGGTTTCACAAAAGCAACAAGACTCTCGATAAAGTAAAACATAACTGAATGAGACCTAAGGCGGTTTTGTAGAAACATCGTGAAGCGAGAGTTGTATTGGTTCATTAAGTATTCACACTTAAGCGGCCCTTCCCTTAACTTGAAATATTCAGCGTGCTTATAAACATTTGTATGTAAAACCGCCTCTTCACTTCGTAAGATTTTTGCTTGAGCTGGTAGTGGCGGGCAACCTCGAGAATGAAATATACCATGGTCTCTACACCTGTATTAAGTGACAAGCAGACTTACAGCTGATCGAGCGTTCTAAAGTACGTAAATGTGCGTCACATTGATGCACACATTGTCGAAACACGAACACAAAATTAAGTGCCAATATACTGTATGGGTACTACCGAAGGCTTCTTTCTCTGTTTTATTTTTTACCCATTCACTCTTTTCACCTCTTCTTTAAAACCAGTATAAGCATTATCTTTCAAGTATATATGCATTGGCATCATAAATCTCTTACCATCAAAGCGGCCATGTCATTGTTTACTGCCTTTCATGTTTTTTATTTCTGGAAACACCTAAAGTTAATGGAAGTTGAAAATTTGTTTGAACTGCTTTACAGTTTTAAAAATCACCTAAGAATTCCATTAGTGTAGTATCCATAAATCAGTTGCGTAAATAATGAGTTCTTAACTTGATTTTGTGCGTCAGTGTTCTTATATTTTTCCCAAAAAAAATCTCGGTAAAATATATTTTCCTTCGGTGGACAAGTATCAAGATTATTTTTAGTCACGTACAGACATACCCTTAACGCCACTCACGTTTGCTATAATAACTAGACATTCAAACGACATCGAGCCTTCTGCCAATATTGCGTAAAGTACCTATGCACTAGTGTTGCCAGATGACTTAATTTGATTACGAGCCGCCGGATCCAGCCACCTGGCAGTACCCATAGAGCTGGCAACACAACTTTGTTTTACAAACTAATTCAGCAAATCGCGGGCCAATTTTATTTCACTGGCACCTTCTGTTTTATCAAAGGTATTAACGTTAAAATTTCCAGAAATGTCCTTTGAGCGTAAGACTTTCTCGACTGTTATTACTTTGTTTGCTATTGGCAGTACAGGAACGTGAAAAAGACTTTTGTTTTAATAAAACGTTGAAGTTTTAAAATTTATATTGGGCGACGAACTAACTTGTCTCTTAAAATTCGTTTTCCGGAATAAAAGTTGTAGATTCGTGCCCTATACAGGTTCAGTCGGGATTCGTGCCCATTAGTCCCCTGGTTGTTACTATTAGATTTTTTTTAAGTTTACCTATAACGTATCTCCTGTAATTTTGATTAGTCTTCTGATTAGAAACCAGTTAATATTAAAATATTTTATCAGCTACGCTAAAATATATTTATATTAACGTTATAGCGTTGTTTCTGTAATGTTAAATGTCACTACTATTACTTACATTACGCTTTGAAGAATATACCACATGTAAAGGGTAAAGCAAAGAAGTAAATAAATGTATATTATTCATCAATCTAATAAAATATAGCTTGCCAACTAATACCCTGGAAAATACTCGACACCTCTGCGTTTTATCAATTGAATCCGTAACACAAATACATAAGAAAACTGTAATTTTATGGCTGCGTACTGACGGCACTGACAGTACAGTGATAAACAAAAACAAAATTCTATTCATGTCTATTTATATCTAGATAAGACCGCGTCTGTATTTAGCAGCTATTTTGTGGCGAACTTATTTTTATAGCTGAGACTTTATGCGCTATGCAAATTAACTGCTAAAGAGATAGTAATTTCTTTATAATGGTAATTCTAGAGGTAATTGTATCGATAGTACTTAGTTTTCAACGGAAATAACAATTTATTTCTGTATTATGTTGCATCTATCACCGTGTCACTGGATACATGATACAGTTTTTAACTAGTACAGGACGCAGGAGATATTTTCCACTGCAAAACAACTTGCTAAAATTATACCTTCCTACTTATGTCAAACAGTGGAAAACAAATTGTAATACTTTAATAAGATTAATAAATAAAATATAAAAGGGCTATATTTTGTCTTGTATTTTCTTTACCGATCAGTAGAAATTGCTGGAGTGTTTTAATAATACATAGGTCAAGAACAGTACTCCTAGTCACACGCTAGTCATAATGCTCTTATTTTATACCATGCAATTAAATATCATAAGTAATTATAGGTTATTTTAATACAAGAATGTTTGCCACCGTATTTGTTATGAGTGTAATCTTTCATTAGAGACACGTTATTGATATAATTATGTAGGCACCTGTTATTCATACTACAATTTATAATTCTTACTTTGATTGACTCTCAAAGACCGCATATTAATCTTGAAGAATGAGTGCAGAATATACTGCAAAGTGCGGACAACCCCTTAAGTCTACTATTTCATTTATTTTGAAGTTTTTTTTTTTAGTTTTGTTTATTAATTAGCATTGGCCTCGCTCAATGACTGTTTGTAGGTGAGATTCATTTATAACCGGCATTGACAGTTAGCAAATGTTCTCCGGTTGAGCTTTGAGGAGTGTACGAGGTCGGAGTACACGCAATCTATTAAGGCGTGAATGCACGTACGAACAAATTGGTTGCGTCCCATGATACACAACAACGTGGTTCGCACATGTGTACCACTAACGAACATCGAAAACTCGGTTCGTCTACTATGTTCGCGGCGATCCTATCTGTATGTGCAGTGTGGACGGTGGTCGATTAGTTTTAATAAATGTTACTTAAAAAAACTGTTCGTATAAAACTTAAAACGGTACAGGGGTTTATTTTTATATAAAACTGTTTCCCACCACCTAGGATCCGCTTTAAACAATATCCCGTGATCACGCCAATCACGCCGTGATAACACCAAAAATGTTTCCGTTACTTTAAAATCGACCAATTGAATTAAAATTGACTCCACCAAATGTTCATGTTTGATGTTTGTGTTTACTATGTCCCTGTTCGTACGTGCATACACGCCTTTACATAATTTGCAAATACATACTTAAATATACTCACTTCTGTAAATCCCCGAAGAGATAGGCAGAAGTGTATCAACACCCACATTTCGCCAACTATGATTTTTAGTGCCACGTAATAGGATGCAAGCCAGTTGCAGTTCAGCGGGCACTTAGTCATGGGTTTACTGTCTGTTGGGAAACAGTCCTATCCCGTAGTCGCCTACTACGAATTCCACAGAAAAAGATGGGATGGGATTCTACTCCATGGCACGGCATACATAATGTATTTTTCTCTATCCTAAACAATAAACTCAAAACTGTATATTCAGCTGTAAACTAACATTCCAAACAAAAATATTAACAATCCTATTGAGCATAGCAAGCAATATTGTCCCGACATCGGAATGCGTAACCAGTTTCAATAGACAGCTTGTCTCTATACCGTGTAGAAATATCAACAGAGCGAGCCGGCTCTTAATTAGAGCGTCTCGACGTCTTGCGGTTGACATTTCCAATTGTCTAAATAAAATGCTTACGAGACGTAAAATACAAAGTATTATAACAAAAATTATGAATCTTTCTTGCTAAAGATGTTATAAAGTCTTAAGACTCAATAAAATATAAAATTGCCTCATAAAGGGTATGTTTTCACCCCACAGTAGAGCCATAAGGGGATGAAAATATTTTATATTGAACCCCATACGGGTGCTTAATCCAAAGAAAAGTTTAACGTCTGATAGTAACTATATTTTATCACTCGAGGGGCTCGTGTTGGCGTAGGGTGGGATACCGAATTGCTGCTGCACGTCACTTAATGGACGAATTAAACTTTGGACAGTTATTTTTTACCACCGAAGTAATCAATGAGCTACATTATCCTGGCTAGGCTAACACAAATGGGGTAACTCGATCAGGAATGCACCATTATCTTACTGAATATCGATAGTAAATTTCAATAAATGCAACATTTTGTTAGGTATTTAGGCTTTTGTTTGAAGTCTGTTTTGTCTTCGGTTCATACATTTAGTATTACGAGTGTTCATTATCATAATAACCTCTTTATATCAGATGACTTACTTTTTTTGGTTTGAAGAAGCTTAAAGAAAAAGAAGAGTTTCAAAGGAGCATGTATGTGCATGGAAAGCGTTGGTTACAATAAACTTTTACCACCATTAAAAGTTATTATGCTAAAATCTGTACATATTCCAAGAGGTAGGCAGGAACCCAGCAGCGTTCGACTGTACTTTCTTCTGAAAGCGCAAACTTACACAACTAGAGCATAATACAATAGGAAATTCAAATCAAAGTTACCCACAAACATAACAGCAAATATTCGCTATTTGTGCAATAGAAAACAATTGTGCAGATGCCGGGGCTTACGGTTACTGAACGGTAATGCAATCCGGATAGTGTCTGCGGCGAGATGCCTCATGCCGGCGCGCCCACGGGCTCGCACTCGCACATTTAGACAAGCGCTCTGCGAGCTATACCAGAGAATGTCGTTACGAGCTGGGATATGTAAGTACGGTCAGCAGCAGCAAGTGGGGAATACCAAGGTATTAAGATTATTTTGAGCACTTTGCTATTCTAGATCGATCGATGCTGACTTTACTTCTGCACAATATTTTTGACAAATCTTGGAAAGAAAAACGTTGGTCATTTGTATTTTATGTGATACCACACTGTTAAATCGATTGCGATGAAATTTTGTCAACTTGTAGGTTACACTTTTACAAGAAATACAGAAACGGCCTCTGTGCCACACTGCTACGCAGGGAGCGCATGTTCGATTCGGCTCAAAGTAAATATTTGTCCTATGCGTAATATCGTGCAGCGCTAGATAGCGCTGAGTAGAATGTCTTTAAATATTTATAATTTAATGTTATCATTACAACAACATATTATTACAGTTATAAAACTCAGTAAGTAGGGACTGGATATATAAGGTGGAGGAATGTACGAAATGGCGCACATTGGGAGAGGACTATGTCCAGCAGTGGACTGCAGTGGGCTAATTCATTGATTGATTGTAGTACTACCAACTACATCTAAATTCTCCATCATCAAATCATTTTTCAACGAAACCCTGATATAATAACAGTTTAATTGCCAAAAATAAACTCTGTTTTAATTTTAGCTTGATAAATAACTGAATGTAACACAAATCGAAATATTTAGGTACTCGTGGGCGTGTTTCGTCAATGGTCCTCGTTTAAGGGTCTCCACCGATAGCCGCACGAAATCAGATGGCTCTCTAATTGGACCTCAATTCTCTCTTGATGTCAAGTCTCGGTATATTAAGTGCGTCGGTCAAATACGAAGCTTGGTCAATTTTAGATTGCCAATGAAAAATTTCGTGACCGATTTCATGAAATTCTTAATTGACGATCCTTGTGAGGCCCTATTTATTATTAGCACATAATTTTTCATTGTTTGTCAATTTCAATGCGTCACATGTGCCGGATGTTTGACGCTCAAAGTTTTTCGTACCTATCGTTATTTTATGAAACCTCGCTCACTTTATTTAAATAATGTATGAAGAAATATTATATACTTAGTTACCTACCATATTTATTCATGTTCATTTAAGACTTATAATATCAAGTTTGCTAAATGTGAATGTTTTATATTCCTATGACTATGCCATCAAGAATCTCTAGCCGTAAGTACTCTTATAACTTATGCTACATTAGTTATTCTACACAGAGAAACACACTCTAATCTTAACGTGAAACTTAAAGCAGCCCTCGTTTTTGTAAATTGTGGGGAAAGTGAGGCCTATCAGACCCGGCCTGGGGCGCCGCTGAACAATGAATGAATAAAATGCACCCGTGCGCCCTCTGTGAGCCAGTCGCGAGGGTCGCCGAACAAACAGTTTTAGAATACCAAATATTTTGACAGTGAAAGTGTCATCTTCTGCACGTGATTTAAAAGTAAATCGACAGTAAATGATGCTCATAAATTTATAAGACTTTACTTATATTTGTATCTCTAGATTTATACTATAACATCAAATAAATGTTTATTTATTAATATTTTATGCGCTTTGTAAACTTGGTATAGGTTATTAGGCATAGTACTAAAATCCCCACGGATATCCCCGCGCTAGCCAGCGAGAGTAGTTATGTCGGACTCGAACCGACTTAAACCGCACATCATTTCGGGTTATTACCGAGTCTAAGGTTACTCAATAAGACATTATTCTCATTCCCATTGGTCACAAATAGAAGCAAGTTAACATAAACAACAAAATAAATTACTGCTGTAATCACTTTACTAACAAAAGGGATCCACTTTGTCCCTCTCGTAGAGTTGTTAACAACTCGTTAAAAGTAAAGAAAGAAACAAAATCTTCCGGAAAGTATTAGCAGCTTATAAAACAATCACTTACCGGTAACTAAACGAAAACATCTTTAATATTATCGGGGTAGGAGTACCTTCAGAGGACTCCCCCACCCAGAGTAGTGGGGTTAAGCCATGGGTATAAAGATATAGAATGTAATCAGTTTTCGAAATTTTTTAACAGCTAGCACAAAATAAACGGTCAATAAAATCACGAACCTGCTGTGGAGTGTATTCGATACTGCAGAAAGGACAATGGGGCGTTATGACTATACGAGACAAAGCTTCGTTTGTGCATAGATACCGATAGCACAGTGGCGACAGGCGATATTAGCCATAAAGTTCTTTCATAACGGATTGTAATGAGTTTGTAAAACATTTATTATACGTGCAGGAAGTAGTTTGTTTATTCAATTAAGGAAATGTATTTATACTCCTGAGTACAACAAAAAGTTCGGGTGAAGGTGCTCGCTCAGTCAGTGCACGATCGCGGCGGTACCTCTTCAAAGTTTAGTTAAGCAAGTATTCATTGAAGGTAATGTAACTGTTTCGCTAGTAGTTAAATAATCGAGTGTTGTAACCTGAAGTAAACATGGGACATGCATAAATAAATAGATACTATAAATATCAACTAATTGCAAATGGGCAGGAAGTGTAGGTGCTTTTTCAGTATAAAAATACCCTGTTTATGAAAAAAAAAAATTGATTTTCATATCTTAAGGTCGATGAAACGTCCTGTGATTTTACAATTATTGGATTAATACAATAGAACTAAAACTTACTACCTACAGCAAGAAAGTAAATCGACTTTTAATTTACAAGAAAATCAACTTTTGTGCATGCAGTTAGATTTATGGATTAGGAAAATTATTAGGTATGTAGTTTTTTTTGCAACACAAATTTACTATCAATATCCATATGTCTGGCAAATTCTCGCACTTATGACTTAGGACGGTAAATAGCTATTGCCATTCTGGTGTCTTACATTCAGAATATCACAAAACATACCATCATTTTACATGCTCCCTGCAGTCTGTAAATATATTTCTGCTAGCTGATATAATTTTCACAAAAAACCGCAATACCCTGCGCTTTAAGTGGGGGCCGCAGCCACCGGGCCGCGCTGCAATTGCTGTAGTGCAATACTTCACACTCGCGGCTAACGTACTACACCGGTGTTATTTATGCTGCTTTTTCCCTACGTGTTGATCAATGATGGGTAAAGTAGCTCTTTTTACTGCTTTAACTTTGTAAGTCTCTGAATAAAAAATGTCTAATAAACATTATGTAACTTGTATTGGGCTTTATTAAACTAGGATTGCTATAAGTTTATTTGTAACTCTAATTTATATTCTCATATCTACTCAAGATTAATAAAAAAAATACTTTTGGTTTTTAGCAACCGTTTTTTTTAAATAACTACGTATTTTTAACCTTTTATTTTTTTATTATTGTAATAGTAATAGGTTTACAATTCGACATTTAAGTGTACAAAGTGTACCAAGGTCGAGTTGAAAGATTTTGTGACATGCAAACCAAGTTAATGAAACTATGTTATAAAAAGGATAATAAATATGGCTCTACCACCAAAATATAATCAATGTAAAAGGCTACTAATCGTCTATCAACTCACATTTTAATATTTAACTTTCCACGGGAATTATTTTACACTAACCTTGACCCGAGAATAAATCATAGAAAGCAATTTACCCCTCTGTTCCATACCACCCCACCCTCCCCATACGCTAACGCCGCCATGTTACCCGTCTGGGCCCTAAATAGCGCCCCGTCTGCTCCGAGCAGGCGGCGCCGCGTGATAACTGTAGCATTCAACTTTTATCATCGTATCTTTTTTCACTGTAATCTTTCATCATTGTATGGGATAACTGTGCCCCTAACCTGCATAATTGCCGAGCTAAATGAAGTAACGGTAGGTGCGGTCAATGTCGCCGAGTTTTTTTAATTTTAATTTTTCTACCACTAAGATGGTAAACAATCACATAGTACGAGTGTTGCGGCTCTGCCCTGCTGTTGCACACGTCCATAGGCCATGGTAACCACTTTCAATCAGGTGGACTGTGTCCTTGTCTGCTACCTAAATGTTACATAAAAAAGAAGTGCTGTTTTTTAGACAGAGCTTTTCAACTTAATTGAACAACTCAATAAATAACAGCCAAGCAATACCAACACTAAAGAAATGCCGCGTTTCTCCTGAGCCTGAAATGCAACATGAAATAATAAATTTAATTAGCCGACTCCGTCGAGCCAGTAAATTGGAAAATCTTATTGCAACGTGCTCACAGAGCAATACAACGTCCGGACAACGGAGATTGTATCAACATTATTTAATATCAAGCCACACGCTGCCTGTCAATACCAGGAAATGATGTTTTTACAAAGAAACACAACTACATATATGACTGATTATGAAATCGCTCGCTAAAAAATTCGCATGGGCTTGCTTTCATTTTGGAGACTTCATTTACAGCTTCATTTATCATCTGACATAGCGAAGTAAATGAGCAGTTACCGAAACCTATAATATAACCAAAAATAGAACAGATGACCTGTATTTCTTTCACGAGTTGGTGTATGGGTGAATGTCGGCCCACTAGGTCCCTCGGTACCAAACTATACCTACAAACCGATACTTCTCCTGTGTGACGGAGGAGACTTTGACGCAGACTCTCTTTTAGGGCTGGGAAGTCATATGGTAGTCGTAATGCACTTGTTTAATCTACCCATCAATGATAACCAACGCAACTTTTGATTTTTAAGTAAAACTGTCATTTTGTAGATATGAAGTTTATAATTAATACAATCAAATAATTATTAAAGTAAGCTGTAGTAAAGTTCAAATTAACCATCCCAATAAAGCAAATATTGCCTTAAGCAAATCAAAACTATGTATTCAACATTATCTGAGTCGCAAATAGTAAATATTTTGATGCAATTTCCAATGCAGTTCATACAAAACGATTAATGCAGGGATGGCGGTGGTGTACTGCGAGCGATAGATATGCTAATCTAATGTTTATAGTTTCGGTCACGCGACCGCCGGGTGGGTAACCCCATCAGGCACCACCCAGTGCCGCTAATTGGGTGTATGTCTGTGATTGAAGGGAACGTTGTGAATTATGGGGTATCGGGTATGATTAAATAATGTAGGTTGTGCAAGAAAATATTATGTTAGATTTTTGTGGTTAAATAAGTATTAGTTGAAATTATTTGCGATAATAGGTACTTATGCCTCGAAACATATACGTTACCTGTGGTAGTGTTAAAACGTGCGACTGCCGGTCAGGGTAAATATTTGTATGAATGATATCAATTCGTATTGGACCCTTTTTATGTCAATAGATGCAAGTATTTACAAAAAAATATATCTACACTCGAATATATAACTGACCATGCCAATCTAAAATCATACAAAATATACACTGTACTTGAGAATAAGCCCCCTATGTATACGTATATCTCACATTATGACAAACTATACCTAATTTATGTCTAGATTTTTTTAATAAAACAGGGTGGCTGACAAGTACACGATCCATCTGATGGAAAGTGGTTACTGTGGCCTATGAACGTGTGCAACACCAGGGGAGTCACACTCGTACTGCCGACCCTGTAAACAGAGAGTTTCTGTGCCGTCAGCGTAGAAGACAAAGCAGGAATAGCCTTTGGTCTTCCCACTGACAGCACAAAAACTCACCAGTGAGGTCTGGCTACCCTATTCACCGCCGGGAGCACAACATGAGGTTATTATGGCCGCGGTATTCTGTAGAGCGGAGGTACTTCCCCGGTCGGATTGCTCAACTGGACGGAAATATCGTTGTTCCATACCTCCTACACCTGCATGACGTTATGTGAAAATAACCTAGAATATCACACTGATTTTGCTTGAAAAGAATTATCGTATTTTACTAAAAACAAAACCTTGTGAAGGTTTTATTGGAACACTAGCACATACCTATAACTTATTCGTTAGCGTGCTGACTAATGACTACTAATGAGATATACTCAAGTGGCGGTGAATTCGTACATTAATCTCCGTCTCGCAGACGCCCCCGTCAGATCGCACTAATTGGTGCCGCATCCAATAATCAGAGTACGCACATTTATAGCTGATCTAGGCACTACGTCGACTTGAGGCAACTGTCTGACTGACAGATCGAATGATTTGTGTACTGAGAGGGGAAATATTGAAGTTCTAAGCCTTTAATTTTCGGGTAATATTTACAAAATCTTACGTTTACTTTTGTGCAGATACCTATATTATAGGAAATGGCAAATTCTATTGACCAAGGGACAATTGTCTTCAAGACGGAGTTCTGACAACATTTCTTCCGGCGGTGATTGCAGCTTTCAAGCCTTGTTACACAAGTGTGCAGAATAACTTTCTTCGTTGGCAAGCTTCAATAAAAATAAGAACAAAACTATAAGTTGTACGATTTGTTGTAGTTAACTTCTTCAATAAAATAAGAGCATGTTGAAGTAATAGATCATAATTAGTTTAGTAGGTAAAGCAGATTATGATAGTATTCTACTCTAAAAGTGATTCAAACTTCACACAATTGAAATTCCAATGCCTTACCTATTGGTTCCTCATTATGCCGCTCGAAATAAACCAAGTTTCGGCTTATCTTAATATTCTTACTGAGTATTAAATCGTCTTATTGATAGATCTTACGCCAGGTGTTTACGGTGACAGGTTTCAAAGACGCAGACAAAGTCACGGGAGTATTAACTATAAAAGGTGTCTGCTGACATAATTGGTTCACCTAATATTAACCAGCTGCAGGTGAACATATGAATGGTGGCTCACCAAATGAGTCACTCACATATTAGCTACCTTACTCACCTCTAAGTACACAAAAATAAACAATTAGTATCGTTTCACAGCGGTTTTGTGTAGGGTCGGTGCGGACCCGGACCCGGGCGGGACATCCCGGTATGTGTCCTCTGGAATATATCTAGAGTAATCTTATATCCGTTTACCAGCTATATAAAACCTAAAGTGTGTACCTATACCTTTTATTTTACGTGGCTTTATCTAACTTGCTTCAGGAATATATGGGTCAAATCTTGGAGGTTAATTTCAATCTATGAACCTTACGAGTTGACTGAATTGCTCGTTATTTTGATAAATTGTGAAACTCAAGCGCACTGAACACACAGTACACATGACCGCAACACATACCAATCTATGTGATTGATATGAGTGGCACACTAGGTCAACTGATCCCGCGGTATAAGTTCGAGCGGTCTCAGTTGACTAAAGAGGGTAGAAATGCATAAAAGACTACTAAATAAATTTTCATTTATAAACGAGTACATTATAAGACAGGTCTTGCGTATAGAAAGCCTTAACATTGTTATATCGTAGGCATTAATTCAAGTCGCTTACTTCAGTAATATCCCAATTGTAACTTTGTATGAATTAAACAATAAGTTCTGTAGACTCGACATCTAACTGACGAGGCGGTTTGTATAGTTAGTTGGACAATTAATGTTTCAGCTATTTTGAGAAAAGGCCTGCCTGACTACGAAATGTGCCTAACTGGCTAATTAAAGATGAGCCAGCGAGTTTCATACGCTGAAGAGATTTATGAAAGTGCTTGGTGGGTGATTTAAAATTTGATTCGTCGGATAAATAACTTTTGTGGTGCCTCGTTTATTTTATTTGTAAGAAAATGTCGAGGCAAATGAACTCGCCGGCGCAGAACGAGAGTTATGAGTGCCTTGAGGTATTTAATTATGGAGGTCGGCAGAGGGACCCGCGGAGTGCTAGAGTACCCGCATGCTTGACGAGGTTTGTTGACTATTTTCGTTTATAATATTTATGACTTGGTTAAATAACAACATTTTTTCTCTGGATTTTTTTTTTATTTTTATATTATTACGGATCGTCATGCTTGGCCTTGAAAGCGATAATTGAAAGACAACAGCATGCGGCGGAGATGCGAATTTTAAGGTAGATGTGTGGTGTGACGAGAATGGACAGAATAAGGAATGATTTTATTAGAGGAAGTTTGAAAGTGGCACCAGTGAATGAAAAATTGAGTCACGAGCGACTGTTGTGGTACGGACATATTATGAGAAGAGAGGAAAGTAATGTTGTAAGGAAGGTTCAAAGTATGAATGTAGAGGGCTTTGAGGGAAGAAAAGATGGACAAATTACTTGAAAGGTGTTATGGCAAAGAAGGAAGTAACTGAGGAAATCACATCTGACTGGATTTGATGGAGGAAAGTGACATGTTGCGCCGAGCCCAAATAATTGGGTTCAGGGCAGGTAGATGATGATATTATTATTCTATTCTCTTGTCCGTATTTGGTCAAAGCGGTAGGCCACGTTCGCAATAAGGAAAGAAAGTTCGGTAAAACTTCAAGTATGAATTTTACAAACCATGATGAACATTATTATAATGTCAAACTGTTCATAAACTTTAGTACCTATTTTTTTAAAACGATACTCGTAATATTAATTCCTAATATGCCTGTTACCTCTTCAGCTTAGCAACATCACACTTCTAAAGCGATTCACGTCGTAAAATGATTGATATTCGAAGTTACGTCCTCTCAATCAATTCAACACTTTATCTACAAGTCTCCTACCAAGATTTAGAAGTAATATCACACATTAAATACTTCAATAATATATCATTATTATTTTCAATTACCGAATACGTAACTACTGAAACACTCTGTTATAACAAAGTATCTATTCAAGCATTTCCTTATAACGATTAAACAGCCCATGTATTTACCTAAGGGCCAGGTTTCACGCTCGCATTCATTCCAGCGACTGCGTACAACGCCTTTTAGCTTCCGACGTGGAAATATGGCGTTTTTCCTGTACCCTCGATGATGGAGTGCCTGCCTACACCCCCTTCAACCCGGCTGGTTGTGCGCAGCCCGCTAGGGATGGGGCCACGTCGATAGATCAACATTGTATTAGAATTTTAGATAGGGGTAAATTATTATAATATTAGATATTATATTCAAAGGCTTTGTAGGAGGAGTGTGTAGGAGGAGTCTGTATAAAATTATTTTTGTTATTAGTAAAACACTCGCCGGGATATTTACATTTTTTTTAGTTATGTCAAGCATCCGATATTCATGATCCATGATCACGGATGTACTGCCCGGCGAGTGCTTTACTATAATTGTAAATGATCATGTCAATCTCAAATAATTTTTTTTGTTTCTTAGAAAACGGGCTCAGTTTACTAGTTTTTGTTGGTTTTATTTATAGCTTTTAAATAGTAACATTTTAGTATGTTATGGAATTTTCTAGATATCCTTGTAGGCGCTAAAAGTTTCAGAAATAAACACTACAATGGTAAGGTGGCTGTTGTATGAATCTTATTGAATAATACACTTCACTTGTACTTTTCCACAGTTTAATTTTTATTTTGTACTTGACGGATTTCACTTCACGGCGTTCTCAAAGGTTTACAAAAGGTGTAGTAGATTCCACCAAGCGCTATCAATGTCCAGTATAGTCTATCTGGTACTAGCTATAGTGTACAGCTCCGCCCACCTGAAACTCCGATACCGTTCCTGTAACGAGTAGGTAGTTATGTATCATTTCAAACAATCATCCCTGTGGCCAACTTCAGCTAAATCCGCTTAACCATGATTAAATCAAACAATGACGTAACATTCCGGCAGCCACAGTTGTTTATATTTTAATTTTAGGAACAGAAATACCACTTGTGTGGTCTGGAACGCACCTATGTCACGCAACGAGAGCGACAGTCTGGAACGCAAGCTATTTCACGGCTTGGCGCGCAAATGTAATTGAGCGCGTAAGTTTTAGCGGCTAGACTTGTTCCGACTTGTTCCGTAACAGCAATTGTCACTGTACTTATTCTTTACTGGTTATTAAGTGATTATTGAAACACTTGTTCCAGTTAACACGTCTTGATTTTAGGATTCCGTACGTAAAAAGCACAAAGGAAACGACATAATCACAATATTCTCTATAGACAGTCTTACGTACTGTGATTACCTTGATACTTTTTTCTCTACACTTCAATATGACGTCCCTCCGCTGAGGATAAGTAATAAATGAAGCGAGAGAAAGAGATCATCATAGATTTTAATAATGCTAAAATTTCAATTTGATATCTTGAATAGTTATGTTTAAATCGCTAAAAGCAACATAAAGGTTATAAACTAGTAATTCTGTGAACAGTAGACCTCGCGAGCACCCCACTTTGCCACATTTTCTGGTACCCTTTCCTAATATAAACACGATACAGATCTTCTTATTTTAAACAGTCCTGGATGTTTCACCAAAAATAAATTACGATCCGTTGTTAAAAATCGCTACGGCAAACTTATTTCGTTCGCTTCGCTCACTCGATCAAATACTTCGAAACAGATCTGAAAACTCAAAATACATCATTATTTTATCCGAGTCTTGGGCTGAGATTCAGAGACGAGTCTAAGCTTGAACTTACGCTTCCATCTGTCAAAATCAACGGCTTACCCTTAAATTTGTATTCAGAGACGTTCGGAACACGACTTAAACTTAGCGTAAACTAAGATAAGCCAAGTAGTCAATATCGACTACTTAAGACGGAACTAGCGCCACCAAGTGGGCTAAGGTGTAATTAATATCGACAATAGTTGTCAAGTCTGAATAAACTTCATCACTTAATCGCGCGCGTGCTATTATTTTCTTTTTTACATTGTGTGTAAAATGGAAATAAATAAAATAAATAAATAGATAAATAAATGTTAAGCTATACAAAAAAAATGTTGTGCTTAATTTATTCCTCCCAGTAATTCATTAATAATTAAACTTTCTTCTTCGTAAGATGAAAAAGGAGCCTTTCTAGTAGTCATGATAACATAAGTTCGCTCACTCACTTGTCAAACTTTCATAACTCCCGCGGTTTACAGAGGTTGTAACATAAATAAATAGGTTTGTGTCTCAGATATTTTGTTTCACTCACTCCAATAGCATTTTGTATTTATTGCGATCCTGCTTTAGTTTTTATTTACGCCTGGCCACACAGTTTCATAAAAACCGTAACTCACCGATGAACGTTTTGCTTTTAAAAATAGCCATAGAGAAGAGAGTGTAAACTTAGCTAAGACCGACGTAAGTTTGACGGGGTCTGTGTCTCTGAATAAGAATTTTGAAGATGCGCTTAACCACGACTTGGCTTAGACCGGTCTTCGCCCGTCTTATGTTCATGTCTCTGAATCTCAGCCTTGATGTCATACTATGTCACTCTTCTGAATATAAGATTACTCTTGGAATAAGATGGGACATGTCGACATAGACCCTCTTGAATATTCTAACATTAAAAAAAAGATTCTAATGCAGTCGATAGACTGATATCGATAGCCATTAGTCGCGGGGCAATCACGGCACACGGGCCCACGGCTGCGGGGCGGGCCATCAATCCGTTCTGTCATTAGCCTACCTATAAAAGTTTCCGATGATATCCTGCAGCAAATGGTTATATCCGATCGTTTTGTACTGCTGGTGGAGCGGAATTCATCAAGTCACGTGAACTCTCTAGGGCATTTTTTGATTAAATGTAGCTATCCAAGTTTTGGTTGATTTTTTCTCGTTTAGTTGTAAAATCATCGTAATCGAATCGCAGTCTTATACTGGGGCTTTAGCATTTCTTACATCTTGACAACACGAGTGCCACAGTGGGTGTCACAACTGTGCATGAGGTTCTATGTTCGTGCGCTGGATTTGGGGAAGTTTAATTGGACTTTTCTGTCAAGAACTTTTCCATAGCAGTAGAAACTCTGCATTAGGCGTGGTAACGAAAACGTGGTACCAAAAACATAGTTGACTAATGTGGGAGGCATAATATGTATATCTATATTTTTTGAACACACCGTTTAAAGGACATAACTAGACCATAATTATAAACACTTATTACGTATTTGTATAAGAAATGACGTTCTTGTTCTGCACTTAAGAAGTTACTTATTTGTTCGACAACAAGAGCATAATTAAGGGCACACATCCACAAGCATCTTAATTATTCTGTTTAGCTTTACGCCCCATAAAAGTTCTGGGCAACACTTGAACTTAATCGAGTCGATTCGAACCACAGGGCCCTTATTAGGCTTAATCGACCGAAAGGCAAGTTCGCGCATTCATATTAGCCAACACGATTAAGTTGGTTTAGTTTTGCACCAATTCTATCTCCTATGTTAACCAATAGAAATCCACCAATAATGTTATGATTGCGCTTGAAACTCATTGTCAAGTAGCATATAACACCAGGCGAGTCTCGCGACGGTCACGCCGTACGTGCCAACTGTACGCGGGCAAATAGGAGACGCGTCATGAATTAGTGAGTACTCGGCAGAGGGGGCGAAGTCGAGCGACGGATCAGTCTGCATTGTGCGTATACTTTGTGCCATCGAGTACAACAAGCTTTTTTTAAATTTACCAACAACTGCTGTCATCGTCTTGTAACGTGAAGCTGTACTGCTTTTTTTTGAGCATATACGATACTAAGTTAAATAGCAACTCCCTATGTAGAAGAAGTGTTCAAACAATCCATTATCGATTTGGTATACAATAAAAAATATCTATAAAATATCCTTCTCCTGCAGTGATATCATTCGCATATTTTTCCGTTAGTCATCTCTTACGACACCCTTCGGATGAGATGGGATTGTGATACCTTGTATTCCTTCACTGTCATCATCATCACACAGATTACGAAGAAGTAGGGTTAAGTCATTAGAACTAACAAAATCAACCAAAATAATTTTTTAAATCTGCATTATCTTTGTATCAGTTTCACGTCGAAGTTCAACATCATAGGAACTAAGGGGATAGAATAATCTAGTACACGTAACCCAGTAAAAATATTTCAGATAATGGACTTAACAATTACAGGGTACTTTGAAGTTAATTGTGGTATTCAGCTGTACCTGTCAATGTGACGGGTGGGGAGGTATAAGAGTGTCGGTGATTCTTATCCGACAGTTTATCCGACAATGGCTAATGTGGACGAGGGTGGATCACCCCTGCGAGGGGAAATACGCTATAGTTAAATGCTTTTGGGGTCACTCACAAAATGTTTTTTTTTTTGTAATCTTTTATTAATAGGAAATGTCAGTCAGTTACATGTAGGTTTATAAAAGAACTAGACGAATACCGAACATGGGGGAAACGTCCCCCATATTGGACAATCTTAAGGGGCCGCCACACCAAGTGCTGTCGTGTTGATTATTGAGAATTTGATTCTTACATGGAATTATAACAAAATATAACTTTATGTTCTGGCGTTTGATTGCTACTGAAGGGTTTCAATTTCTATTCCCGGTCAGCGCAAACTGTATGCTTGAATACAGCATGGTAACGGTAAATGCGACAAGATGATTATTTCGTCATTTTACATTTCTGCTTACCCTTTTGTGGATTTTCTGGGGTGGAATCGTGGATATTCTACCCATGTTTATTATTAACAATATCAAAACATATGTGTGCAACAAACCCTATCTAAGTAGGTATATGAAAACTATTGGACTACATTATCACATACTAGCAAAGTTAACATTGCTAGCCGGTCTCCTTTCTTTTAAATTACAACCTAAAATACTTATGCGTCAGTTATTTATTACAACTATTTTGTCATTTTACTTTTTTAAGGCAGCCATGAATGCATTAACCTTCAGGAGTAGATTTATATAAATTCTTCAAAACGCCCAGCAAAAGCAGCCCTCTTCAAAAACAGCATCGACAAGCCATCCTATGTACAGTCAGCACACACAATTCACAACTCATGTTGAAATGAAAATATCAAACAAAAACACGACACATCTATATTCGAAAGGCTATTACAACATGGCTGCCGTGTGTGCCTACATGTTGACACGGGGCGCAGCGCAGGTCGCAGGGAGCTGCGTCCAAATATAAACATTCGGTGTGTTTGTGTGCAAACCCTCCCGCGTGCCACGCTTCAAATACCTGCTAATATGATTATTGTGCTTGTCACACGATCCATTGTAGTTTTTGTAAAACATTTTATTGATGTTGTTCGATGAAAATATTTAATGGATAATGATCATAATAATATATATAAGCAATAATTACAGATTTTGGTTGTAATGCAATAATTAAATAAATTAGTTGGATACGTGATCGTGCTTTCCATACTTAATTGTATTATTTGCATTGGTATGACCTAATAATGAATATTGGTATAAGTTATGAATGATATGAGTTTTAAGGGGATGAATACGGAATAACCATAGATTAAGCGGTTTTTATAATCTACTTGAATGTTTTAACAAGTACAAAATTCTAAATGCAACACAAAACACCGAATGGATGAGGTAAATATTAAAAAAAAATATTTCCGATCAAAAATGTGACGCAGAAGGTTACAAAAACACAATTAATTAATTATTTAAGTACTTGCTCCTGTACAAGCAAAAAACGTAGTAATTTTAGGGTTAAACTCATAAGCATAGCTCTCGATGTAGCAGTAACATTCAAATTTTAGATGGGAATGGAGGTTAACCCTCTGCACGTCGCGTATCTCACTCAGTTGATGTAATACTCATCCGCCGGGGGGCGACACGGCGGCTAATTTGCGTCCGCTTTCATTTTTGTCCTTTATATTATGTAATTCTACAAAGTAATATTAAAAAATGTTTTTGTTACGCAAAGTAATGGCAGGTCCATTACTTTTATGAAGGGTAACAGTTGTTTTGCTTTTTTTGTGGCGCTTTTTACAAGTAAGATAATATTTATTACCTTACGTATGCTTACATATAAGTTGAGTGGTTCGTTGGTCTTGTGACACAAGTTTGCTCTTACGTTTAAGCATAACCATGCGGTGCTGAATTCAATTCCAGGAGTGTATTAGACTATTGATAATGTGTAGCACGGAGCCTGGCAATCTCCCCGGTAATCGCATGATATGGTCAGCATCAAATTCATCTGGATGAACATACATACATACATACATATAATCACGCCTTTATCCCCGGAGGGTTAGCAGAGGTGAATTAACACCCACATTTCACCCATCTGTATTCGGTCCCACGGAATAGGGGGTGAGCCTATTGCAGTATTCCGGGCACTATTGTTGACTCGAGCCATGCATCTGAGGCTGAGTCTGGGCTGTATCTACATATCTGTCTGATGTTAAAGTTAATCAGCCTTATCCGTTAGTCGCGTACTCAAAATGATCTTAATGAATTGATTTTCCTGACTGATTAATTTGAAATTTGATGCACACCTTTAGTTCGGACAAGACTCCAATTGAAATCAATAAAACAGTTTGATTGGCTGCTATTACGAAAATTTTGAGATCATTTTGGGACATTGTAGTGAAGATATTTTTGACGCTGACTGTTCCAAAAATAAACGTACCTCTTGTTATTCCTTCGGGATATACTGAAATCGTTGATCAACAATAATAAAATATAATGTATTCAAATCGCAGCAGAACAAGGGTTAAACAATTTGCATACATAAATGTAAAAATTTACAATAAAAATAAGAGTTCTCGTGGTTACAGAACCTAAATTGAATTCCTGAATGTTGCATCCAACCCTAAAATGTACAGGTACGCGTGCCATTTTTCATAGTATACATAATTTACGTCGCCTTAATAGTCCATACTATACGTCATACGAGTGCAATATTAATGCATTTTTGTCCGGACGCAGCCGGTTTGGGCCGACCCGGTAATTATTTAAGATAACACCCACTATCCGACAGCGGATGATTCATCGCAACAATGTTCCGCTGCGTTATTTCCGCGTCTCGTTTGCAAAAGTTGCTGTGTGTTTTCAGCGGCAGATGATTTAGTTATTGCAACTGGAAGTAGTGTGTTTCTGTAATTAAAATGTAATGTACAAGCTAGACAGAGTGAGTATGAGATATTGTGCCTAATTATCATTAAAATGGTTTTATTGAAATTAGAAACAGTAGGAATATGAAAACTATCTGCGTGGCGTAGCTGCAGCGAGTGCGACTGTGCGTAGACCGATTATATGTATTGGTAAAAATGTAGTGTGTTTATATGTATATTATGCATATATGTATTTTTGTCGTAAAACATTAGCAAGGTTATTGTATAACAACCCTGCCTAATTTCGGTCTAGGTGGTAGGTGGTACTGTGTCATATAGTCAATCTTTAATAAATATAATATAATAATTTATATTTTTTACTCAAATGTCTGGACAAAGGATCAGCTACTTTTCTTAATATCCCACTTTCTCATAAGAGGAACACTTCAAAGCGCCAGGCAATTTACTTGTCGTCCTTACACAACAGGCTTATTCTTCATCTACGTCATTCCGACAATCTTACGGTGTTTAAAGAGAATTTTTGCAAGCCGCGCTCGAACAACAGCGGCTTGCAGGCTTACAGCCTTCGTTTGCGCCCACAATGCGTTCCGCACTCAGAGCTGCGTAGCGTGCACTCTCGTTTTGTGAACATGCTGTAGTTATACAGATGGTTACACATTGAAAAAGGAATGTTTGTCTTGCCGTATGTTTGTTTGTGTAGGACAAACAACTCAAGTACAATTTGGAGAAGTTTTATTGCTCTTGCGGGTGAACAACGTTCGCAACTAAAGCTATTTATGGTTTGACTGTTCTCATTGTTTATTCCTGTGTACCAAAGTTTATTAATAATATGTTTGAAATTTCAGTTTATTGTTTAATATATTACCCGATTATATTATAATGGTGTGGTAAAATAAATAGTATACTATATAACAAAATGCATCGATAGACCTGATAATATTCTTAGATTATTGCGGGGTGAAAACAGTTGGTTCGTGAGGGTTGCTTGCAAAGAAATCGCAAAGCACTATTTTTAAAAGTTTCTTTACTTCGGGTTTCCTAGTATCTAAAATACTTTCCTAGTAAAAAAAATCAGTTAACAATGTATGAACTTATATAAAACAGACCTTTTCACGCCAGTTCTTCTAAGTAACAAGTTGTCGGACAAACTGTGGGGCCCCTGAGACGTAGTTAGAGGACAAAGAAAGTAATATTTCTATTCATATCCCGTGGGAGGAAAGGGGACGAGAATATTTCCCTCCGTCTGACGAGTCAGTGATGTTAGGTTGCTCTTACGATGAGTTTCCTTGATGAATGTGATTGAGGATGGGGTAAACGTTGGTCGTGGTGATATTGTTAAGTTTTTTAGCACTCTTCTGTCTTCGTCTTTTGGAGAAGATTTTGTCTATACGTCTTATTAAGTTTATTTTGTCCTGTTTAGAAACGTGTGATGGGACATTTATATTTTTTAATGCTAATAATAATTATTTTATTCTTTTGTTACAGGTAAGGCTGCAATTATTAACAGCTCAAGTGTAAGTTACGCTCAGAGAACAATTATTACTAAGACAATAATAATCGCATTACAATGCCAAAAATGTGAAGAAAGTCTGCCATGTTCCCAGTGAGGTAGTACCGTAGTATACAAAGGCCACTCCATCTTCTTATGAGTGTTTTAGATGGTTGAGACCCATTACACAAATATAGACAACTAGCTTTTGCCCGCAGCTCCGCCCGCGTGGATGTCGGTTATCGCGACCAAACAAAGCCTATGTCCTTTCTCAAGGTCTAAACTACCCCTATACCAAATTTCATCAAAATCGTTTCAGTGGTTTAGGCGCGAAAGTGTAACGCACAGACAGACTGAGTTACTTTCGAATTTATAACATTAGTATGGATTTACCCATGAAAAGGTAACAGATTCTTTCCCTGTTTTATGGGACCCAAAAATGCAATTGGCGAAATATGTGTAATGTGACATGAATATAGATATTTGATCAAATATAATTATACCATACTAACCATATAGCGTAACAAGATGCTTTGTCCGATGACGTGCCGACCCCTATTATTTCCGTTTATTTTCGTCAGAGGGCGCTGTACGCCATGATGGATGGCGCCCCGTCACACGGGTCTGATCAATTAATATTTTTACACCCGCAGATTAATGATAGCTGCGAAATTAAATGTTGTAAAGTTACATAATGAAATGATATTTTAGCTTTTAAATTATTTTTATGGGCCATTTTGGATGAGATATGGAGAAATTGAAGTCAATTTTTGTGTATTTTTATGGATTTTTATTGCGGCCTAGGTGTGAAATCGATTCAAAGTAAAAGTCGAAAATCATTTATTCTTTGTAGACTAGAAGCTGATTCTCACTGGCTTCATCGACGTGAAATTTTAATCACGTTCCGATACCCATAGGAACCTTATCCCGGGATCCAAACGTAGCCTGTTGCGTTAGCATCAGTAGTTCCATGCTAGGTATAATCTTCCCTGTGCCGAATTTCAGCCAGATACTTTCAGCCGTGAGGATTGAGTAACAAACGTCGATATGTCGCCGCCATCTAGCTTAATCAGCTTTTCAATTAACTGCCTAGGCAGTTAACTAAACGGCGCCATTCAATTAACGGCCTGAATGGAGTTAAATAAACAGTTAGAAAAATGACTTATTTCTGCATGGTTATAAAAAAAATTACTACGAAGGCTTAATGCGAGAGCTACGCTCTGCTCCGCTCACGCATTAGCCTTCTAACCTAACCAAGTCGGATTGCGCAGTTATCACAATAAACCTATCAATAATTTTCTGAGAATACACCTCTGCCTACCCCCTCGGATTTACAGGTGTAAGTATATGTATGTATGTATCTAATTTTCTATTTTATTTTGAGGTAGTGCCCCATCTTACGGTTGGCCTAAGCATTAGCGAGACGGCTGAATATTATTCAGGCCGTTAATTGAATGGCGCCATTTAGTTAATTGCCTAGGCAGTTAATTGGACGGCTGATTAAGCTAGTTGGCGGCGACAGATACATACCTACAAACATCCAAATATATAGTAGGATATTAATTGAGCATACAAAATGTCAAAATGAATAAATAAAAAACCTATTAATATTATAAACGCGAAAGATTTTAAGCATGAATGGATGGATGGATGGACGTTGTTACTCTTTCACGTAAAAACTACTGAATTGATTTTAATAAAACTTTACAATAATATAACTTATTCATCAGAATAACACATAGGCTACAATTTATAACGATAACCGATATTATAGCGAGAACCGACACCCACGCGGGCGGAGCCGCGAACAAAAGCTAGTAATTAATATGTTAACTTTTTATACTAACCACACTCGTTTGTACAGAAACGATCAAGAACATTATACGGTATAATATAATGAGAACATCTCATTATATTGTACTGTGTAATTTTCTGTATCGGTTTTCATTAATTATAAATTCTATCATCAACTTTGATGTTCCACATCTGTCGGGCGTTTTGTGACGAACAACTTTTTTTTTATATATTCTGAAAAAGCGAGCTTGGCGTGTCTTTTGTATTATTATTAGCATAAATAAATTTATGTACGACGGCTAATGTATAGCAACTTTTTTCTGCGAAATTAATAGTAGATTGTTCAACAAGGGACTAAAACAAGCCATAATGACACGAGATGTTTTAGCCTATTTTTTTTTAAATAGTTCGAGTGTCATTATGGTTGTTTAGTCCCACGTTAAACACTCTACTTTTCAAACAAAGTTACGTTACAAAGTTTCTTAAAATTACATATTAATCGTTAATCTAACCTAAGAAAAGTTGTATTCAAAATTCAAATTGCAAGGAAATTTGTCTCGCGGTTTTTTTTGTTAAGTGACGCTTTAAATACTTGCATATTTAGCCAACAGATTTAAACTTGAAAAATAATTTAAAACTAATTGGAAATGCATAATAAAATGAATTAATCCTTATTACTTACATAATTATTAATTAAATGAATATCATTAATCGGGTTTCAAGAAATTAAATGTTTTTTTAGATTTATTCAAATGCCATTTTGAGGTTACTTCTATACACAATCACTAAAAAGGAGATAATCCTCCCATTCACAAACACCGTGATTGGCTGTAGTAAATTTTAAAAACATTACTTTAGTCCCTACAGATTAATAAGGAACTTTAGTCCCGATATGCAGGGACTAAAGTAACATTTTAAAAGCATTAGAAGTGAAAAGTAATTTTATTATTATTTTATACCTTATATCTCCGCTCAATTAGAAGACTAGTTAATTGCTATTTAGGTTTAGTAGAATAGAAAAAAGGGGACGCTTGATAATTTTACACACGTACATAGACAGGTCCCATACACTTGTATCCCAATTAGTACTCCATACAGGGGAGTTCACCGAGCCGTAACCGGCGGCGGCATAAACGGTCCGGTCCGGTTATAACTTTACTGCGCTAATATTAGCGCATGCTGCAGTCTTGTTTGTGAACACGCTGTATCTGAGTTGAGGCTGATGTTCAGTTGAAAATGCTAGAGATTGGTTTCAGTTCTTTAAAAATGCATATAAGTACTAAACTAAACTAAACCGCTGAATAATCTCCGTCTGCAGTTAATTCTGATATCGATTCAAGACCTGCTTAGATACTATAAAATGCATTGATATTCAAAATGAGCCAACATGGTAACCTTTGAATGCGAGATTTGAAATCGATAAAGATAGGAAAATTTGGTTCAGGCGGGGTTCGAACCCGTGATCCATCTCTTACAGGAAGAATGCTTTGACCACTGAGCTACTGAACTGTGCATGCTAAATGCCTTAAAATTGCATTCAAAAGATTTGAAATTTACAAATAAACATACGTACCTACCTGCATCACCACTTCAACAAAAAAAATTCAATAACACTTGCAGAAATCTTCTCATAAATACAAACTCGGTCGCGATATTTCCCTAAATCGCCACTACAATATCAGCTAGACACAAAACAAGCATAGCAGCTGGAGTGCCGCAAAACCCAGTTTAACTTCCAAATACGCAAAGAAAAAAAAAAACGGTTTTTCCTTGAAAACCCATGCGTTACCGACTTCCCGAACCTTGTCACGTACGGCAGAGCAGCGAGGGGTTATCTCGACAATAAGCAGCCAAATATTTCAAAGGATTATTCTTGTAGTTTTTTTTTTATTACAATATTGTGTTTCTGCTTCACCACACTTTCATATGGTTATGAAGATTTTTTTATTCACTATACTAACATGTAGAGATAATAGCTCAGCTCAACCAAATGTTTTGTCTTTCATTAGTTCAATGTATGTATAAGAAACTTATTAAATATTCAAGAAATTCTGGCATACTGACGAATCGTCGTTGTATTTAAAACCAAACATCTAGAGTAGTTTTAAGTAATACAAACAGAGCGAGAAATGGGAAAATCTTCTCATTATACATACGTGACTGTTAATTTTAAGGGACAAGTAAGCCTAGTAAACTACTGACGTACCTGTCTCACAGACACCATCTCTTTTATTTTTGAAATACCTTTTACCCAAGGATCGAGGGGTAGCTTTGTCATTTTCCTTTTTCTTGCCATTAGTTAACACGGCAAGTGCTGCTAATCACTTGTTCACCCAGGTGTGATTTACGTCTCAGAGACGTCAGCTCAGTGTTTATGAACTAGAAATTTACCTAAAGTCTCCACAGAAAAAAAATGTTTAAATTAGTGATTTTAGTAAAAATTAGTGATTACTTTCTTTTAGATTTATTTTCTTATTTTTATTATGTTTTGATAATTCTTACTTTGGTCCACAAAAAAATTGAGATCCAACTAAGTTCCGAAAATTGAGTAAACTATTATTGTAAAATTACGAATGAATTCAGATTATTCTTAACATTGTTAATGTTAAATCTAGGCAATTAACGATTATTTTAAAACTTAATATTCTGAGAAATAAAGACTGATTTGATTTTATTTGAAAATTTCCTGAGACAAAATTTCAGTTACGTAGCGCTCAACAATAATAATAGGTTAAACGAATACCTTACCAAAATAAAAATACTTTACTAAAACTACAAAATTACCAAGTTATAAAGTAAAATGCATTTTCATTGTGCGAGTGTCACTATTGTATGTTTTTTTCAGAATATGCCGCACTTGAATCTTTTTAAGTTTTTATAACTTTTTAATTTTAATGCTTCCTACCTTTTAAAATTAAAGGAAATGACCAATTAAAGTTCAATGAACTGACGTCTATTTTCTTTTCATTTATACCTCAAATTACAATCGTCCCAGTTAAGAATAAAACTGGTTGTGAAGCGGTGTGTTATTCTGCAACACTGGTAGTTTAACCCTAAAGTAACCGCGGGTGTATTCAGACCCTCTCGCCCACTTTTGGTCGCTTTTATGTCTCGCTCCAACATTTTACACCAACTAATTCTTGTTATACGAATAAATTCTAACTCTATTTGGTGGCCAGCGGTTTGAGTTTTACAGGATATTTCTGTTAATTAATTTTTACTTCCTATTTATTGAAATAACAAACTTTTGTGCACAAGTAATTCGAAACAGTTAATTTTGATAGGGCGACCATGTTTTCACTTAATGATAATTATCCATTTGGGGTTATTAATGTCACGTTTATTAGTTTCTAATTATAAGTACTTGTAAAAAAGGCAATTTATTGTATAAAATAAACGTTTATTTATTCAGCATACATTCTGTTTCAAGTGACAGCAGTTTGAGACTTATTAAATACTTAACTTTAATTTAGTGTGTTCATGCACAAAATAATCCAATACCAAATAGGTACTTAAGAACTCCGCTAATCCATGGATTGATAAAACTTGAAGGAGGTTTTGACTAAGGAGTTTCTGAAAATCTAAAAAGTAATAAGTTACAGTCTCGCAGTGAATAAAATTTTCACAAAGGAATAATAAGGATAAAAAAGTTGGAGCGTGGTCGCCCTAGCGGCTTTTTCATTATTCATGCATTCTCATGGAAATTTATTACACGGAAGATTTCCTACGGAGAGCGTTTTGTTTAAATAAAAGTAATATAAACCACGAAACTAAATAATGGGGGATGACAGCCCTTCAGATGGTTTATTGAGGAATTTCTAGAAAAGGCGGCTTAGGCAAACGTATATTGTCGGCAGAGACGTATTCAACAATACAATTATTCTGAATGAGACTCTCTCGTAGTCTGCTTTCAATTTTTGTAAAACTTTGTATATCATAATAAAATAGATAACATTGAGTCACTCTGTTTATGTACCGAATCATAAGGCAAAGAAAACTGAGATGTATTGTTCCTTACGGCGATATCCATTAATACTATTTTGCTTAATACCTACACATTCCTACTACCCCTTTTGTCACGGTATTAAACCAATAAAGACCTATTCGACTGTCTGAACCCAGATTAGTGATTTCGAAGCATAAATGAAAATTACCAATTCTCTATTTCATTAAGTGTTAGTGTACTATCCTGTTTATTCGTGTTCTTAAACCCCAACGTTTATTGAATGAAATATTACTTAACTTGTACACTCAAGTGTATATCCAAAACTATAACCTGAAACAAAAACTTAACACTATTATTTGTGTACTGCACTACAATGTCACAGTATAATATGTCCTTGAAAATCCTAAAACATTATTAGTAAAGTTTACAATGAACTTTCTAAAGATTTATTTCTTACATAAATCAATGTTCGAATTCTTCCCCTGTCTGTATTGATACCTGTACAAAGGAGGTATTGACATGGAACTTGGGCGAGTCGAGAAGTTCCCGCTCACCGATGTCGCGAACTTTTAATAGCTTACGGTTTGCCGCGTAATTGCTGTGTGAGTGGCGCGTTTGTGTTGATTATATTGCAGAATAGCGCTTCCGTATAAAGCGCTAGTGAATTGCGTGTGACGGAGGGAATTAGCCAATTTCGGGCTGTTACAGATATTAATATTATTTTAATAAGTAGCGTGCTTTGTTTACAAATTTATGACACTTAGGTGATAGACAGGCTTAGAAATTGGTTACCGTAGCCTATGGACGTATGCAACACCAGGGGCATCACTCTTGCGCTGCTGACCCTTTGGATACCGTCTCACGCCTTTCTGTAGTTTTATGTTGTTTCTTTTTGTAGATAGTCCATTAAGGTAGTTATATCAGTGCCAATATAATCTACATGAAAACCCGTCAACTTATACTGAGTTTCAGAGTTAGAGTTCGTTTAATAAAGTAGTGATCTGTGTTATATTTGTGTATAATGTAGAAATTAAATATGTATTCTATATTTCTCCAATAATTTCCATTTATAAGAAAATAAGGCTTTTATTAAGATTGACAATATTCAAAGGACTTCGGTTAGGTTTAGATAAAATCTAAATTTATCTGTCTGACGGTTTTATCTAAATATTATATTTCATATGACAACTCCTTAGGCTGTCTGCTTTAGATATTATGTAGATAAAAATGTTGATGAAGAATATGAAAATGTACATACAATTTATCCTATATAAGGGCATGGCTGTCTGTACACACTTCTGGGCTCAGGTGTTAATGCAACCATAGTATTTGTTTAAAATAAGCTATACGACCTACTTTTTATTTTAGACTTACAAGATTATCTAGGCATTTAATTATGTTACATCTTTCAGCTACCTACACAAAACACGAAAAATCATATTTATCACGAAAATAGTTTTGATTAACACAACCTCTCAGAATGTTACAGCAAAAGTATTTACCGAAATTTGATACTCATTACTGTGGTGCACCCACGATCGTCCTTTCCTCTATAAAAGCCGTATATCCGAAGCCCTGTCTCGTCACCGGGAGCTGCCATTGTATACTGACCGTAAATCTGACAACCCCCATCCCCAGATAGGGATAAATATGGCAGAAATAAATTAGACTTTTTGTACTAAGTTATTGGTTGTAATCTTGTGAGGATGAACGCTGTAATTGGAAGTTACTTGAGGAATACTTTTGTGTAGTTGCGCAGTGGTTAACCCTAACTGCTAATTCGTCTAATGCTGTTGTAGGTTCAGTTCTCACATCGGACTAGTTTTTATATTAAATTTCACAATAAATAGTTTTATACACGCACAATATTTCTTAGTCTATTAATGTGGAAAACAGGCATATAAGTCATCTAATTGTAAGCGTTTACCGTTGCAAATTAACGAGCAAAATGCTAGAAGCCACTAGAAGAGAGTTGGACAAGCTGGGAGTGTGAAAAAGTAATAAAGAGAGGCAAAAGCTCTTACTTTACGTCAATAATAAGTGAGAGAGTGGCGACCGAAAAGTAAGGCTCCAAGATCTAGAAGCTTAATAAAATAACAATTTATCTACGTGGACTTTGTATGCGAACGAAGTACGAATTGGAAACTATAACCTGGATTCTGTAGTTATATCATCATTATCATGTACGTTTAGAGGTCATCCTGATTGTATCCGAGACCAAGATGCCCTCGGAGCCCAGGGTTCGCCCTCCGGCTAGGTAAAGTAACCTGGATTCAGTTTTTATCGAGACATAAATATTATCCCTTATATTTGAAGACTACAAAAGAATTCTTAAGTGAATACCAATGAATAATCAAAATGGCTAGTATTATCGATACCAGCTCCAAAAAAGTTACTTCCCAAGTATTAGGAGTGTATTTACATCGATATTTTGATTGCTGGAATTCGAATCTGCGACTTCTTAAACACCATATGACATAGCCGAGAGGCTATAGCTACTTCTAAACTACGTTATGCTAGTGCACTAGCATTACCTTATTATAAGAATAAGCTTCCAAGATCTTTTTGTGTAGTTGCGCAGTGGTTAACCCTAACTGCTAATTCGTCTAATGCTGTTGTAGGTTCAGTTCTCACATCGGACTAGTTTTTATATTAAATTTCACAATAAATAGTTTTATACACGCACAATATTTCTTAGTCTATTAATGTGGAAAACAGGCATATAAGTCATCTAATTGTAAGCGTTTACCGTTGCAAATTAACGAGCAAAATGCTAGAAGCCACTAGAAGAGAGTTGGACAAGCTGGGAGTGTGAAAAAGTAATAAAGAGAGGCAAAAGCTCTTACTTTACGTCAATAATAAGTGAGAGAGTGGCGACCGAAAAGTAAGGCTCCAAGATCTAGAAGCTTAATAAAATAACAATTTATCTACGTGGACTTTGTATGCGAACGAAGTACGAATTGGAAACTATAACCTGGATTCTGTAGTTATATCATCATTATCATCTACGTTTAGAGGTCATCCTGATTGTATCCGAGACCAAGATGCCCTCGGAGCCCAGGGTTCGCCCTCCGGCTAGGTAAAGTAACCTGGATTCAGTTTTTATCGAGACATAAATATTATCCCTTATATTTGAAGACTACAAAAGAATTCTTAAGTGAATACCAATGAATAATCAAAATGGCTAGTATTATCGATACCAGCTCCAAAAAAGTTACTTCCCAAGTATTAGGAGTGTATTTACATCGATATTTTGATTGCTGGAATTCGAATCTGCGACTTCTTAAACACCATATGACATAGCCGAGAGGCTATAGCTACTTCTAAACTACGTTATGCTAGTGCACTAGCATTACCTTATTATAAGAATAAGCTTCCAAGATATCGTCACAAAATAACTATGTCAATACTTAAATACTTTTTCGTATAGGTTGTAAGAATATAGGGGGTGTTATCGTTTATCACCCTTCTATCCCATTTTCCCCATTCCCCATTCCCCACCTTCCCCCGGTAGACAGCTCGCGTGAGTGATGCCTCTGGCGCCGAACGGTTATCAGCAGGTGGGTCGTGTGAGCTCGTGTGCTTGTGTGCTACCAAAAAGCAAGGTAAAAGTAGAACTTTATTTTTCTTATTTTAAAGGTTGCGGTTGAATTACTACCTGGCTACTCATTTAGTTTGACTAACTGTAATCATTATCTACATTTACTTGACCAACTGTAACCCGATACATTTAAATTGTTTCGGTATTACATCAGTTGTATCTTTTATGATATATATTATACAGGGTGTATTTTTGAAACGGGGCAGTAAGGGCAAGTACCTTAACCGTTGCAGTTACAGCAAAACGTTCTTAAAAGACCTTCCCTAACTTTTTGGGTCATTTTGAACTGCATTCGCAGATTTTGTAAAAAACTTACAGTTAGCAAAAAAAATGCAAAAAGTTCAAAATTTTTTTTATGCCAATCGATTCTATTTCATGTGGGGATCAAAAAACTCTATGGGACCATTTTAGCTTTCAGTACTAGAAAAGACAGAAATCGCCAAAGACCTTTCCCATACATTTCGTACGGAAATATGATAAATCAACTCGAAGCTCATAGGTCAGGTAAAATTTTGAACTTTTTTAATTAAAAAAAATCATTTAAACATTTAAGAAATTGGTTTATGAAATAAATTGCTCAAAATGATTTCCATTTTCACGAATACATAAGTCTATCCTTTTTTGCACTGAACGAATGGCGGCTAATAATGTTCTGGGATGAATATTACGTAAAATGGTCATTAATGCATCCTTGAGCTCTTGAACACTGGCGTACGTCGTCTTATACACATCGTTTTTCACGAAGCCCCATAAAAAAAAATCAAGTGGTGTTAGATCGGGGCTACGAGGTGACCACTGTGTTGGACCATGTGTACCTATCCACTGTGTACCGAATAGGCAGCTCAAATTGGAACGTGAAAGGTGACTGTTATGTGGCGGAGCACCATCTTGTTGAAAATGAACTTTTCGCAATTCCGACAGGGGCCATTCGTCCATCTCGTTTTCAAGATGGTGTAAAATGACTTCATTATACATGGCAGAATTCAGTTTCCCATCATAAAATTCCACCACTATGACTCGATTGGACATTATACCACACCAACAGTTGAATGAGAAGCGAACCTGATTATGACTTGCCGTAACTCTTAGTGGATTTTCTTTGGACCAATAGTGGTGATTTTTTCTGTTGTACATACCGTTATTGGAAAAAATCGTTTCGTCTGACCACAGTATGTAATTTAAAAATTCATGATCTCTGCTTATTTTTCCTCTTAGCCATCTGCAAAAAGTAAGCCTTCGAACATCATCACCCGGATGTAACACTTGAACTATGCGCCCATATCGATAGCACTTGTAGCCTTCCATATCTTTATCACAAGGGAGTGGGATACACCTACTTCAAGGGCGACTTGCCTGGACGATACCTCTGGATATGCTTCGACATAAGTTAGAACCGCAATCTCTGTGTCCATGTCCACACGAGCCTGCCGCTTTCTTTTGAAAGAACCCTGCAATTCCAGGTTTTTCAAAAGATTTGTAATAACCTTTCTTGTTGGCACATGCCGCAACGGATACTTATTGCGGTACCACACTAATGCAGCTCCCGCATTTCGATTATTGACAAAATACGCTTCTAATAAGTCAATTTTTTCACGATTCCTTCGATCCTTAATTAATAACTCATACGAAGTTTCTCAGCTGAAACTAAGAATAACACACAGATTTTCGAATCAAATTCGAAATTTGAGGGTAAAAATCCTTTTTATTTACTTTACAGTCAATTCTACCCACTTCCTGGCCATAACAAAAAGTTAGACCATCGTAGAAATTTGTTTCTGTTGCCGAAATGTATGGGAAACGTTTTTGGCGATTTCTGTCTTTCCCAGTACTGAAAGCTAAAATGGTCTCATAGAGTTTTTTGATCCCCACATGAAATAGAATCGATTGGCATAAAAAAAATTTTTTGGACTTTTTGCATTTTTTTTTGCCAACTGTAAGTTTTTTACAAAATCTGTGAATGCAGTTCAAAATATGTCAAAAAGTTAGGGAAGGTCTTCTAAGAACGTTTTGCTGTAACTGCAACGGTTAAGGTACTTGCCCTTACTGCCCCGTTTCAAAAATACACCCTGTATATTACAAGAGCTACCATCACAAAATTGCAGGAGTTTTTTTTATGACAAATATGATTACTACACAGTGGACTAAAATGAGATTTGTTTAAATTTATAATGTTTAAGTTTAAAGATAATAATGATAATACTACGGCATGCTTAATTTTAAACATAAATGTAATTTAATAACAATTTAATTTAGGTAATATTATTTAATTTTAACCGCGGTAGCCTAGTGGTATGGGTAATGGACTGCTGAGACGAGATCTCGGGTTCGATCCCAGGTTTTCCATGGCACTCACCAATGACTTTTCGATGCTTTTCGAAGTTATGTGTGTATTTATCGCAGGTTTATAAGTGCCCAGTTAATGGCAATAGGCTCGCCACATTGGGACCTAAACATAAACCGGCGAAATGTGGGTGCTAGCACCTCTGCCTACCCCTTCGGGGATAAAGGCGTGAGTGTGTGTGTAATTTTACTGTGCCCCAACAGGGCTTCATGTTGAAACAAACTATGGTGTAAGATCTGTACCTAAAACACATGAATCAAATAAAGAATTTGACTTTCATGTAGACTATGTTCACTAAATGAAATCTACCATTACGACTGGGGAAAAAAGTCAGCGTCAAATGCAATGATGCTCTTGCTTCGAAATTGAATCCAACTGGTGTCGTTAGCGAGAATACTTGCTCCCTGAACGGAATACCATTTGTTTGTTCGTCGGTTCGATTCCGACATAGCTACGTTACCATTAAACCCGAGGGTGTTACCATTCGACAAAATAAAAAAAATAGTAGACTTAATACAGTTTACTCCAATAAGTTTATTCAAAAGAATAACTTATATATCGGAATGAATAATAAGAAAATAATAAGAATAGTAAACAGTGAATTGTTCTGTTCTGTTGTCGTTTTTATAACAGCACCACGAGCTTCCAAGGGCACGTTTATTCCAAACGACTGAATTTCATAGAACTCCATTAAAAAGGTTGTAAATATAGTGTAAGTGGTGTGTTAAATTTACGACCCGACTTCGTCCGCGGCAAGAAGTTAAGCGATATGTTTTATTTCTTTTTTAAAAGCCTTTTGGGGTACGTTTGGCTTTAGTATGTGTGGGCCGATAGACATGTTTTTAAATATATTGAGACGATGAATTGTACAACAGTTATAGTAGGCATCATACAAAAGAAACGTTTTGCTGTCTCCGTGGTAAAGGCAACAGCAGTAATCATCTGATTCTATCCTTATAGCGTCCTGTACTCTACTATCATTAAACCTTTGATTTTTTTTTTTTTTTTTTATTTATATAAATATTACATGTATAGCTTAACTCTATAATGAAACGGTACAAACATAAGTTATACTAACTTTACCGTGTACCGGTGCAGCCGACATTCGTTCTTAATAAGAAAAGAGACAAAAAGTTACTAAATTAATTTAAATTACCCGAGTAACTCTGACATCGAGTCGCGGAATAATGGAATGCGGCAAGCGGCGCACGCGCCGCTCGGCGATCGTCGTGCCCACTCGTGCATCCCCGCCTCCCTGCTCGTACTGCAATATCGGAATTGGTATAAAGCGTGTTTGCTTTTTTTTTTTTTTTTTTTTTTTCTTTTTTCTTTTTCCTTTTTTTTTTTCTCCCCTTTCCTCTTTTTTATTATTATTCATTCTTTTATTGTTTGCATTTATGTAATTGATTATGCTATTTTAATTTATTAATAAAGTAATTCTTTAGCTTGCTTTTTATGTTTTTATTTGTAATTTCTACTTTTAATTGTGACGGTAGTTTATTTATTAGATCAGGAATCATATATTCAAGGGTACGTTTTCCGTAAAAATTATTAAATTTTGGTAAGATGTATTTGTTATTAGTGGCATTGCGAGTTGGGCCAGTAAATTTTCTTAATGTTTTATAATTGGTAGCATTAAAGTATTCCTCTAATAATAATATATAATTTAGTTTATCGTTAATTGGCATTATTTTACAATGACTGAAGAGATTATGGTATCCGAGAGATTTGAATTTATTTTTAACCTTTTTAGGGACAATTGTTTTTAAGATTCGTAGCTGTAGTGTGTATATGAGTTCAAGGTGTGACTTATATGTTCTGCCATAGCTAGACAGACCGTACGATATTTTTGATTCCACCAGCGCCTTGTACAATTGTACCATAATTGGATATGGTATTTTATACTTTACAATGGAGAATTTCGCAAGCATACTTCTTAGTTTATCACATACAGATGTAATATGTGCTTTCCAATTTAGGCGGCTATCGATTGTAAGACCCAGGTAGTTCAGCGTTTCCACTCTTTCAATAGCGGCGCAATTACACTTTCGGTCATTTTTGGGCCCCCCAGTGTGAAAACATCGATGGTCGTGGGCTATAAGTTTCGGCCTAATGCTGCTTCTATTTTGACTCGAACTGATGTACATTAGCTTGGTCTTACTGGCGTTTAATAACAGACCCATATCGTGGGACCACTTCGCAAGGGCATTAAAGTCCTCTTGCAAAATGTTTGTAGTCTCGGTGATGTCTTTGCCCGCAGCAACCAAACATGTGTCGTCAGCGTATTGGTAAGTTTCACATTTTTTGATGATATTTGAAAGGGTATTAACATACATAAGAAAGTGCAAGGGTCCAATGACAGAGCCCTGCGCTGTACCTACGGTCACATCGACAGCACTACTCGTAGCATCAGCAACTTTAACTACGTATGATCTGTTGGACAAGTAGTTTTTGCACCATGCCAGTAATGGACCTCTAATACCATTATCTTGCATACTGTTTATAAGTTTATCATGTCTAAGAGTGTCGAATGCTTTGCTATAATCTATAAACACCACCAATACATGTTTTTTATCATTTATATGTTTATTAATACTATTAGTAAAGTTTGATAATAGTTGTGTTGTGTTTTTGCGTGGTTGGAACCCATATTGTTTATCTGTCAGAATATTATTATCCCTAAGATAGTCGTAGAATTGTTTGCATATGTATTTCTCGGCTATTTTATCTATTGTAGGTAATATAGTAATTGGCCTATAATTTTCGTAGTCTGTGTAGCTACCTTTTTTGTGTATGGGTCTGACTATACCTGTTTTCAGCATCCGTGGATATTCGCCTTTCTTAACACTAGCGTTGATGAGGTTGACAATGGCTGTTGTTACAACTGAGCTGATCTTTTTAATATCGATTGCCCTAATGCCGTCAATACCTGGGGCTTTGGCACTGCTTAACGATTTAATGATGTTGCAAACTTCGTTATTGCTTGCGGACTTGAATCTCATCGAAACTGTTGTAGGATCCCTATATATTAGTTCATCAAGTAATGGAGTATGACAATTATAGGTACATTTCTGGACATTCTTATCAAATGATGATGCAAAGGAGTTTGCAATATCTTTGGCAGTAGTACTATTATTACCAAAAGCTCTTAATATAACCTCGTCAACCGATGCCTTTATCCTACCTGTCAGCCTATTAAGAATACGCCAAAGATGAATCGGGTTCTTTTTATTTTTATGAATTTCTGACTTTATATTATTATTTTTAGTGTTTTGAATTAAGTTATTTGCATTGTTTCTAGCTTTATTGTATTCTTGTTTTATTACCAAATTACCCGCATCTTTAATCCATTTATTAAACATTTTGTCCCTGTATTCACAGGCCTTTAATACTTTTTTGTTTATCCACTCATTACAACATCGCTTATTGGATTTTATTTTTGTTATATATTGACTTTTTGTGTAACAATCTGAGAATTGATTTGACAAATAATTGTATATTTCAGAAGGGCAGTTCATTGTGTTAGTTTTTGTCCAATTTACCTCTTTTAATAATTTTATTAGTAAGTTATTATTAATACAATTTTTGAATTTTTGAGCACTCTGTATATTAGCCCCGTTCCCGAAGCTAGCGAGCACTATCATGCGATGGTCGGCCAGTGTTGTTCCGACCGCCGCAGTGAAGAGGTCGTGTGTTTGGGATCTCGCAAATATGTGATCTATACAGGTTGCACTCAGTTTCCCACCAGATAATTCTATGCGAGTATTTTGGGTGATCCCACACACAAGGCCCAAGCTATGCAATGAGTTGCCGTATCTATGCTTTATAGTATTATCGAGATTCAAATCAATGTTCATATCTCCAATAAGATATAGATCGTTATTACAGTGGCAATGTTTCTTTAAAGTGCTGTACAGTTCGTTAATAAATAGGAATTTACTATTTTTCGGAGGCCGGTACACCGCACACAAGTCAGCGGAATAACCCGAATGAGCGGTGATAGTGCAAATTATGTTTTCAAAGTGTTTTGTTTTAATGTTCTTTATTTTTACAGTGTGTATATTCTTTACATATAGTATAATACCACCGCCCCTCCGAGTCTTCCGCAGATTAGTATACATTTGGTATCCATCTATGTGATACAAACTGCTAATTAAATCTGATATATTGACTTCAGTTACTATTATGACATCTACACTTTGATTAGATGACGTTATACATTGTTCCAAAGACGAGAAATTTTTAATCATGGACCTTATATTGATATGCACAACAAATAAGTTTAGTTGGTCATTAGGGACACATTCAAGAAACTCATTAATATTTATACAGTTTAAGCACTCACTTAATTCATCGCGCACAGAGATCATTTATATTAAAATTATAAGCTTATATATTTTGGTAAGAGAGACTGAACTAAGCTGACTATGATACCTTACATGCCTCGCTTAGCCACCACATTAACATCGTTAAGGGATCTAAGTAGATATATTTTGCTTTGATCTTCCTTACATGCCTTTACGAGACTGTTCTTGAACCATACATACTTGAATTTTAGCTTGATTTTTAATTCTTGTTTTGCGTGCCATAGGATTTGCTTGTTCAGTCGCGTCATTTTTTCTCTGATATATACTGGGCCGCTGTTGGTACTTTCTTTTGGTTGGATATCTGATATTTTCACTTTGGATGATTTAGATGCCTTAAGCCATTCGTTTTTTATATTTTCTTCTTCGAGCTCTACCTGGATGATTCCGACCTGGCCATTTTTTCCTGGTAGTCTATATGATTTTTTGATGCCCTTATTTGTAACTTTAAGCTTCTCAACCAAATTAAGGACCAGGTTATTCACATTCTCGTCTTCGTGACTAGGCACATTCGCTATTTCTATATAATTAGACAGTTTTGTTTGTTCCATTATTTGGATTTGCTGTTCCAGAGCGCCTACCCTCGTTTCCAAATTGTTGTTTTTATTTGTTAATTCTATGTTTTTTCTTTCTAAATCCTTAATAGTTTGCTTAAATATATCAATGCATGCCATTACCTCGTCAAGTTTCTCGCTATTAAATTGCAACGATTTATTCACTTCCTTCATTTCATTTTTAATCGCTTTCTCTACTTCTCTTGAGATGTCTTTGAGAAGCTTGGCAGCACCAGCTTGAAAAACTGTTTCATTTTCTTCTTCATCGTCTTCCTCGGGTATTATTATGGATGAATTTCGCCTCGAAGACTCCTGGAGACAATCCAAACAGGTCCATCCTAGTCCAGGGGCAGCTGCTTTGAGGGCGTGTAGTTGCTTGTTAGTTAAGCCGGTGCATTTAGTACTCAAATGTACTAAACGTTCACATTTACTGCACTCCACGCCCGGTGAACTTTTCGTAATTGATTTATTACAGTTATCGCACTTGGAAGACATTATAGTAGTTTAAGCGAAAGAAATTACGGGTTTAGTATTATATTATTCACAAATGAATTAAAAAACAACGTATGATAAACGTGTCAGTCCGTCTGAGCGTGAACGAGAAAAAAATATAGATAAAATAAGTAAGCTCGCCGATTTAAAAGCACACATTAAAACGATTTAATTTTCTCTTCAAATTCTTGAAAACGCATTACTCTTGTGAAAATACCATCTTTAGATTATTTTCAGGACATTTATTTGTATCTTCCCTCCTCGTCTTCTGTCGTGTTTCATCCTCACTTCATTCCGCTTGAGTGCACGAATTCAATGAAATGTTAGCGATAATTATATCTAATCCTCTTATTCCACGACACAGCACAAAACATCTTCTAATAAACAGCATATATTCTCAGAAATCTAACAGTAGGTACTCATTTCCGTTTTCCTGTTCACGAAACAAACTGAGGACATATCTGGCGCCAGCGACAATAGAAACGACAAACCCTATAATGTTCAACTTCAAAAGAGAGTGTTAGTTCGGGCGATATTTGCGCTTCATCGAGCACAGGACAGGGACGGCACAGGGACGAGCCGGGAGCGACCAGCGACCGGCCAGGGACCGTGTTTATACGTATAGTCACGTGTATATTTAGCAATGGGTGTTCGGTGTACATTTATAAACATTTTTTTTACTTGGAACTTGTTTTGGTTAGTAAAAAACCTCGTTTGTAATATTTCTTTTCGTTACATCTACTGTCGTACACGCTTACTCAAACTAGTAAAAGTTAAACAGGGCTGCTGATACAGCACTTACACAAGCAGGTTATTCGATTTTTTCACAAACCCGATATTACAAGTACAACAAGTACAAACAAGTAAGTTCACTTTAGGTCGATATATTATCACTTTGTGTATAAAAGAACAGCGTTCTTCCTTTGCAACTGAGCCCTTTCCACAACAAATAACCAGTTTGTTCAAAAGAGAATATATTTTAGACCGTAAATGAAAAAATCCCTCATCCATCACCTTTAATATTGTGTGTCACACATGCCTCTCCACAAGAAAAAATATCAGGCGTGTGCTCCATACCCACCCCACCAGGCCACTGGGTGTGACGTCACAAGCAGTGTACCTTTGACATTTTATAATTACATCTATATTTTCAACTATTTTCTTCAAAATTATCGCTCTTTTGATTTGTACGGAATGGATTAGGTCGGCTACTATTGCTCTAAGAAACTATATAAGGTTAACTAATTTACTAAGCAAAGAAGTTGCAAAGTACCAACGTATTTGTAATGAACCGTGTAATAACATAAGTGCCAGAGCTGTTCCTAATTTAGAAATTAAACCATTCATCAATGGCGGGGAGTATAGTATTAATATCTATTAAAAACATACCCTTAAAAAGAATTTCTTCTTTTCCATTCACACATGCAACTCATGCAGTCCACTCTCAAAGTATTTTTTAATAATAATCCCACCACTAGCATGTCATTACCGACTACACAAACCCGTTATCAATCACTGAAACAAATAAATGCAAAGGTAAACCTCGGTAATGTTAACCCTGCTAATGCAGCAGGCAATCAATCAGGCAAGCGTCGGGCCGTTTGATTCAGTTTACATGCTCCGCACAACGAACCAATCAGGGAAACCTGGTGACCACACGACATACTGTCGTTTGGGATTCTTTGAAAGGGTTACCACGAGTTGCTTTGATAGGTAGAAAGTATAGAAATCATTTGTCAATTTTTCAATACTACTTTCTAGATAAAACTCTTACTTTTATTATAAATACAAAGGTTTGAATGATATTGAAACAATCCATGACTGCTTTGCAATGTAGGTGAAATTTGCAAAAGTGCACCACATTCGATACTTTTATTTCAGAAAGCTGGGTCTACGGCCTATAACTAATAGAGTAAACTCTAAAAATCATTGACCGCAAAAAACTGTTGTAATATTAGGTTGTATTGCAAGTTACTGTATTTTATTACTTACGTTTTCTTTTTATGTAGGACACGTCAATTTGACTTCACCTCGCCTGATGGTAAGCTGAAGGCAAAGTCTCAGAAAAGAGTACTACTAAAGGCTCTTTAAAACTAAATTTAATAAATGTAGAATATGTAAATACTTGCATAAATTATTCTTCTCACTACGACAATTGAACCTGAATTGATTAGAATTCCTGTTGAGACTTTTTTTCTCCCAAATATCACCCTAATTCTGGAAGATACTCACCTATATAACATGTAACGCAGTGAACTCTCGGGACTTTGAGAGATTAGAACAAAAATTGCGGAAAACTACACAGCATAGTCACCCTACTGCGTAGAATTCAATTTGTCAGCCAGTACACGTCTTGCGGGATTGCGCCGAGCGTGACGCGCCTCGCCCGACGTCAACCCTGCGACCCTGCGATGGGCTGTGACAGGCACTCGTGAATACTACGACAATACTTATCAGTGTTGTACTGTTAAGTATTTACCTGTGAATCAATATCTGCCATTAGATGTATCCTCCTGCACTAAGGAGATGGTTAGCTGTAACTCTCTTCATTAAAAAGACATTGCATTGCTAAGACGGTTTATAGTTTGAATGTAGAGGTAGGCTAAAGAAAAAATGGTTTAAATGCATGAAATGGGATATGGCAAGGAAGGAAGTTAATGAGACGACATCTGATAGCCGACTCCGAACGAACTCCGTGGGTACGTCTTGGCGTGCAAAAATTTTACTCAGAACTCAAGTCAGGTATCGGTTTTTAATAGAGGTACGTCCCTATTGGATGAAATTCAAATTGATTATATAAGAAAACCCATTCAATTTTTTTATTATCTTAATCGATTGGAATAGGAATATATTCGCCATTGCAAAGGATAGGCTCGTATGTTTAACCGTCTAAAAGTAATTTTCCATGTCAAAGGAATAGACGCATTTTTCTGGATGAATATCCTTTTATGTACCCCTGACAATGTATACCTACCAAGGCTTGAAAATATAATAAAGAAAAACAAACTCACTTCCTCATAATATTATATTAAAGGTTTTTGCTCATTTCAGTGTACCTTCTTTTATAAAGAGTGATAAAGATTCTTTGCGCAAAGGAATAGTGCTTGTAGAAGCAAATGAAACCAACTAAAACTTTCAGAAAGCTTAAGACTTGTAAAGTACATCTGCAACAAAAGAACTAATATAAATGATAAGTAGAAGTCTACACATCTCTTTTATCTTTTAATTATAATTAATTACTTAGTTCTATGTCTCTAGTTAAAACTGATTCTAAAATGCTTACACAGATTCAAAAATACTTTTACCAATTTCATGAAAGGGGTTCTCTACTCGACTCTTTCATGTCGGTGTGGTGATTCAAACCGCGAGGTCGAACTCATTCGGTTGAGATTATCTGTTACACATTAATATTAAAACTATGCTACTTTATTTATGTATCATTATTAATAGGTATCTTTTTGAATTAAAAAGAAAAACTTGAATCGGTCTAGGCGGGGTTTGAACCCGCGATCTATGCTTATTTCAATATTGACCATGAAAAATGCTTAAAGATTATTAAAAAAAGGCAGCTTTTTTTAACCGTTAGGGCGTGAAATCCTTGATTTTTTAAGTTGAAGGGTAGCTGGGTGTGAACATAAAATAAATGCAAAAATCGCGGCTACATGTTGTACGTCCTCCTTGTGTAGATTCTATCACAAAAACACCTGTGCGAACCAATTTTAAGTGCCAAATACAGATGAAGTCGCTTTGGATTTGAACATAGGTTCGACTGAGAATTTAGCACATATTAATTTTTTCGTTAATGTCGTTTATTTTGACTGAAAATTCAATATTCACAACCAGGGCCATAGGCATTAGTAAAAATTTATTGTATTTGTGGCAAGGGATGTACCCATTACTAAATGTTTGGTAAAGTATGATCAAATTAAGTGAAAAAAAAAGCGAGCGGTTGCGATCCCATCTCATAGAAATTTATTCTTTCTTGTAAACGACGTGAAATACTCTTGAAAAGGTTCCACATAAATTGTATTATATTTGAATAGGTAGATTTTTGTAAAGGTCATTTTATATTCGGCATTTGTAAGGCATCAAGGGAGCTGCCTCGAGGCAGGAATTTAGAATTTACTTTGTACCTGTATACCTAACTGTAATAAATTATACACTTTTCAATCATCATTACAGTCAAAAAAGAAAAGAAAAACGTTTGTATTTGGGTCAACCCAGTGTTTCAATCGCACTAACAAGAATCCTCATAATAACTTCGTTTGGTGTTCCTGGCGATGAAGGGTAGGGTAGCCAGAGCTTACTGGAGAGTTTTTGGTGCTACCAGTGGGAAGACCAAAGGCTTGTCCTGCTTTGTCTTCTACACTGACGGTACAGAAACTATCTGTTCTTACATGGTCGGCAGCACGAGTGACTCCCCTGGTGTTGATCCATGAGCTTGTATGCCACCTGAGTCGCTTAAAAAATTGCATGTAAAAATATTCAACTACTTTTTCATTAAAATATCAGAGTAATATTTAAAAATTAAAGAGAAACCAAACAACACGGACTGACTTACAGCATTCCCGGCTATTTAGTGACGTCATCAGGCCCTGATATTTCACACAGTCTGCACTTTTTGCTCCCTCTACGTTTCACCCCTTGTTGAACTGTAAATGATTCACTGCGCCACTCTGAACACGTTATGGAAATTTTAACAAGCATTTTTCACTGGTAAGCTTTATTGTGAAGGGTGTAGTGCTTTTGGGACGCTCCGGTTTATAGTGACCTATGTGTGGTTAACTAGCTGTTGTTCCCGAGTTTATTCGCTTTGTGGACCTGTGGAATAACATGTCTTTTTCGTGTACATTAATGTTTGTATACCTTCTTATAAGTATTATTGTATCCCATAATAGAGGCGCACCTATTCATTTCTATCGGACAGGCTTTTAGATCGTGAAATATTCCTGGGCAATGGGTACAGTAGGCTATAGTTTTGACTATAGCTGTTAGGTGCATAACGTGTCACATGTTCGTTTCCAGGATAACCTTATTTAATCTCTTTAGCATTTAAACGTTAACAGAAAAGAATCAAAATGTATATTTTTTTCATAACAAAATACGCCAGTACGGAACTATGATCAAATTAAGTTGCATCACATCTATTATGAAAACTCAAATTTATAAAGAAGGGTCCCCACCTCTAGCAAATCATTAAGCTACTTAAATAAATTTCATTAAAGGATAGCAAAGTAAGGCGATATTTAGTTTTCTTAGTCAAAGTGGATCGGTTACCGTCGCGCGGAGATAGAACCCTGGAGCGGGACAAGCTCCCAGGGAACAGGCACAAAATCAATAGGTCTGAAGGAAGGCGAGCGGGAGTGATTCTATTTGAGATGAAATTACGACGCGCTGAGAGAGCAGGAACGTGTGTTTTTATAAGTCATTAGTGAGCCTCGGATCGGGGGTTTGCTACATTTGAAGTTAACTGATGTTGTGCTCGAAGAAATGAATATTTTTGGAAGAAAGTTTCACATCTTTACAGCAAAAAAGTATGTGAATTTGAACTATCTGAAGTTTTAAACTAGGTATAATGGACTTGATATAGTATTTAGCTTACCGCTCTAAGATTTACGAGAATTTTCGCGATCATGGTGTAGGTATATTGTTAATTTTGAACTACCGAATAGTAAGATTATAGATTAGTTGATCAGAATTTGACCTCATGATTGTACGGAAACTTAATTTTCTATTATTGCCGAGGTAGTAAATAATAATATTTTATCGTAGTATACACATCTCATTCCCAATAACCCGAGTCCACTATATTTCTGATATAATCTCTAATATCTTAAGGGATACAAAGATAGAATAAGTAATACATTTTTCTGCCGGAACTTATGTAGGTACCTACGAAGCTCTGATATTAATGTAGCTTTAATAACTGAACAAATATGTTGTTCCGTAGGCGCTACTGATAACTGCTACAGATTTTATCTTAAGAAAGTAATACAAGTAATGATGCAATTACTGAAATAAGAAACATGTACCTAGATGTTATGGTGCCAGTGATAATTTCTCTCAGCGTGTTTAAAATGTTACCGGGTCGTGCACCTGGAATGCTATAGCAGATTGTTAACCAAGGGTGGAAAGTGACCCATTTCACCTGAGATATTTTGGTGCTCGAACAAAGGGTGAAAGGAACAATTTCACCCCAGTTAAACACTGTACTTTTAATTTCGAGTATAACGAAAGTAAAAATAGTAGTTCTTTTTCTTGTCTGTTTATATACCTTACATTTTAGTATCTTTTTCTTCTCCTTTTAGTATCTTTCTATCTTTCCCTCGACATTTCTAACAAAGATTTTCGAATACTGTATTTGCCTCGTCTTTAACTAAATCTGGGGTTAATATTTCTGAATAGCTTGAACTATGGGGAGGGAATGAAAACACTATGAGTATGTTCCGCCCAAGGGTGGGAAGCAACGTTTTTCACCCGGTACTTGTGTTAGATATACATACCTTTCCAGTATATGACAAATGAAAATATTATTGCTTAACTAAGAATAATATGTGAGATTCAATAGCGGTACAATCCATTACCTCATGGTTTGAGTACGTAAGTAACAAAATGTCGGACTTCAGCAGGCATCTTGATGGAAGTATTTGTTTTCTCAATATTTACAGACATGCAACGCCGAAAATCTCAGAAGGATATAATATCATGAACATGTACCTTCAATCAAATTTTTTTTGTCATAAATAATGAAGGAAAATCATTTAAGAACTTCATTATTTAGGTAACATTGTTATGGGATATGACCCATTGTCCCTTTCATCCCTTATAATAACCGACTTACATTCAACGACCGTCTAATTCACTGTAGGTACCCTTCAATAAAAGAAAACGTTATAAACTCATGCTCAAAGAGAAAAGCAAAAAAAGATTCTTATCCCAACTGAAGGCAAATAAAACGCTATGAATTCGTAAAGAATACAAAAATTATATTTTATTTATAAAGAGAAATACAATGGGCAAAGAAACAGGATGAAAATAATCCGAAGAAAGTCCTATGAATAATGAAATCGCGTTCGAGGGAGACGTCACCGGACTTGGGTTGCCAGCCTGAGGATGACAAATACACCGGGATAAGCACATTTTTATGTACTCGTATGTGTTACAGAGTGTCACTTTGTAGACGAATAATGTACAAGGATGTTTAATTTAGACGTCAGAGTTGCTAGTTTTTGTTGATATTAACTTTATATCTATCTATTTATATATATATTATATATTTTATCCTTTGATAGCTCATCTTTCAGATACATAAAATTGGTGAAATTGTGGTAGCTTTTCTAAAAAGTCATAACCTAAAGCTCAAGCCAAAGCTAGTTTTGCTCTCAGAATGTCAAATTGGTATCATTCCAAAACCACATTCGAACGTATTCATCGAATCTAGCTTTAGACTTTCGCTTAGTGAAAATATTTTTATACCTACTATTTGTATATATAAATACGAGTATGCTCTCGTTTGAGTGTAGCTGTGTTGTGTAATATCCTTTATTAATCGTAGTCCACGTGGTCACTTACTTCTTCAGAGAGGCCATCTAAATTTCCATTATATAGAATCACGTGTAATTATGTAAATATAAAATGGATGTTGATAAAATAAGATATTATTTCTTCCTTTATGGGCAATAATCCTATATGAATATAAATGGTACCTAGATAATGTCTATCTTTATTACGTTCTTAACTCTGGTTTGGATCTATACCCACTCTATGAGCGTCCATTATTACAACCAACACCTTAAAATAACCCCATAAAAAGGGAGCGCCCGCGACAATATCTGACAACCCTTCGGCTCATATTAACCGACATACAATTTTTCTATATACGTTTGACATGGGTAACTTTATGACACACGACATTGACACGTACGAGGATTTTGTATTTACGACAGCCATGAACTATTTTTATAACATACTAACTGATGACCGCGGCTTCGGCTACGTTGAATATTAAGTCCGTTCTTGTGACACACACATGCTTATTCGTTGGTGCAACAGGAAAGTAGATTCCTGTCACATAACATTTAATTTAACTTGCAGTGTACCGGATTATCTACTCTTTGAGACATTGCAGGGAGTATTTTTCATCCATTGCTTCTCTATTAACTCTCTCTCTTTCCTTCTATAGATCTGATAATAAACATATTTGATTCAAAGAAGGTACTATACTGATATTCTTGATCATAGCTCAAGCGTCCATCCCATGGTACATCTTATTTGTAATTTTCGTAATATTAATAAGTTGGTAATACTTAAAGTCTTGCTTACAATCGGTGTCGTGTCGGAACCGTATCGTTAAGTGTTAACACATCTTAATTCTCGCTACGACACCCTCAATCATTGGAAGAGCTTTAATATTGTTCAATCAGGTTCAGCAGCTATATGGAGCCATGCCGGTAGGCTGTTCCATTACATCGTTATTAATAATTACATTATTATCGGTATTGCGAACATTTCAATTTTGGGTTTTTATAACATGACTAGCTATACCCATGACTTCGCCCGCATAGATTTAGAGCTTGGATTTTTTTGCGTGGAATCCTAATAATGTTTCCAAAATAAAAATAGCTTAATCTGTAGTACAAATCACCGAACAAGCAGATAGAAAGACAGACAATATTTAAGTAAAATTGATTATCCATTTGTAATGTTATAAAAAATCGATTAAGAAAGGGGCGAATTATTATTTGTATAGTTAGCATGCTATATACTATAAAATGTCATTTAAATGATAAAACAATATTAAATATAAAACTGAATAAAAGTATTGTACAATAAAAATAACCAAACCTCGGTGTGCTTCGTCTGGGTGTGCTTCAATTGGGTGTGCTTTATGGAATGCCTCTAAATGAAGCATCGCGACTATAATCTCCAATTTTTGTCAAAAATACTAAAAGCACAAAAAATAAATTCGGGCGTACCTACCAGTCGCTAACATGAAGTCTCTAGGGACCGAGGCGCGAGACCATCTGACAGCAATTGGTAAACGATTGCCATGTTGTAGCATCGGATTAATTGGAACCGTAATAAGCCTGTCGTTGCCATGACGGTGGATGATATAAACGATGGGATAAACGGTTTGATTCAGAGTCTATTAAACATCAGTGTAGGCTTGAGGGATGGGTTAGTCTGGCAGGCAAAAGATCGCGGAATTAGTAGTGTATAGAGAAGATACAATGAGGTATTCCTCGTGGAACAGGTGAGGCACGGTTTATACAGAAGGGACGTGGCGTGGACGTATGGCAGTGGCGGACAATTTAAGTAACACAATATAAACCTGATGTAGTGTATAATAACTTCAATGACGTGACGCGCGCCACTGGATGCGATGGCGCGTCACTTTAGTGGCGGGACGTCGCCCGGATCGCAAGCGCAACTCTCCTCTAAGACGAAAACGACGTTATTGTACACTCCTTAAGGTTCATATTGGGTTGCATGAACTGTCCGCCACCGCCATACGTCCCCGCCACGTCTCTTCTGTATAAACCGCGCCTTTGATACAAGTAGTGTTAAATTTAATGGCATATTTGGATTAGGTTTTGAGTATCTGATATTAAGGCATTGATAAAACTGTTATGATATATGTTCACATATATAAGACTTTAGAAAATGATAATATATTGCTCATCAATTTCTCTTCTTAATCCGAGCACCAATCCTAGTCTTATCTAAAACTGCTTGTACTTTGGTGCTTGGGTCCCCTCTCTTAGTCAGATTTTTACTGGTCTGTTATGACTTACATGGCAGTGATTCCAACTCGGAGGGGAAAACGAGCACCAGGGTCTCGTCAAACCCTCACAGACTATGGTAACTCCTAAAATATATATACATTTACGAAAAAATTGGCACAAAATCCCTGACTCGATTTGCTTACTTTTATAATAACACTAACATCTATTCAGACCTTTATTTTGAAATTCGTTCGCCACTCACAGTGACTCGAATTGCCCAATCATAAATAAAAGCTTTCTTTATATTCGCAATCCCAGAAAGGGCCCTGTTACAATTTACCTCGCCGTACTCAAGCAACTGTGGGGTAAATTGTAAGAGTTTCTTCATCTTTTTAAAAGTAATTATCATTCGGCGAAGTGTTTTTATTTTGTTTTATTTTTCATTCTTTCGCTGAAATTAGGTATTCCTAGTTCGTTCGCCGAATCCCTCGCGTTGTTCCCTCACGCAATTAACTCGTTCGTCCCGTTGTCTTTTAGCACTTACCCCTTTTTACCAATTTAATTAAATTAGAAGCCTTTGTTCTGCTGAATCCGGCGTTATAACTTACTCTACAAAAAGAAGCTTCACCTTTTTTTCTTAACCTGGGTGTTAATATCTTTAATTTTTTTATGTACCTCGTTAGTCTAATGGCATAATTACAATATGCGTGATTGCGTAGCATCAGCAGTTTCGATATGAATACCAATATCAAATAATAGATAAAGTACTGACGTACCTACAGATGCATTCTTGGCAATTTCGACAAGCGTTCTCAATATTCAATAAAAAAAGACACTAAAAAAGTTAATGGCTTTTTAACATAATAAATCTTTAAAAGATTCGAATAGAATTCTGATTCCGTGAGAACGTGTCTCAAACTTGAAATTAATATTACTTTGATTGATGTTTCGCGCACATATTGAACATCAAAGACAAATAATGAAGTGTGTTCGGTTTCATTTCACAAATATTCCACAACATGTAGAACGTAGATAGTCCGTACACAAGGGTCTAATTAAAAGGATGGAGCAGGTAAGTGTAATTTGCTAATAGAACCATGGCGATCGATGTCTTTACAATCCTTCGGCATTCGGCGAGCGATGGCTCGGGAAAGGCCTCAAGGGTTAATAGATCATTATCTGAAATGTTTCAATTTCTTTGTACTGTTTAAAAAGGTTTTGTTGGATAATTATCTTTTATAATTTAACTTAACAGGCCAACACAGGAAAGACGGCCTTTTATAAAGAAGCCTCTGGAGTAAGAGGCATTTGTTTTAAGGTCTAAAAGTTTTAGAGAAAATAGAGGGTCGACAACGGATGTCCTGTTTAGGGCATACCTAGGTCTCCAGCATGCATGCTCATACAGGCATGTGACGAGACACCCAACTCTCGCTTCAAATTCGACATACCTAGCTATTACATCTTTCGTTCCAGTGTTATGAATCCAAAGGGGTTTCCATTCAAAAATATCTGTTATCTAAAAATTGAAATCACCTGTGTGTATGTGAACCGATATATTTTATTATGTCATATATTTAGCTTATCCCACAAAGCCTGGCATTAAATTGAACAAACCCGATTCGATAATATCGGTTGCTAATATTCTTTTCTCAAAAAAAAAAAAAAAAAAAGAAAAACTCGCGATAAAAAGCCGACTGATAACTAGGATACTCGCCAACCCTTTTCCATCACCTACTTCAGATAAAGCACTCGGTTTAACGCAACACACAGTTACCTAGAGCCACTCGCTTCATCGCGGGACCCAAGAGACCGACCTTTCCAAACAAAGTCTTGCTTCCGGCCAAAGTGTGCGGAAACACTGAGGGTTCGAATTCGCAATACAATTGTTTAGTCTAATGTAAAGATCGTAACGTACAGTTCAAAAAGGAGATACGGTGAAACTTGAACAACTTTATATGAAAAAGTGCAACCGTATCTCCTTTATACATTTATTAAATATAGATATTTAATTAAAATTGTCAAATATAATATAAAATACACAATACAAAGTACTATTTAGTCAAGTCAATAAATTAATAATTAATCAAATAACCCGCCCCTGACCGTTCCCGGCGCAAAAGTACCCATAACACTCGCCGCGTTGCCACGCTGGATTGCGATGGTTAGCCTTTGCATCAGATTGTTTAAATTTTAAAATAACAAAACAGTTCTACTTTTGTCCTTGTGACTCGCTGGTAATTAGACCATTGAATCTTTTTCCTCAGTGTTTTAGTAGTTCGATATCAAGGTACGTTTAATAAATTTTCAAATTTAAGTTTATACAATGTAATTTCTTCCAAACAACCTTATACGCTTCTAAGTGACACTTCTGACTTACTGACTAACGACCTTTTCATATGGTTAGTGTTACAAGCATGCATACGATACGTTACCGTACCTAAATGATTGCAACTTGAATAAAAATGAGACATAGAAATGAAACATATTGAAACTGAATGTAGTTTTTGAAAATGGTTTTGTCATGCTTAACTTGTATATCATCTACTATCAGTAAAGAGGTAATCTAATAAGATACAGTGTGTAGCTGCCAAATGCGCTGCTAAATTACAACACTATTGAAACTGTCTACGTTATAACTTATAAGTGACAAAGTTGAACGGGTTAAATTACGAGAGTGCCACTTGTGAATTTGTAATTTAAATGACAATACACACATTTCTTGTCTTGCAATATTTTCTTGTTTACTAGCCTCATTAAAAGACTTTAATGAAGTTCTCGCGGACTGTCGCATTCTTAATTCACGTATTACGTCTTAGCTGAAGAATATTAAAAACACGATAACAACATTTAAAATTCAAATGATAACGCCGTCCAAAATCTTTGACTTGGCAACTAACTTTGAATTCATTAATTTATTTAATTATTCGAATTATCATCTAAGGCTCGGAGGTACTGGAGGGTACTGGAGGGTACTGGGATGTATGGGGAGGTACCGGGAGGGACGGGCAAAATATTCTCTTTGATGTCACGCAGAGGTGAAATTTTTACTTAGTAATTGGTACGAGAGCAACATTTTGACTCGACAAATCCTATTTAAAAGACAAGAGAATTGAACAAGAACAATATCTGGCCTATAAAATACTTTGTTATCCAAACAACTTATAAAGGAATGGGGGTATATTACAAATAACATAACTTTTGTTTTTTAATAAAATATTTACGAACAAAATATAATTAGACATGAAAATTTTTTGGTTTAAAATTTAACTTACATTTACATAATGATATTACCTTTATTGTGGCATTTCATTTCATTGACACAAAACTTATGGTGGGGAATACGAGACCCGAGCTTAATTGCATGTGACTGTGGAACCCTCATTCTGTCCATGGCGCACTTGGTTACATATCCCCTATAATTCCTTCCTCTTGCACTGATGGCGCGGTTCAGATGGCAGAATTTTATTCCCGAAATAATTAGAGTAGCAAAAAACTGAATGAATCACAAGTAAAGACGAAGAAGATTTGACTTTTTTGTAAAAGAAAACGATAAATTAAGTATAATCTAATCTAAAATATTTTATTCAAAATCGTTAATAATTTATTTACGTAAAACTACTACTTGAAGGCACGACAATCCCATTGCGCGTATCATCTGATTGTACTGTCATTCCCTGTTAATCCCGTATCTTACGTAGGAATTCATATTAGCTGTGATATTAGTTTTACAGAGCAAGAAAATTGTTCAAAACTGTGATCAATGAGCTTAAAGTTTGAGTTAACCCTTCGATAACCACTAATAGCAGCCCATTAGTGGGCCGTTGAGACCTCGTTAAAAGAAGATTTTAGGGTTAACTGTTTAGCCGAATGCTCACGTTCTTTTTGATGATCAGTATGATGTAGGAATCTAATGTGGGATCGCATTATAGGGTTTTTAATGGTGTATTTTTGGATTCTAAGGTTTGAATATTGTCTGATCCTTTATGTACTTTGAAGGGGTATAATAGAGAGAAATGTAACACAGTTGACAAGGAGTCATGTTATATCTGAACGATATTTTGTCGGTTACAGATTTACTGACTCATCGATGGATGTCCTTTCGTCGACTCTAGACTGATGAACGAATGACAGAACTTCTGCTAGCTGTTGATATCATAATATATTTTGTATAATATCTATAAAGAAAATAAAATATAACCTATAACTGCACATATCAGTCGTGAATTTTATTTTAATTCATTTATACACTTTGTATTGGTATATTGTTTTAGTATCTTCTTTCCTTCCCCTTACGGTGCAGAATATTTCTTCAAGAACCAAGCAGTTCGGTGACTCTTTCCTTTATCGCACCATTAAGACCTGGAACTCCTTGCCAGCTCTCGTGTTTCCTTCTTCCTACAGTACCGGGTCCTTTGATGAGGCCGTCAAGCTCCGTGCCATCATAAGTGTAATAGTACATGCTTGTAATGGTGATCCTCTTTCCTGAGACTTTGCCTTCAGCTTACTATCAGGCGAGGTGAAGTCAAATTGATGTGGTCTAAATAAAAAAAAAACAGTGATTGAACTTGTATTAACATAATATACTTGAAGATTCATCGAAGCAGTACATGCTATTTTATATTTTTTATGATCTATTTATGTTTATAATATATTCTATATTCGTGTAGTATATTTAGTATATTTCTATTTCAGCTGACATAACCGGTTTCCCGGTATCAAAAACTAGTGCTCCACTGTTACACTTGCGGTCCCTGTTGAAAGGTTCGAAACATACTTGTGACCTGTTATTTTCATAACGTTATTAACAGATTTTCTGTAAATATTTTGATATACTTCAGTAACAAATTAACTCACCTGTGAGGAGCTAGTTAAATAATATTGCTGTTTCAATTTCTTGTAATTAAGTTGAAAAGTTTTGTATGTTAACATTTTAATATTGATTGAATTAATGTTTTAAACACTTGTACATAATTTTCTAATCGCATTAAAATATTTAATTATTTACTTTTGATATGCACTTTGTTATATTAATGTATAGGCACACTATACGTACCTACAATATTATGCTAGATGTCATATTTTCTAGATTCTCGCATATTTTCTGACGACCTATCGAGTTAGTAGTAATTTTTACCCCATTCTCCTCTGTGAACTACGCCTCTGGATTAAACACTCATACTCCATGGTAAGTATTTCATTTCCGACATTAATAGGATCAAAAACACAATCCAACATGAATGTCCTAAACGACCCTATCTCCCAAGCCGGAGATTCGAACTCGGGACAACTTTCTCACTTGGGTGGCAGTGAGGATAGGCTAATTGAAAGATTGACCTCCGGCTGTCAACTTAATGATAGTGGGGAAAGTTTGTTCGCATGTTACCGATTCACTCCCCCTATTAAACCAATTATGATCACAATGGGGCAATGGCGAACACTATAATCTATGCAAACATTTTGATTTACTTTATTATTTAAAAGCATGAGGTACTCAATTTATGATTGAAGTAAGCTGCTGTTTTTAACTGCTATAAAATATTCATGAATTTTGGTTATTTTATAAAATCGTTGTTCATATTTTTAGTGGTTTTTGAGAAGTGTTTAAAATTTATCAAAAAATGGCATCTCAATCTCAAAACATTGCTCCAAAATCGAGTTTAAAGATTGCATTATACAAAATCAACAAGCATACGCAGCAAGTTAATAAAAGAGTCTTAAAAACTATAATTATGTACTTATAACAAATTCAATTTCAAGCACAGTAACTATATAAAAAGGATATCATTTCCCGACGACCAAAATCAGACAAGGCACATAAAATTCGTTGAACAATACCGACACAAGAAGAGTCGCCTCGCTATATAGGCCGGGTTAGTAAACACGTTTACAACCCCGTAACAAATATTCCATGGACATAAATATGACGACTGCTTGTTTATGTGTATCCATTCATGTTTCGGAGAGACAATGACGGGATCCTTTATGGCCTGTGAGTTGTTTGTGAGCGAGTCGAAGTGATCACACATGTTTTGTCGAGATTTCTCGCTCACGTTCGATCGTGAGGATATCTACTTCTAATCAACCTAATAGCTTATAAAATTTGTGCAAGCCAACCCAGTCTATGCCAGTCACTTTTTTCAGGTCGTCCGTCCATCCTTTTCATCGTAATATGAATTAACTTTTTAATTAAAAGCTCTCGGATATAATAAATTTCACAGTGATAGATATTCATGTAGCCCAGCCCTTTCCCTCGATATTTCTTATCTCTCCGAAGTTACCAAACTCTCATGTATTTTCCAATAACCTGACAAAGCATGTATACTTATAGCTAGCTGGAGAGAGTGCACACTCAAATTAAAACCTTACTTTCAAAATGCTAAAGTTGATATTCCTGTACCGACTGAACGGTGATTGCATGATCTATAATTCATAAAACTCGTATATTTGGAGCGAGATTGGTTCAAACGTTTGTTATAAAGTACTATTTGTTCGGAAAATGTTTGTTGTATTTACTTTACAATTGTTTACTTAAATGGTTGGTGAAATTATCGAGAAATGGAAGAATACGGGGCGGTTATGGCTCCGCTGGGATCAATTTAATGAATTATTACTATATTGTGGTGGTGTATAAGTGATCTTTTCGCTAATTAAATGTGGAGAATAGTGAAAGTACTTTTGATAGGACAGGGTAATATATTAATATCAGTGTTATTTCAAAACTGTGGCAAAATACTACGTCACTCATCTCTACCTGTGGGTTTAGTAGAAGGCAACTAATGGATAAGGCTATCCTCTATCCGACAATAAACATACAAATCATGACAAAGTGCCCGATGACGGTAATAGGTAAAAAGTTCTTCTCCTGATTTATTCTTTAGATTGGTCTTGGTTGCGCCAATATCACTTTATGATAAACTTAAAACTAAATGTATGTTTGTGTTTAAAAAACACCAATTTCTTCGTTGAATAAATTCACGGGTGGCACGATTTTGGTAAAGCATAAAAAGAAACTATGTACGTTAATTATACATTCTTTGAACTGCCTAAACCATTCCCTTTATAAATGTTCAATAATAGCTTTTGCACAACTAAAATTTCTGTCATGAATATTAAATCTATGGATAAATATAAATATATAGGTAGGTCCTACGCAGAACTCTTGGTTAAGCCGTTTCTCAGATTAACCAAGTCAGATAGACTGGAAGACAGACAGGTCATTAAAAGGCTATTGTTTTAGTAATACAAACGGGACTTATACATACATACGCTCCCGCCTGTTTCCCTCCGGGGTAGGCAGGGACCACAGCCACTAAATGCTATCCTTAGATACTTCACGAGCTACTTAGTAATTAAAATAGAGAAATGATAGATGAGGAAGATTGTCAACATTAATTTTTCAAATTAATAGTTCCGTTTAAAATATTTGAAAATAAATGATAGTAGAGAGTATCTCATTTCCATTATTTACTCATTCGAAACCAATGTAACCACATTATGTTTAAACAAACGTTATATGCACCTATATCAATTTACTTCAAAGTATATTACATCTACTTTAAAATACATCGCTGGTTTTCAACCAATGTGTTAATGTGACTCCGCTACTAACCACGCAACTCACTCCAAATGAAATTAAAGTGTGTCACGTTAAACAATGTGGTTGGATCAGTTGGATCACATGGTACAGATATTACGTCACATTTGAATAATTTAATGCTGGATTACTCACTGTACATGCGTTTGGCAAATAGCTCGCCGGGGATCTCTTCTGAATAGATCCCATTCATATGTTTAGTTCACATAAATTATATTAGTTTTAGTTATACGTTTGGGACACGTTCATTTGATGTTTTCTTCTATTTATAAGTTTTTAGTTTGATTGCTGTCGTAATGGATTGAAACTAATGCCAAATTTTACTCCAGAATCAGATCTGTCAGGGATAAGGGGATAACGTATAGCCTTGTGGGTAACGGGTACGGAAAGAAAGTTCAAAGTTTCACTGGCAACAGTTAGTGACTAATAAGAGAAAACTAAAATATGACCTTCAATATATGTTTTTGAACATAATCATACGTACCCAGTTTTGACCATTTCACAAGCTACAGTCAGCGTCATAACGATCATGACTGCAAAGTCTCAGCGAGCAAATCAAAGTGGCGAGAGATTTAAAATGTATAATTGTGCGAACTAAAAGTATGTACTAAATATAAGAACAATTAGACAGCAGAAAGGGGGGAAACCTAGGCAATAGGATGTTGAGTACTTTGCAGTCAATATCCATCTGGTGCTGTCTGTACAAACCCACTAGAACAACCTAACTCACACAGTTTTTAACTTCAGTTTTTCTCTCCCCAGTGACAGCCCTCCGAGAACACTGGGATGAAGCAAACGCGCGTGTGCTGCAACGCAAGGCACAGCTGGACGCGATGCTGGGTGACTCACAGCGTTACGAGGCAAGGCGCCGTGACGCTGATGCCTGGCTGGCGCGCATGGAGACCAGACTCGCCGCCATGCAGCCACCAGCCAACACCGCTGACGTGCTGGAAATGCAAATGCGGGAGCAGAAGGTATGTACTTATTTTAAGGGTAAATATTTGAAGGGGAAACCTAATGCCCTTCTTGGAAAACTCTATTTAAAAAAACCACAGCTGGGAGTTAATTCCATAGCTTGAGCTTGCGTGGGATAAAAGTCCTTTCATACTACAGAGTGCGCACCGTTTCTAGTCTTAATGTGTGAGAATGGAATCCCCATAGGTAGAGAATGTAACTGCATAAAATCAATCAATTTCTCTGAACACAAGCCGTCGTATAGGCGTTAAACACACTTAGCGAGTCAATCTATAGGTGGGTTCGGTAATCAGAAAAACCAAAGATATCGCGACACTGTTACGGTTACAGTTACTTATTGACACCTCGGTAATTCTCGTCTCTGGCACTACTCGTCAGCGGACTGGGATGGACTGCGTGATTATTTTGCGTCCATCCCGTGGGTTGAACGCTGCTTTGAAGGTAAGAACCCATCTGAGGCCGCAACTGCTGTCGCCGGTGAGATCAGTCTGGGCATGGAATATTATATCCCCTACACTGATGTCGCCGGTGTCCGCAGGGCACGCCCCTGGTTCGGGCGCGAGTGCGCGGAGGCTGTTAATCGTAAACAGTCTGCGTACCGCGCTTGGATCAGGGCGCGCGCTACGTGCGATCCCAACGTGGGCCACTTCAAGGCGGCGTACAACAGAGCCACAAAGGCCTGCAAGAGGGCTTATGTCAGAGCGGATGCCCAGCGCATAGCGCGGCTTGGTCAGGAGCTAGTAGAGCATCCCACGGGCAGCCGTGGCTACTGGCGACTGGCCAAAGCCGTGCAAGCCAACTTCTGCCAGCCTTCGCTGGCCCCGCTGCGCAATCCCGATGGATCCCTGGCCCATGAGCCGCACGAGAAAGCAAATTTGCTGGTTAATCTCACTCGATGTCCGGAAAGCCAGTGGACCGGACGGTATTCCAGCGGTGGTTCTGCAAAAATGTGCAGCGGAGTTGTCTCCAATGCTTGCGCGGCTGTACCGGCTGTCCTACAGCTCTGGTACAGTGCCTTCGGCTTGGAAAGAGGCGAATGTACAGCCGATCCCCAAGAAGGGGGATCGCTCAGACCCAAACAACTATCGACCCATAGCCGTCACCTCAGTGCTGTGCAAGGTGTTCGAGCACATTATAAACAAACAGCTCATGCGTCACCTTGAAGATCACTCCCTAATTAATGACCGGCAATATGGCTTCAGGCCGAAACGGTCAGAGGGTGATCTTCTGGCGTATGTTAACCATATTTGGGGTGAGGCTATGGACAAGCACGGCGAGTCATTGGCAATTAGCCTTGACATCGCCAAAGCTTTCGATAGAGTTTGGCACAAGTCGCTTCTTTCCAAGTTACCAGCCTTTGGTCTGCCTCCTAGACTGTGCGACTGGGTTGCTGGCTTCTTGCAGGAGCGCCGTATTCGCGTCCTTTGTGATGGACGAGCCTCGGAGTTCTTGCAGGTAAATGCCGGCGTACCGCAGGGATCTGTCCTATCGCCAACTCTCTTTCTTCTGTATATCAATGACATGCTGTCGACCGGCGGCATTCATTGCTATGCGGATGATAGCACCCTACACGGGAGTTATCATGGATGTCCTGCGGATAAGCAGATGCATATCGCAGAAAAAAGGCAGCTTCTTGTCACTGAGCTTGACCGGATCCTGAATCACATTTCCCAATGGGGCTCTGAGAACTTGGTCGAGTTCAATGCCAAGAAGACGCAGGCATGTGCGTTTACAGCAAAGGTATCTTCTTTCCTTCCCCTTCCCACTCTTCAGAGCACGCCACTGCCACTGCAGGACAACCTCAATATCCTCGGTATGGATGTTCGCTGCAAACTGAACAACAAAAACTACATCGAGAGTATCATCAAAGCAGCCTCGCGTAAACTCGGAGTCCTGAACAGAGTCAGACGGTTTTTCACGCCGGAGCAACGGTGTCTTCTTTACAAGATACAAATTCGTTCCTGCGTGGAGTACTGCTCACATCTCTGGGATGGATCCGCAAAGTACTTATTAGATGCTCTCGACAGGTTGCAGCGACGTGCGGTCCGCATTATCGGAAATCCTGAGGTCACGAGTACCCTCGATTCTCTGCAGATGCGTAGAGATGTTGCTTCCTTGGCAGTTTTTTACCGTCTCTACCATGGTGAATGTTCTGAAGAGCTATTCCAATTAGTCCCACCCTCCCCCTTCCTATACAGGACGACACGTGCAGGACTTAGATGTCATCCCTATACGGTGCAGAACATTCCTTCAAGAACCAAGCGGTTCGGTGACTCTTTCCTTTGTCGCACCATTAAGACCTGGAATTCCTTGCCAACTCACGTGTTTCCCTCTTCCTACAGTCCCGGGTCCTTTAAGCGGGGCGTGAAAAAGCATCTGATGAGGCCGTCAAGCTGAGTGCCACCATTGTTAACATTGTACGTGTATATAATGGTGGCCCTCTTTCTTGAGACTTTACCTTCAGCTTACCATCAGCCGACGTAAAGTCAAATTGATGATATAAAAAAAAATGGCGCTAAAACTTCTTAGCATACTACGCCATCTAGTAGAGGGTTTGAGAATAAGTGGATACTGTAAAATATCCGGCAGATGGCTGTTTTTTCAATTTCTTATTTTGGCATTTTTCAAGTTTTTATTTCTGTCGGAACGCCTGGAGTGCTATTCTATTCTTTTCAACCATTTAGGTACCACGTATATCAGATTCGAACCAACTAGAACTGCACGTAAGTTGAGACGAGATCAGTATTTTGTGAGTGACTCTTATATTTTACTAGCTGTCGCCCGCGGCTCCGCCCGCGTGGATGTCGGTTATCGCGAATCGGGGTATGAAAAATAGATGTTGGCCGATTCTCAGACCTACCCGATATGCCCACAAAATTTCATGAGAATCGGTCGAGCCGTTTCGGAGGAGTTTGGGAACGAAAACTGTGACACGAGAATTTTATATATTAGATAGACTGAAGAGCGCTTACCAAGAACGGTAGAACAATGAAACTGAAAAACAAGAACTATAAATGCATAGTAATTCTCTTTTGAACAGACGTGTAAAGAGATAAAACCAATACAATATATGCTGCCGTACGTACGAATCGGGCTGCACGGCGGAGGCTCTGAATTGCTTTCATTAGCTGAGCTAATCCCGATCACGAACGAAATATCGGAGAATTTCTTGTTATTTACTTACTTGTATTTTCCTCCTGTAGTTATTACAAATACATTTTATATATGATACAAGATTACAAAAGGAATGATTGAAAGTTATAATTGCTAAAGGAAATCAGCCTTGTGTGATTTTGGATATCAGAATGTGTTGTAACACATACACGCAATCATATCTTTTTATCAATAGGCTAGACGGAAACCACGTGCTGCGCATAATTTTCCCTTCTACATCGCTTGCATTTAAAACCTCGGACTCTGAGATGCATCCATTACTCCCAATCAACATATGCATTAGTGAGATCCTAAACATCCAGTGGGAGCTACACTGTTTTCAACAGTAAATTATATTTTACCCAAATGAATCTCATTGTATTCTAAGCCAATATTACAAAACGAGCTTATGATTTACAAAGCATAGTAACATGATTATTTAAGATTATTCTTCTCATAGCGAAACAATGATCAGAGACCGCTGTAACTCAAAGACGGACGGAATAATTTCACAGCCTCCGCCTGTAACATTCCCGTCGCTAGGAGTTATTCCACGTCGCTGAGTTCCGTCATCTTCACAGCGCCTTCTGACTATGTGCGCATGTTTATGTATCACCCTCATACATACTGATATTGGTACATACCCGTCAATTTCGGGCTCTCTTATGGAGATAATATACAGAAATTGTATCTAGTACGGGCAAACGCACCAATATTAGGTATACATTGATAAAATATCGCGAAGTTTTTGCATTGATATATGAGTCTTCAATGAAACTTAAAATGGAAAATGATACAGCCATTTAAAATGAATGCAGTGTTACTTCATTACTATTATTTCTTTGGCACAGGCTTTTAATCCTGAAAAATGAGCCACGAGTAAAACTATGAGCCATGAGCTAGCTTATAAATCACTAGTAACATTAGTTACACATTACTAGGAGGGGCCACATCACATGTCAAAATTGTCTACTAGGTGGGATCTTAGGATTAGGAAAAATAATTAAACGCATTACGCTTTGTGCTAAAATTAACTGTAGTATTAACCCTAAAACATTTTCAATGTCTTAAGTAGATAATTTTCATAAAAATAGAACTCAACCATTTGTACATTTAACTGTATACATGCTACCTACTTGTCCTACTGTATATTTATTGGTTTACAATAAAGAATTATTTATCTATCTATCTCAAAACTAAATATTTTGATCGTGATTCTCTCCTAAATATTAGCGCTGCATGCACCTCGACGGCAAAGTTGATGTATTTGCATAATTATCGAGACGATACTTGATACTGGCTACGTTTGCTTGAATATTTAAGACTAGAGGCTTCTGATTCACTCATTTATTATATTGTGCAAATAATAATAATTGAGCATTTATCTTATTACTCTTCTACAAGTTATAGCCAGTATTTGCAAGAATCAGCCCAAAACTTGAACGCAGCTACTGTATTTTCCGCAGCATTATTATCAATAATACGTAGGTTAGGGTGGATAGAACTCTGGCTTACCATAATTGAGCAGAGATAGGCCAGTTTTGTTATATAGACATGAATTCTAAGTAACTTAGCATCTAAGTACTTATTCTAATATCGACAGATAGGTAGGTACTTACACATGTATATCTCTAGAGAGGTTAGTACTAGCAGGTTTATTTTTGCTAATGAGAATTACCTATAAGAAAAACAGAAGCACACTTAATCTGATCCAGGAATTAAACTCCCCACTTTCGATAAACTTGCTCGAGTTTTTGTCTTAGGTTTGTTTATTTGATAACTACACCGATATGGTGTAGTTATGTGTAGTTATCTGTTTCTGTCACATTACTGTCTATCCCAAGGTTGCCTGGAAGAAATCGCTTCCAGCGATAAGGCCGCCCATTGTACATTAAACTGTATATATACTATCTACTTGTCCTAGTGTAAATTTATTGGTGTACAATAAAGAATTATCTATCTATCTATCTATCTATCTATCTATCACAATCAGTCAAAGATTGTTGAATTACTTACATCCTCTAGCAAACTAAACTTGTAGTGACAGTAATCGCGTAAATTGAAACCGAGCCTCGACAGCAGAAACTTTTAATCCCTATGCCTTGTAGGGCCATATTCTGAGACAGTGTCGTCTCGACAATATCACTTAGATAAGTTAGTCCAAGTTAGGGGACCGTATGTGCCATAAATCCAAGTTAATTGGAGCTCGCCAGGCCCTTTCAAATTCCGCTTTGCATACTTAAGGGTCTTGGCGTTTGATCGTTACGTTTTCTGTATTGTTATTTTATTGAAGTGGGGTTTAATGATTGTTTTGTAGATAAAAATTATTCACTTTCCTGTTTATGTATGTACTTTTATGTTTATAGCTGTACTTGACGACTTGACGTTTCATCCGCCGTACTTGATTCTATAACACTGCTATGTGTCGCCCGCCTGTGGCTTTTTAATTTCTGCTCAACTTCTAAGGGCCGTAGCCTGATGTTATTTAAACTATAAACTTTCCGAAGCAATGGACTATTAAATGCAAAAGGATTTCTTCAAATCGCACTTTATTAGCACAGATTATGTTATGTACCTAAATTATGTTTTGTAGTTTCATATTATTTATCGTAAAACTAAAAAATACAGCCATGTACTACGCATTCAAATCTGAAACTAACTTTAACCTCTAGAGACAGGACAATATGACCAGTTATAACGAAACACATTTCAAAAGTATATTTTAATGACGTAGTTAATTAACGCAATTAATTTCGAATCAAAAGGTCCGATCCTTGTAGCTTCGCTTTGTTTAAGCTTACTGCCATCTAGCGGTAGCCTTTGGTAACGTTGTTTTTAGTTTAGGACCAAGACAAGAAAGAGGTTTGTATCTTAGTTTATACATTTGAACTTGATTGCTAGGCATAGATGGACCAACTAATCCGTGAAATGGCTGTCAATTTCGCTTGATTTAACAACATTCAAGTGACGGTGGCGCCATCCTTTAGTTCACAGAATTATTGGTGTTGCATCGTATATAATCTAGGTTTTCAATATTCCGAGTTTGATTGATAAGTAAAAAAATACATTTGTCTTCTTTCCTTGTTACAGTCTTTCCACGCAGAAGTTCATCAATATAAGCATCAAATTGAGCTGTTTGGCCAGTTGACTCAGCGACTGATTGCAGTATATCGCAATGACGATACCACTCGCATCAAGCGCTCCACAGAGGCCATCAACCACAGATATAATGAGCTGAATAACAGGTGAGTGCTTTTGAGAATTTTAATTACGATAAGTTTTGAATGAGCAACAGATATTAATATTAGCCTTTCGAGGACCACTACTGGACATAAGTAAAGCTCCTTAATGCGTGTTATATGTAGTAGCTGGTCGATGGTACATAAACAGAAAGTACCTAATTAAAATATTAGAACACATGCTGGCTATTAAACGGTAGTTGTGAATAGAGAGATTCACAAACAGAGTGATTCGATTTCGAAAACAAAACATATGAGAGGGTGAAAAGTAGCCCCAAATGCTTGATGTAATATTCACACTGTACCGCGCATTCTGTTTGCTTGGCTTGTTGCATAGATTTATTAATGGCAACCTATTCCAATATTTGAATAAGAAGTTTATGTTCCATGAGAATGCTTCAAACCCAGTCAAACCAAACATTCAGAAGAAAAGTACTACTAGCGCCATCTGTTTATAGTCTCTATAACTACTATCTGTAGTGCCATCTAACTTAAACAAAAAGAACTAAGTAAAGAAATGAGTGTATGGCATCTACCAAACGCTATCTACGCTACTGTTGTGTTTAAAATTAATCAATTTATTTAATATTCAGAAGGCATAAATTTACTTATAAATATTCACCGTAGAACAGTGCATGAATAATTCATTAGGAAAGTGTTTATTAAAATAATAACGTTAATTAAAATAGCGTAACGATATAACTTCCCAACTCTACGAATTAATCTTGCACAGTATTATCATACAAAAATAAACCTGCTATTCAAATTAAATTGAAAGGTTTACCTTTCGTTAAGTCTCTTCCTTTTCCTTCTAGTAAGAGTGTATTCTTGTGTAAATTGTTTATTATTACTGAAATAAATTAATATGTACTCAATAAAAGTAGATAAGTACGCCATGATTTGTATTGAAATTCGAAACATTTCCTACGAATCGATTTTTGAAGTGTCGCTTAATATTCCACAAGTTTTTTCATTCACAGTATTGTAGCTCGCGGTAAGGCCCTTCATTCCGCGGTCTCGTCGCTGCAGAACTTCGATCGTTCCTTGGAGAATTTCGTCGCCTGGCTGAGTGAAGCAGAATCGTTGCTGGACGCTGCTGAGCGGGACCCACATCTGTTAAAGGTATTTTATTATTACTTATATTTATTATTTATTATTATCTCATATATAATTAACCTTTCAGATACAGAAATGCTTTATTATTTCTATTTATCAAGAAAAACTACTCTCTGTTCCAAAGCACTCAGTTTTTATTAGCTATCAATAAAGTATAGTGAGGCTAACAAGTGCACGTGGCTACGAAAGTTTCATAATCTGAAAAGAGAGGTCGCTGAAATCGTTTGTACAGCGCCATCTCTGTAAGGGTGTTCGTACTGCATGTATACGTAGCTCGCTAAGAAGTAAATGTTTTTGTGACCGGACCGAAGGACGAATTACATTTAGTTTCGATTTCTTCTCAACAGATGTAGTAACAGTCATTTGGTTTAGGTTTTATTGTACATCTATCCCATAGTTGATAATGAATTATCTTATACAAAAGGATGTTTGTAACAGAGATAATAGTAATAAATCAAAAGATTGTAAGTTAACTCTAAGCAAAATAATATACTTAATTAGGCGTATCTATCACACGACTTTCATAATTCTGTATTCTAAATAAGTGAATGCAATCAAGGAACATGTAAGACGGAGATTAATCTAATCTGGAGTGATACGAACGATGGCGGGGAAATTTTAATTCAATTCTGTTATTCCCGACCGTACCCTTTACTTAGCGAACACGAAGAAACAAATTATCTTAGCATCATTTTGAGGCAACATACACAATGGTGGTAATGTACAAGTTTGTTAGAAGAACAACTTGATTTTGTTTTTAAAAATCCAAATGAAAAGATTGTTTCATTTGGATTTTTATAGAATCAATTGTCAGAATAACAGTCTGAATAATACATTTTGACTGAGTTAGACTCATACGGTCTTATTACAAAACAAAGACTAGCGAAAGTACCGGGTTTAAACCATGGACCAAATAAAATTCATATTACAAAACGAAGATTATCCTGATCCGAGGACCATCTATGGTACTAAAGTTAGTCCTACGACGACCCTAGTTTAACTGTGGTACTAACTCTTAAAACGTTAAAATGGACGTCATTTTAACGTAACTTATCGTTTGTCATTTTTCGATTTGTTTGGTGATAAGTTGGCGTGCCTTTTTAATTTATACTTGCTGTGTGTTTTTCCTCAACCAAAATGGAAATGGATTTAATGGATCTAGAAGATTTAGAACTTTAGGGACACTCCGGCGACTTAATAGACTTGGCGTAATATATCCTAAAATAATGGAAATATGGTTAAATAACAACGGAATACTGAGCATTTGTACCTGGGCAACTAACTTATTAGAACAATAATAATTCACTTGTAACTTGAAAACGACTCACTTTCTCTTCGGAACTCCAATTTTCACCCCTTTTTTTCTTTTGTTGGTCCATTTTAATTAGTGAATAACACTAATAATTTGATAATAAAGAAACCAATAACTTATTTGTAGCCAACTTTGTTTACTTTAAAACTATCAAATGTCATTGTTACGTACCGATATTCGCAACAATTTTTGCTATCCGTAAAAAATAAAATCTTCAATCGTGACTACGAGTAGGTATTACGAACAGTTTCCCATATGGTTGCCTGGAAGAGATTGCCGCAGAGCGATAAGGCCGCCAATTGTACGTACCTACCAAATTGTTTTGTTTTTATGATATTATGTACTTGGTGTATAATAAAGACAATATTATTATTATTATTATTATTATTATTCAAGTTCTGATCTAAAATCAATAAACAAATTCATATACAAAAGTAATGAAGTACAATTTAATGAAAATATATGTTGTAAATATATTTTTTACCAATCTTAGTAAAGTTCATTTATCAATAAATTCAGAAAACTTTTGCTTTCGGAGGATACGGAACGTTGAGCATACTTGTAATAATCTGTGGTTTTTATTGAAGCCAAGGTTTAAATCGTGGTACTAAGTAATCTACTGTTTATTCAATTTTTGTAATAATAAGAGGTTTCAACCATGGTCTAGAGATTAAGCCTAGACTTTATAGTCCGGGATTAAACCAGACTTAATTCTGTTTTTTGTAATAAGACCGATAGAATCTTAAAGTTAGAAGGTGAGGAAAATAGGGAGGTAAGAATTAATGAGGTTGATAAGCATAAATTGCATGCGACTTGCTCGATTGCTAAAATAAAAAAAATACTAATCATGCGTTTTATTTTCTTTGAAATCGAAGTAGAAGGAACTTTTACCATTTTTTGTGGTATAAATCAGTCTAAGTTTGGATTAAATATAAACTTAAATGCAGTAACTAGCAAAAAAAGCGTACCATATCAAGGATTACCTAGAGAACTTGATAAGTAAGAATTTTTTATCGTCACTAACAATATATTTAAACTTAAAGAAGGTAAATTTTCTAGAGATGTATTAAATATGATAACTAACTTAAATAAGATTCCAGGGGAAAGCAAAGCAGCTAGCATTTACATATTATTAAGAGTCGCCCACCGCAGCCTTGGGGGAGTACGATATGAGTCGTAAGCATCCCATATTAGTGTCAAGAATCTCTGAATATTCTGATTTTCTACGACTGTGCGACTGTCTTGTGCTAGTAAAGTTTAAATGACTTGACTCACAATTAAATGCATTGTACCATCCAATGCACAAGAAGTATTAACATTCCCATTCAAGCTATTTTAGGTATCTGTGTTAGGAGTGAATTCACATGGTCTCAACTGAAATTCAACGCCATATTAAATACGATATATAACTCGTGGTCTTACTACTTTTGTTTCAATCTATTCTGCTTCCACTAATCCGCTGATCAAATTCGCCTTTATGGTCCTTCGTTTTACTTACGAAGGACTAAAAAATAAGTATGGCTCGCAATAGGTTATTTCTTGTCGGTTTGGAATTTTTCATTAAGAAAAGGTCAGACGGTAGTTGCTCCTAGAAATAAAACTGACAATAAGCGGACACCCGGCTTGAAAGTACAAACTTTGGAAAGTCACTATGACAATAATGACTAGAAAAAATATTAATCCGTTTTGAATTTTTTAATATTTATAGAATTTAAAAGTTAACCTACTGTCAATTATCTGTACACTGACACGAATTAACGGAATGTGTCGTAACGACTCGCGAACTTTCCGAGTTCCGGGAACTTGGTCCCGGAATCTGAGACCCGTGTGTTTATTGTTACGGCTCTATGGCTACCCCATGCACTTTCTACAAATTGTTTCTAAGTTTTGGTAAACAGTGGCGATGGATCAAAGCCCACAAATTTCTTACACATATATCTCGGTAATAACTCGGTAGCGAAATTTTGGATCGTTGGACATTGGAGGAAGATAGGACCAATGTTGGCCCAAGGTGAGATTAATATGCAAGAGGCAAGAGGCATAAAGAAAATCTAACGTGTCGATGCGATTTCGTTTTGCGATGAGGTCGATTTGATTATGCCTTACACCTGATGCCTCTACTTTTCTGTATAACTCATGTTTTAAATGTAAATATAGGTAAAATTTGAATGCCCTAGACAGATCCAAGAAGCTCATATGTTTAAAGTGTTCCGTCTAGAATGGATATGGTAACAGTTTTAAATCCTCTCCTTGATGTGAACTTTCATTATTTTAATCTATATTATATTTATAACTTAAAAATAATGGTAAATGATTTTCGTATTCTTCGCAGTTTTAGAAGTATGGATACGTTGTTTTTTTAGATTCATAGCAGTCCGTAGTTTCAGCATTATAAATACTTTGCAAATACAAAAAATGCACTTGTATTTTTTGTACGAGTTCATATATTTTGTGAGTAAGCAGATTCATTGACGTAACTAGAATGAGGCGGAACCTGCGAAGCCTCCTCGAAATGTTAATAAGCTCGGAGCGAATAGGGAAATGTGCTCATTTTAAACTAATTTGTAAAATATGACGTCATTCTTCAGTCGGATGAATTCACTCAGGATTTTGGTAATAAAAATACAGTTAATTCGGCAGGAATTTTTTATTCGCTTATGAAATGTAAGATGAAATATTAAGGAATTTAATACTTGATAGTATTAAACTTGCATTAAAATTGTTTTATATTATTTTTCACTCACGCCTGTGATATCTAAGTGGTATTAAGAGAAATAGTATAACCCGCCATTGGTTATCTGTACTTGATGATAGACACATGCACTACTGCTGTATTAACAAAATATAATAATATTTATATAACTTCTAAAAATAATTTGGTTGTTTCTGTTTTAGGTAAGTGCCGTTAACAATATCCAACTAATGGGTAAGTAAATAATTAACTTACAAAACTTTTACTAACTAATACGTAGCAAAAAGAATCCAAGAAAACTAGTTAAACCCGAAAAGGTCCTATGTGTGAGTACATTCAACGATTCAGTTACAGATAGAACCTTTCGTGTTTTTAGCTTTTTTTTTTACCTAATACACGAACCCGAATATTACTTTCGATATGATCAATAACACGTAATATAATATAACCACTCTCAGTACTATCCGTTACGAATACAAATCGTAGCGCGCTACGGCGTAGACGTCTACGAATCTATCACATTACGCGCCGTAGCCGATCTCTAAATAAACTGAATAAGAATATATTATAAGGCTTGATACACACTTATCGTGACTTAGAATTTCAATACCATACTTTTGTGTTGAAGAAAAATGAAGGCACTGAATGCTAAATCAAAACATAAAACTAGCTTGCAGTTGCCATCACGAATCTTAAAGTTATTGAAAACTTCTAGCCTGCTTACACTTTTCCATTAGATATGGTTTTTATACCATCTCAAATCAACTCTAAGAAGAAAGCCTGCACCATATTCACTCGTCACCCGTCAGTTTGCACCGGCTATAGTTTAGGTTTTCTTGATAGGGCACCATACACCCTTTATTGAAAAGCGTTGTAAAATTAAGTCAAATTTCATTTATCAACACAATTATAATTTACTATAGTTACTAAATTCGCCAGTGTACAACCCGCCTAATTTCGATCAAGCTGAACATTTCTCGACCACACTTTCTCTGAGTTAACCGTTTGTCAGACTTGTAACAAATATTGCCCAAATTCCAGCAGGCCTACTTCCAGCCACGGTCGGCTAGTGTCGGGATTCACTGCCAGCTATTAGGGATCTGCAAATAGAATATGTGAATCGCAAGCCTACTAATAAATCTTTGATTACTAACTTCTAAGGCTACGGCCTATTTTTTTCTTGCTTTCCTTCTTTCTTTCTCTAATTTTTTTATACCACAGAGGTGGTAGACTAGCTCACGGTCTTCCTGATGGAAAGTACTTACCGGCCTATGGACGTGTGCAACGCCATGGGGGTCACACTGCTGACCCTGTAAACACAGAGAGTTTGTGTGCCGTCAGTCTAGAAGACAAAGCAGGAATAGCCTTTGGTCTTCCCACTGACAGCACACAACCTCTCCAGTGAGCTCTAGCTACACACATCCATCCTTCCTTTCTTTCGTCTTTCTTTTCTCATTTATTTCTTTAAGAACATGGAACATCCAACCGATGCATGGACAATTTGCAAAGTTGCAGAAAGTTCTTGTAGATATGATAAACCCCGTTAATGGATATCTTTATTGTAGCAAAATAAACAATAGTTACCACTTGCTAAGACTCGATTGTCTATTGGCCGCAGAGACTTCTTTCTATCAGGTGGACCGTGTGCTTGTCACCTAAGTTGATTGATGATTAACTCAGATAAATTATAAATCTAAAGACCGTTCATCTAAAAGCCAAGCTATATAATAACTCAACCAAAACCTTTAACCTAATCACACACCTACTTACCCATCCAAAGCTATACTTATCAGCCCAGTGTCACTCACGTTTTGAGATAATACAGGGTACCTGGACCCTCGGGAAAGGGTCGTCTAAAAACTGACACTAGTCAACCGAACCCATGTCACTAAGCTAGTGTACACATTACAACCTTTGTTCGTTATAAACCCTTTTGATCGTTTACTGAAATTTTGATGAAAAGACAAAGGACTGAATGTCACGACTTCCCTTGGAGACTAGTGATTTTCCTAAAAAGGGTATTAGAGGCTTTTAGAGGATAGGTATTATATTATACCCGTAACACTTACTAGGGGTACTAGTGAATTAGATATGTAAGTAGTGTTAATAATACCTAATGATACATAAATACTGATGTATGGTTGCTTATAGAAATAAAATTTATTTGATGATATCAATCATTTAGCCTATTGCAGTCCACTGTTGGACATTAGGCCTCTTACCACAGCACCTACCTACCTCTTACCACAGCAGGGGTAGCACTCGATCCTTGTTTGGATATATATATAGTTGTGAATGTTTATATGACAAAGATATGATAAAGATGTGACTCAGTGGTCAGAGCATTCCCCCTGTAAGGGAAAGATCGTGGGTTCGTGTCCAACCTGGGCATTCACTTTTTCCTATCTTAATCGATTTGAAAAGTTAGCATAGTAAATGCTTCAATATTTCTTTCAAAGATATGATAATCTTTTGTAAATCTGTAAGAAAGCCGTAAAAATGAAATTCTCTAATTCATACGATAAATTTCCCAGGTTCCCATTTTTATATTAGGGTATCAATCAGCATGCGACGCATCTCATAGTATTAAATGAACGTTAGAGGTATGAACCTATACTAAAAGACTTGGATTCAGCAGGACTTTTGGTATTCACAAACCATATGAAATATTGCATCCTGTAGCTACTTAAAGTTGATAGTGGGTGGAAAATTAAGTTCTACGTTCAAACTAGCTCTGAATAAAACCATTAAAACTTGTAGTCATTCAAAACATAATAAATTTCTAAATAAACAGAAACAGCTCCACTGCACCACGACTCACACTTTTATCAAGTTTACTTTTGTTCCACGTCTGTAAAAAGAATTATTACTTTATTTGGAAGGTTATGATTTTCTTTTAGTACTGTCGTTCATTACGTACCAAATGTATTTGTGAGGGAGCCGGGCCTTTTTGCACGGAGTATACTTTTATTGCCCTTCGATGATGACTTTCGCACTTGCGATCGGTCACACGTTTTCATTTTCTGGATATGAGCCAAAATATTGTACAGTAATAAGTTGGGATTGTGTTATAATTTAGCTGAAAGTTCTTGTAAACGTGTACATAAGTTTTAATATTAACTGACGGAGAATGTTACAAAGAAAAATATATATATTGACACTCATATAATTAGGGTACAGAGATAAATAATTTATTGTAAACTAGATATCCTTTGTGGCTTCACCCACGTGAAATACTAACGCGTTACATAAGGTAGTAGGACTTAAAGTGGCATTGATAATTAATATGCTATTTCCGAATTCTTAGATCTATTATGCGAGGAGGTAGGACACGATGGTATTCCCGTCCACTTGAGCAGTCCGACTGGGGAACTCCGCCCTTTTTTTTTTTTTTTTTTTACGTGCGGGAAATCCCCACGGATACCCGCCCCTCCGGAGCCGGAGGGGTAGGTTATGTCGGACTCGAACCGACTAAACCGCACGCCGTCTGTGGGTCGTGGTGCTAGGCCGAAGGTGAGGTTGTCTTGCGACATATCCCTCGCACCCCGGCTGACCCAGGGCCATCCCTTTCGGTCTGGCCCTCCTCGGGAGGTGGGGACCACGCCGTCCCCGACTCAACCCCGGTGTGGGGAGGCGCGCATCGTCCTACACAATACCGCGGCCATTATAACCTCGTGTTGTGTTACCGGCGGTGAGTAGGATAACCAGAGCTCACAGGAAAGGCTTTGTGCTGTCAGTGGGTAGACCAAAGGCTATTCTAACTACCGTAATCGTATCGTGAACGTATCGAGAGAATAGAGCATTGTGATTGGCGGCCTCCTTACTGTGAACCCGTGTGTCTGCGTAGCCGGCCAATCGTAATACTCCTTTCTCTCAATACGTTTATGATAAGATTACGATAGTTTTTTGTGCTAGGGATACTGTTCAGCCGTTTTTAACAAACATCCATACATACACACGCGCTCACACCTACATCAATCTATACAAACATACTTTTTTGATATTAGTAGAATTTTATAGTGTTCACAACTGATGATAAAGCTAGGTCGCACCCACAGTTTATTTTCCGTTGCAACCCACGAGCGTTATGGCAAACATAAATACAGGTTCACCGCGAAGTATCTCGAAGTATTATGAAATTTCTATGTTCATAAGTACAACAAGTAAAGATGACTTATGCTTCTTTTTTTTTTCATAGTTATTTTTATATCTTGGTTAGTAGCTGTATTGGCTTCCGGCTGAATAGAATAGGGCCACCCCATATGGTGTCTTAGTAAGCAACTGAGGCATAAGGCTCTTTTCCATCCCACAGTACAGCCCATGAAAAAGTACCCGCCTCACGGCGATATGCCCCCAATTGCTGTCGGGGATATACAATAGAGATAGAGATAGTAGACAAACGAGCAGACGGGTCGCCTGATGGTAAGCGATTAATATGTATTGGTTGCGAATATTATTGATCCTGGCCTTTCCATGATACCTCCTCGTTCTGTATGAACTTCATAAAAATATTTGTATTGGGTAGAAGTCACTACCATCTTTAATACTTATGTGGGTATCTCATTGGCAATAATTTTTCTTCAAACCTTAAAACTTTAAACTGCATTAACGATACTCGGCGTACCACTGGTTGAGTTGCATTTAGCAGTCTTAGCCCAAGATATTAATTACTCAACGGATTAGAGCGCAGCCGTACGTGCCCTCGGTGAATCCCCTGCACTACTCCGACTGCTGGTGAACTTGTGCTCGCTTGAGAAATGTTTCTAACTCCGTTAAGCCCGATATTTACTTCCCAAGATTTGAATTCTATAGCTACAGTTGTACCATCGTCTTGTGTTTTATATCGCCTATGTCTTTATCGGCTTTAACTTATTTCAAACATGAAAAATGTATTTAATTTAGTTATATGGTTTTAAAGTGGTTGTTGTACGGAACTCTATAAATGTCCGTATTTATGCCGAATGGAACCACATAGTTCCTTTGGGCTTACTGGGTGGTTCTTTTCTGCATAAATACGGACGATTTATAAACCGATTTGGCTTACTTGCTGCCAATTCGTTACTGAATATTTGTTACTTAATAAAACTAGAACGGATACGAATGGCAGTTCCTTGGATAAAAAGTACCTAAGCATAGCTTAATAACCAGCTTGTGATATGGGATCCCGAATGCGGACTTATATACACATTTAACACAGAAACATCCAGACCATTGCAAATATTTTAACGTCTTATAAATTGGTTTGCCGGGCGACACTTCAAGAAACTGCGTTACGCTCTGCGTTACGCTCCGCGTTATGCGCTTACAATGAGAGCGAGTGAGAGGCACGCGTCCCGCCTAAGAGCGAGAGAGACAGACATAAAAAGTGAAAGGCACGCGTCCCTTCCACTCGAGCACAGTAAAGGTAAAAATAAAATTTTGTTAATATGAAATTCAGTGCGAGATTCTTTGTATAAATTAATGTTTTAAATATAATTCTTTGTATAAATAAATGTTTTAAATTGTTACTATTATTTCATCCTTCTTCCTACTATACGAATGAATATTCACATTAAAATTATTTTACCACTCAAAGTCGTTGTCACGTAAAACTTTCGCCTGTATACCGACTTTACAGGCAACCAAATTTTTTTTTATGATATTCAATATTTGCACTGTGTGAGAATCAAGCGACCACGAACCCCGCCACTATAGTAATTCTAATTAGAATGCCCGAAGTCTTACATAAATTCATATTCTCAACAAGAACTAACGCACACTTATTGACGATAAAACGCACGTTAATATAACTAAACCCTTACGATATACATAAAACATAAACAGGGTGTATTATAAGGTGGCGTTCGCGCGCTTGTCGTGCGTGTCTCAAATAGCGGACGGTCATGCATAATGCGCATATTAGTGACACGGCACGATATTAGTGTCACGGCACGATATTAATATCGTCGAGCACCTGCGCTGCATATTGACGTGGCGTGCGATTGCGTTTCGTGTACGTTGTAAGCCTTTATGAATGTTTATGTGGGGCATGTTTGCGTAGCGATTGGGTGTTGAGGTCTAGAGTTTTATTTCTGATTTGGGTAAAATATTATTGAAATTTCGATGAGAAGTAGTGTGTGGTTTCGAATAAGAGTCTTGATTATGCTCACAAAATAAAATCTAATGTCGCATTTACCGGCCCCGGGATAGGTACCCGGGATCTCTTACAAAATAGTAACCCTCCACCACCGAGGCAAATAAAAATAAAGGATTTAATTAAACTCTCATTGAAAAGTACGTACAAATTAAACCCTTGTTTATGATCGCGCTCATCGTTTGTTTCGTACAATTTGCAGGCGACGCTTGACACGGCCCAAATTAGGGCAAGCAGGCAATTAAAATTAAAATGCAAAAAATCATTTATTCCATAGAAATTATAAATTTGTTTGGAATTGTCATTATATTTTTCCCTACCGTGCAGTGCGCGACATGGCAACCACTGAGAAACACTGCCAGAAAACTCAGTAGGAATCCTTTAAAAAAATCGTCTTGTAGGTGCAATCATTTTCTTGTAGGTTAGGTAATTCCAAGCATTTTTGTCATTGAAATAGTTAAAAATGTTATAATGCTTACACAATTTGGCCTTATTAGTTAATTTTAATTTATTTATGTACAATGTTCTAATTTCATTGGGAAGTTTATTGTAGAAGCTAATAATTGCCCCATAAAACAGTTGCTTATTTTTTGGAGACGAATAGTATGTAAGACTACGCACTGTGACAGAACTACGTGGGTATATAGGGTGGAAACTTTTATGCCTTACTAATAAACATTACACAGAGTATATACAGTTTCTATATTAAATTTTTATATGGAAATATTGTTGTAAAAGCCTGCTATTTATATCTGTTAGATAGACAGTAAGACTCACCACGGTTGCTTGACGCCGCTGCCTCGACGAGTCTTGTTGAGGGGGCCCCCTGTCTTGACTCCGATGTCTTCTGCCGTGGGAGCTCACGTGTCTACACTACCTCTTTACCCAGTGGAAGCGAATTTTAATCCCCGGCGTACCGAACACGCGTATATGAATTTTCAACCGCCCGAAGGTTCACGACACACAAAAATGCAACGTGTGTTCGCCCGGAAACCTCTTGTTGACGACTGCGGCGAGCTTCGCACCCGGCGTCCGCGCAGGGTGCGCGGTGGGACGCCCGCCCCGTGCAAACACACCCGTTCGGGAACATTCGAAGTTTATCGAACATCCACCCGCCCTACTCGGCAGTAGGGTCTCCCTAACCCGAGTACTTATTAAACTACAGGAAGTCGGGATAACGAACCGACTGCCCGCCTGAGGACTGAACCCCCAACCAGGACCTCGGCCAGCCTGGGCGTCCCATCGGCCCCTGGTAACAGGTTAACAATGCGCCCCCTTCGCCAGCGCAGTGGCGATAGGTTGGCATCCTTAACCAACACGAGGTCTCCCACCTGGGGAGGGTTTGACCTGTCCGTCCACTTAAGGCGCTGCTGCAGAATGTGCAGATACTCCAATGACCAGCGTCTCCAAAAATCTTGCGCGAACTGCTGCAACATCTGGTACCGTGTGAGTCTATGCAACCTCACGCCCTCATAAGGGTACTCCGGCAACGCGTTAAGCGGACGCCCTACTAGAAAATGTCCCGGCGTCAATGCCTCGAAGTCGTTAGGGTCCGAACTAACGGGACACAACGGACGCGAATTGAGTACCGCCTCAATTTTACAAAATACGGTCGCGAGTTCCTCGAACGTCAGCGTGGTCTCACCAATGACGCGTGACAAATGCCGCTTTGCGGAGGTCACTGCAGCCTCAAAAATACCGCCCCAAGAGGGGTAACCCGGAGGACTGAAGGCCCATCTGATACCACGCTGACAAAGACCTGTCCCTATATCCACCTGGTTTACATTTAAGAACTCTACGACCTCCCTGAGATGCCTATCCGCCCCCACGTAGTTCCGACCGTTGTCCGAACGAATCAACGACGGAATCCCCCGGAGCGATACAAAGCGGTCGAGACAGGCAAGAAAACCTTCAGTCGTTAAGTCTCCAACCACCTCAAGGTGGACGGCCTTAGTGGACAGGCAAACGAACACACAAATAGGCCTTCACTAGCCTAGTGTTCCGGGTGCGAGAATTTCGTACCATAAATGGGCCGGCAAAGTCCGTGCCCACTCCCAAGAAAGGTCTAACCTCCGTGACCCGATCAGGGGGAAGATCCCCCATCTGGGGTTGCATTGTAGCTGCCTTAAGCCTATAGCACGACATGCACTTAAACACAACGCTACGAATGATGCGACGTCCCGACAAAATCCAGAACTCCCGCTGGAGTGTCGCCATCAATGCGGTTAACCCTGCATGTGCATTTCGGACGTGCCTGTCCCGTATCAGTAATTCCACGAACGAACCCGATTTAGGCAGCAACAATGGGTGACGTGACCCGTAAGCCAGCCCGGAGTGCCGCAGTCGACCGCCGACCCGGATCAACCCCTCGTTGTCGAGAAAAGGGTTGAGGCGCATGACTGCTCCCTTGAGCTTGGGACGGCCCCTCCTGAGGGTATCCAACACGTCACTAAAGCTCACCGACTGCTCCAGGCGTACCAGGACCTTCAGAGCCTGGTCTCGCTCAGTCGGACATAGAACCGGCGTTAATACTCGGTTGTGCGCTGGCGCACGACAATTTGCGATGAACCTTCTCATCCAAGCCGTGACATTCACAAGCTTGTCAAAGGAGCTGTACCGATTCGCGAGGAATCCCCCCTCCAGCTCCGTAAGCTCTGCCACGCAGACCTGCTCCCTGAGCCCCATATTGACGGGGACCACCGTTGTCCCCGGCCACTGAGCCCGCTTTAGCGTGAGCCAATGCGGTCCCCACCATAAAGAATGGCACACCAGTTCAGGAGCACGGCAGCCCCGGGACGCTACGTCCGCCGGATTCATCTCCCCTGGTACATGCCGCCACACTAAGGGGGTCTCAGAGTTCTGTATCTGAGAAACCCTATTTGCCACAAACACCTCAAGGGTGTGCACCGACGCCCTCAGCCAGCAAAGTACGATCTGGCTATCAGTCCAGGCGTACACAGCCTCATCAAGGTCCACCGTGGCTCCCAATAACGTGGCGGTGTGATTCAACAACCGTGTCAAGAGCGCCGCCCCAGACAACTCCATCTTTGGAATGCTTAATCGCACTCGGAGAGGGGCCACCTTGCTCTTGGCCATCACGAGTTGTACCCCGACCTTTCCCGACGGGGTCACCGTACGGAGGTACACCGCAGCCGCGTACCCAAGTTCCGATGCGTCGCAGAACCCATGCAGAGACGCCCGGCATTTCCCTGCTGGAAACAGCTTACGAGGCAACATGATCCGATCAACCTCACCCAACGACCGGTGGAACTCCACCCAGTCAGCCTCCAGATCTCCCGGAAGTGGGTCATCCCATCCCAATTGCGCGGCCCACAGCCGCTGCATAAAGCACTTCAGCCTGAAGGTGACCGGTGAAATCCACCCGTTTGGGTCGAAAGTCCTGGCCACTGTGGACAAGATAGTCCGCTTCGTCCACACCCTGGGAACGTCCAAGTCAACCTGATAGGTGATGGCGTCCTGGACGGGCCTATATTGGACACCCAGAACCGCCAGCATGTTGGGGTTCTCCACATTCTCAAACAGGTGTGGGTCCTGTTGATATTCCCCTGGCAACCCGACTAACAAGTCTGGAGAGTTGGCCAACCATTTCCTCAACTCATAGCCACCCTGGGCTAACAGGCTTATGAGTTCATCCCGGCGGGCGAGCCCCTCCTCGATGCTGTCAGCTCCCGTGCAGATGTCGTCGACATACAAATCCTGCTCCAGGATCGCAGCAGCCCGAGGGAACCGCAGTCGCTCCCGATCCGCCAACTCTCTCAGTGTTCGGATCGCCACATAAGGGCTGGAACGCAGTCCATACGTGTTGGTGTTTAATTCATACACCACCACTGGCCTATCTGGGCCTTCCCGCCAGAGCACCAGTTGGTACCGTCTGTCATCCGGATGGATCACTGTTTGCCGAAACATCATCCGGATGTCGGCCACAAAGACAAACTGGTGCCTCCGGAAACTCGTGAGTACATCTCCCACATCCCGGGTTAGCTTGGGTCCCGAATGTAAGCACTGGTTCAGTGACACCCCGGTGCTAGTAGACGACGACCCGTCGAAAACCACCCGAATCTTCCCGGTGGGAGTCTTGAGAACAGCATGGTGGGGGAGGAAATAGTGGTCCTCCCGCTCCCAATCCACCTTCGACACCGACATGTGTCCCAGGTCCTCGTACTCCCGCATGAAGCCCACATACTTCTCCCGAAAATTCTTATCCCTGGCCATCCGCCGTTCCATGGATCTCAGCCTGGCCCATGCCGCATCATAGGACCAACCCAAGGCTGGACAATTACCACGGAACGGAAGCCGTGTGATGAATCTACCCGATGGAAGCCGGCCGGTGTTGTGCTTATAGAACAACTCGCACTCCTCGGACTCTGGATCCACACGGCGTGCCATAGGTGGCTCCTCCACTTCCCAGAACTTCTGCATGATATCTGACAGCACAGATCCCACTAACAGCTGGTCACTGTCCTTGGGTACCCCGGCAGGCAAGACTGGACCCAGCACTGCATACCCAAAGACAGTATTGATCGCCAGCAACCCGCGTGGGTCTAACACCCGTCTGTCACGCAGGAGTATCTTCCCGAGAACATCTACCCCAAATAGAAGGTCCACGGGGCGTGGATTATCGAAGTCCGGATCCGCCAGATCCCCAGCGCGGATGCCACGCTCCAGCATTATCCGACGAATGCCCGAGTTGAGCTTGGAGTGAGGGTGATTACCCATCACCTCCGTCATCACCACCGCCCCCGCCGCCAGCATTGGCGACCCCGGCTTCGGTGCCTGGAATCTGAAAACCACCTTCCCTTTCACGCCACTCACCTGTAGACCCCCGACCCCATAGAGTTTGTTCCCGTGGGGCATTATGTCCAAACCCAACCGTCGCGCGAGGTGGTCCGACATAATGCTCCCCTGCGCCCCAGTGTCCAGCAGCGCGCGTGCCAAGACCGCTTCGGCCTTACCCCGGCACTCCCCCCAAACCACTACCGACACGGTCGGAAGCACCACCGCTTCCGGTCGGAGTGGGACTAGCGGTCGCTGTACCGCTAGCTAGTCCTTGGGTACCCGCATGCCCCAAGGCCCTCCCGAAAAGTCCCCATCATCGCTCCCCCCTGCCCTAGGCTGGGGTTCAGGGAGGGGCTCGGTAGGCGGCCTCCACTCGCCCGCATACACCCTGCGGCGGCCCGGGTACCGCAGGTACCGCCATTCATAGGGGGTCCCCGGCGGATAGCGCAAGTGTGGAGGCCGTGGGTCCAGTCGCGGTCGCTCCAGCAGCGGCGGCGATAGTGGGCCACCCCAAGTTGGATTCGGACCCCCCTGCCCGGCGCAGGCGTAATACAGGGGTGGGCCTTGCCACCCGCCCGTGGCGGGTCCCCCGGCGGCATTGCTGGGTTGGTCACCCTGGGACGCGTGTGAGGACCGCATCAGTCCCACATCGCGCCCCGACCCGCAGCCCGCGATGTCACCGGCTCGCTCGCTCCCCCTGTTGTCGGGTGAGCGGCGGAACTGCCCACGACCTGCGCCGTTGCCCCCACTGATAATGAAGGCCTCAGCGGTCCCAGCCCCACTATCCCTGGGGTGCGCGTCGCCCCTTCCACGGGGTGATCGACGGCCCTGCGACCCCCCCGACCCGTGGCCCCCTGCCCCACCATCCGGACCCCTGGGCCGGCCCTGTCCCGCTCTGTTCATACAGAGGATCGGGTGGTGGTCTCCCTGGCAGTAGGAGCACGGGCGTGAATTATCGCAGCGGTTTGCGAAGTGGGGCCCCATACAATAAAAGCATAAGCGGCGCTGCTGGATTATGCCCCGGCGTCGCCTTACCTCAAGGGCCAGGAACTCCTCGCACCTTGCGAAGGAGTGACCCCCCTCTTTACAGAAGCCGCAGCGATCGCCCCCGCTGGGCTCCACCGAGGTTACCTGGCCGTACCTTGCCCCCCGCTGCGAGTGGCCCTTGCCTCCCCGGGCTTCCCGTTGCGCCGCCACAGCTCCCGCGGGCTGCGCCTGAGCCAGGTTCTCCACCCTGCGGCATTCCTCCTCAAGGTAGGAGGTGAGCCCGTCAATGGTGGGCAAATCCCCCTCACCCCCCCATGAGGACTGCTCAAACCGAAGCTGCATATCCCCCGGCAGCCGGTTGAATACTAGGTAAAATAATATATACGACCACTCGCAGACGGGCAACCCCAGGTTTGCCAACGCTCGCCTGGCCACCACTAGCGGGTTTAACACGGCGGTCTTGACCTCCGTCACCCGAGGCACCCTGGGTATGGCGAACAGCTTCGCCAGGTGAGCATCCACCAGCCGGCGGGTATTTTGGTACCTGGCGATGAGGATATCCCGGGCAACGGCATAATTACCATCCGTCACCGCCAGGTGTCGTAGGAGCTCCAGAGGCTCCCCCCGCAGCGCTCCCAGTAGCTGGGCCAACTTGTATGAGTCGGGCAGGTCCCCTCGTAGATGGACCAGTGAGTCAAATAGGTTCAAGAACCCTGTCCACTGATCCATCTCCCCCGCGAACACGGGAAGTGCTATTGCGGGCAGCCGCGCCACTACCCCCGTGGCACCCCGGACCCCTGCCTTTGTCTCCCCCGGCGTCTGCGACTCCGCCCGTATTTCCGCTTCCCGCTCGAATATGGTGTCAGCTGCCGTTTGCAACTGCTCCATATCCAAGCGGGCCTCCTCCAATAAATTTGGATCCGCCGCCGGCTCCAAGGCAAATAAGCCCTCCAGGCTGTTACGCGCCCTCTCCAAACGGGCGTCTAACTCCCCGGCCCGTCGTAGAAGGGCCCCCTGCCGGTCCCGACGGTCCACCAGCAACAGCGCTGAGGCAGCCCATCTGGGCTCGGATCCGATGGCCGCCCTCAATTGCCTGGCCGACATCTCCGGAAGGTTTACAAACTATAAACACTACCTACAACTATACTAGCCTATAAACTACACAGCAACAATATATTGTTGGGTTCAACTTATGTGTAGGTGACTGTACTACTCAATACAACAGGATAACAAAACCCCAAGTTAATATCAATACACCGGCGAATTGCGCCGTACTTGTGACGTACTTAGTCAACCAACCTTACACAATTGTTTACAATCTAGCTTAAAATTAAATACAAATTAGCCCGTGATGATAAACAAAAATACCACTTATAAACTTATAAATAATCTTGCTTAGTACACAGGTGGATAATACTACGCAACACTCGCGCGACCCGTATCTACCCGCGTATTAACAATTATAAATTGCGACCCTATGCGAAAATGGCGAAAATATGCAATTATGTTCTATGCGCTTGCCTATTATGCAATGCCCGGCGCGTATCTAGAACCCAAATGACCCGTAGCACTAACCAGCTCTGTCTACCAAAATGTTAGATAGACAGTAAGACTCACCACGGTTGCTTGACGCCGCTGCCTCGACGAGTCTTGTTGAGGGGGCCCCCTGTCTTGACTCCGATGTCTTCTGCCGTGGGAGCTCACGTGTCTACACTACCTCTTTACCGAACACGCGTATATGAATTTTCAACCGCCCGAAGGTTCACGACACACAAAAATGCGACGTGTGTTCGCCCGGAAACCTCTTGTTGACGACTGCGGCGAGCTTCGCACCCGGCGTCCGCGCAGGGTGCGCGGGGGGACGCCCGCCCCGTGCAAACACACCCGTTCGGGAACATTCGAAGTTTATCGAACAATATCCTTTGTAAAAAAATTATTAGTAAGGGCCTAAGTCCAAGTTGTTATTTCGTTAACATTGCAAAATTTTAAACAGTGTCTTTAAAAAAAATGAGTGGTCTTAATCTCAGTATCAAACTATTGAATAAATCATGCTATAGAAAAGGCTTGGGAGCAACAGAAATATTAGAGAAAAAATTATGTCACTTCAAGCGACGCAGATTTAAAATTTAGTTATTTACTTTAGTTTTGTAATATCTGATACCATCTGAAGTGTGCGCGAATATCACTCATTGAAATAAAAACCACTTTAAACGGATTCTGTCGAGATTTATCTATATCTGTATTTATATCTACTTTTCAGCAGACATAGTCGTGGGGTGGCTATTATATAATAACAAATACATCGCGCTTGCAATACCTTTAGAACCGACAAAATAATAGTCTGGATACATTCAGCGTTTCGCGCTATTATTCCATCCTATGTTCGCAACGTAAACTCGGTTTACCACGTAATCAGTAAACAATTCTGTTCCCGGGAATTAACGCGATCACGGCGCAGAACGTGCCCGGCTAGTGGGGTGGTTCTCATTAGTTTCAGTCAGCGAATGCAACTGGGATGAAGTGTCAGTCCAGCTATAACCTTTGATCCCTTTTCGCAGAGCTCTTTGACTCATTTTGAACTCATCGAATCCTGTTAAGAAATGACGTTATTGTATCTTTATATAGATACGTTGGATGGAGAATCCTTATTCTCCTAGAACATTATCTGCAATTCAGAATACCAACTGATTGATGCACGTTGCTCTGGTGTCGATTTTACTCTTAGGGTTTAGGGGGTCATATGGCAGTCGCTCCCTTAAAATCCAAGATAAGCTACATTAAGAGAAGAGACCGTCGTAAAGGGGACACTTGGCAACCATTTAGACGATAATGATGGTCGTATTCTTTTTATGACAATATTAGGTATTGAAATTACTAACATTTCCCCTAGCGCTTCCGGCTAGTGTAATGGCCAGGTAAATATAGTGTATTGACTATTATTCGAACCCGAGACTCTATCGTAAGGCTGACTCCGCCGAACCACTAAGCTACCGACGCTTAAAGATGATAAAACACACCTAGATACACCAACTTCCTATATGTCCCAGTAGCTATAAGACACTTAAAATCCCACAGCATTTCATCCTCTAATTTAAAGCATCACCAACATAGAATCTACAACTAAAATGATATCGTCAAGTTTCAATCGATTGCCTTTAAAAGTTGAAGTTTCTTTACGTCTTCCAGCATCCGGTCGGGGCGTGGGCAGTAACCCTAAGTCGCCGATAATAATAGACTGCTCACTGGGTCGGATGACTCGCCTTCGACTCGACACAATTAACGAAGGGTTTTGTTACAACCTTTTAATTTTACGCCCTCTTACAAACTTTTAAGCTTATTTAATATCCGGACCTCGGTTTTGTTGCGAATAGTTAAGGTGAAGTTATTTGCGTTGAGAGATTGCGTTTAAAATTATAAAATTTAAGAGGCATATCTTACAAAATTTGAGTAGAATATGGTGCTTGTCAGGCTTCTAACAGATTAGTAAATCTTCAAATCGATTTAAATACAAAAAAATGCTTAAAAAAATTTAGCATGAAAAATGCTTAAATTTTTTTTAAAATAAATCTGTAAATTCAGTTTCCTTTTAATTCCCATTTTTTTTATGAAGTCGATTTTTTTTATTTTGTCTCTGTTTCATTAATTGAACTTACGTAATTAATTGAATGGCCAAATGAAAAATTGACCTCTCAATCTACAGACAATTGGCAATCTCTGATAATACAAGTGTTCAACTATACCACGATAACAACTTATGTACCATCAGGTGCAATCCACATGTTTAATTTCCATACTATATAAGTACAATCATACGGATACCCTCCCCCTCCGGCTCCGGGGGGAGGGGGAGGGCGCCGGAGCCGGAGGGGGAGGGTATGTCGGACTCGAACCGACTAAACCGCACGCCGACTGTGGGTCGCAGTGCAAGGCCGAAGGTGAGGTAGCTAGTGCATATTCTTCGCACCCCGACTGACCCAGGGTGCAAAGGCTACCTTACCTTCCCCTAGTAGCCACACAAGAAGACAAAACTATTCTCCATCCAACGGTCACATAAACAACATCCAATACATTTATCCCTAATTGCTATCAATTAGCTCACTATTACATGAAACAAATCTCATACATAAAATACTTTAAAATTTAAATTCAATAGTAAAAGCTTGATATTTTCCAATAAACGAATTGGTTTGACAGCAAAGCAAACAGCAGAAAGTTGTACAACGTCAAAGTGTTCACAAGACGCGGCGGACATGTTGATTCTGAGCAAGGAGGAGGCGCAAACACGCGATAAACTCGCGCTAACTTGTCGCTAGTCAGGGCGTTTGACAAAAAGTTCGATAACACATCTCAGGCGCTCAAAGACTACTACTGTCTAGTACTACTGTCTTGACACTTTGAATTTATTTTCAAATGGGTATTTAAATTGACGGTGGTTTAGCGAGTGTGTGAGAAGTTTCATTCCTGGGATAGTCATTTTATTGTGCTTAATACAATATTAAATTTTCTAAATTCCAAAATTGCTAGTAATCACCCTAACCCCTACAATTAAATGCTAAGCTAAATTGCTTATGATAGGAGTGTGGTGACATCGCTAGCGCAATAGTCTTAATTCGAACTCGGGACATCTCTATTGCAATAGGTATGAAATAGATTAACAACTCTACTTACTCGTTTGAGTATATTTCATATTTGAATCATGCCTGAAAACGTTAAAAAAAACGAGAAATAGTACAATATTTCTAGAATTTTAGATACATTTAAATAATTTATTAATAAGATTGTACAGTTCCCAACTCTCTGCAAACAGACTGGCCGGCGCAAGTTTAAAATTAAGTTTTCATTGAAAATTGGCACGTGTCGTTAGCACTCAGGTAACTCTACGTAGAATCGCTCTACATCTCTACGTAGAGCCCCAACTTTCAACGTTAAAGTGCCGTTAAGAGAGCTATATTAACATTTTCAATCGACTCACGTTTACTTTCCATTATTAGAAACACTTTTTGTAGAGTTCCCGAATAGACAATCCGGTGACTAGGTCACGACTTTATTGCGTCTTATATAAAAAAAAAAAAACTTTTGAGCCGTAGTAAGATACAATCTGTCTCTCTCTCTCTCTCTCTCTCTCTCTCTCTCTCTCTCTCTCTCTCTCTCTCTCTCATTTGCATTTATATGTCAAGAAGGGCGCAGGAAGGTTTTTTTCATGGTTGGCAGCGCGAGTGAAGTGCCCCTGGTGTTGCACACGTCCACAGGCCATGGTAACCAATTTCCATCAGGTGTTCCGTGTACTTGTCTGCCACCTAAGTGGTATAAAAAAACTAGCTACTGCCCGCGACTTTACCTGCTGTGAAAGTTTTTACCGAGCGAAATACTATTCTAAAATATGTTCTTTATTTGGTTATATAGTAATATCTGAGTATAATTTTAACGAAATCGGTCCAGTGGTTTAAATGTAAAAAAGTTTCATTCAGTTAAACAGTTACTTTCATATGCATAAATTTGAACTACAATAAGCAATTTTCTATTTACACTAAATTGCACACATTTACTTCACCATTTAAATGTAGAGCAAAAAAGAACTCTACACCAAATGGCATATTAAAAAGTCGTTAAACAAAAGCGCATCTTTTGTTGTAGTGCAACTCTTTGTTTCAGTTCCCATGGCAACCCTTACGACTCTACATTTCCATGACTCTCCCACACGCTACTTACAGTTAACAGCTCTAATGGACAACTATTTGCGTTATTGTCTGGTTTGTATTGTCTGCAGGCTCTATCGTTCTTCAGTAGAGTAGTGGTCTTTGAAATATAGAGTTTGGATTTGACGCTTTTGTTTATTGGCTTTATAAATACAAGGGCAATGGAATTGTTATTGTATTTAGATTCAGATGGAACTCTCCATAATGATACAAACAATGGCGACCTTAATTTAAATAAATTGAATAATTATCAGAAGTGGGATCGGTAAAGGTTGTAGTTCACTGTGGTCACCGACGTTGTATATTGCGGGCTAGGTAGAGAGATACCACAATTGGATTCACTTGTTTATTGATTCATTATTGTTAATGCTACAGCTTATATACTAATATTTACAAGTAATTCAAGAGTGGGGAATCGTCAGTCTTTGGTTTATTGCTGACTGACGATTCTGTTGTTATGGCAGGACGTGCTTCTGATTTATTTAATTATTATTTATACAATTATATTTCCTGATAGAAATCACGTCCCGTGTGTACGTGCCATATTGTACATCTAAATATACACATTTTTATTTGTTTTATACAAAAGTCATATTCATCGGTTACATCTGAAACTTTCCATAACTCACCGTCCACCTACTCAGTTCTCCTTTTGATATAGCTTTTACGGGAGTGACTGCCGTCTGACCTCTTAACCCCTAGACTGAAAATCTGTTCCAGACCTTCGATCATAAATTATTCTTCGTCGTCATTAATCAGTGGGCTCATTGACGATGCGAAAATCCCTATATACTATAATGTATCAGTATAGTATTTTAGAATAAAAATATATTTTTATACCACTTTGGTGTCATACAAACACATGGCCCACTTGATGGGAAGTGGTTACCGTGGACTATGCACGTGTACAACACCAGGGGAGACAAATTCGAGCTACCGACCCTGTTAGAACAGAGAGTTTCTGTGCCGTCAGTGTAGAAGATAAAGCAGGCCAAGCCTTAGGTCTTCCCACTGACAGCACAAAATGAATGAAAATAGAAGCCTTATGAAAATCAAACCGCCTAAGTTTCGACCTTGAATCTCAACCCTCCCTTCTCCCCATAATAAAACGATATAAAAGTGATGGTGGTGCGCGGAGATCAAGTTGCGCCATTAATTGCTCCAAATAAAGGTACAAGTTGATCTATTACGACATCCGTCGATAATCACTCACTTGTTGGTTAAGCTTGTGCAGACCACTCGGCTCAAAATAATATAGCTTTAGGAAATAGCTTTCATATAATTTTCTAAACGATGAGGCAGGATTTCACATGTGAAATGCCGTTTAACTAAATTGGGTGCGCACGTTTTCAATGAATTATAGGTGTAAAGCAGGTTTAAAAACCTTGATTGCTGTTTCTATTATTAGTGAAATCATTTCTAAGTTGTTAAAACTTATGAGAGTTATAGAATGCCACTCAGCTGAATATCGCTTTATCTGATAGATTGTAAAGACAATTGGGCAGACAACTTGTCAAATATGTCAATCTGTGTATGCATTGTTTTCTCAGAAAAACTAGATTCTGCTGAATGGTATGCTAGAATTTGGGCCTAAGTGAACTCAATGTATAAAAGCTTGTTTCTTCTCTTCATTCTTTTCTCGCCCTAATGACTAAATAGCATTTTCTACCTTTTTCTAATTTTTCTAATATAAAAATACACAATTTGACCAAAAATACACCTCTGATTATCTCCACGTATGGTGACCCCACGTTCAGGTGTGGCTGATGAGTATACGAAAATGTTACATTTAGTCCACTTCAATATTTTTTGAAGAGTAAGGTTGGATTTTAGCACTTAAAGAAGGTTACTAATTAAGGTGTTTTCTCATTTGACTGAGTTGAATTTAATTTGATCACAACATTCATTAATCTGCCGTAAGTTACACGCTTAAGTTAGTTTCTCCTATTTTAATATACTCACTTTTTATAGCTTCCCGTAGATATTCATCGCCAGTGTACCACCTACCTAACAACGGTACCAATCTATCGAGAGGCTGTACGTACAACTTTGTGCGAGTTCTGTCTCGTCTCAGAATATTATTGCTTCTGGCGATCGATCGGAATGTTTTATTACGAAATCTTTCGCCGATTTGTTTGATTAAGTTGTGTAGAAGGCCTGACGTTTCAATAATTTGTCAAAATTACTTGCATTGGTAATACAACCAATATGGTTCTTTAAAAAGCACAGAATTAATTCTTGTATGGAAACTGCGGACTGCGCCGAAAGACATCATTATTTTGGCGCTGTTCCAGCTATACCTGATCGTTCTACTACTTATTGTCTTATTTATCTTCCTTAGCTTTTATAGGAGTAACTGCGATCGGTCGTCTCAAACCCAAAAGACAAGCCTGCGCCAAGGCATCATCCATTAGATTACTTGCAGTTAAAAAATAAAATGTTAATATATTAAAAACATTGACCACAGTCTGATCGACTAATTCATTCAGTAACGTATTGCACTATCAAAACAATCTAAAGTAACTATTTTAATTCAATAGAATAGACTATACTAATAATTTCAGTTACAAGTAAATAACTTAAAAAAAAATTGGCGTTACCAGCTACGCCAAGATGCCTACGATGGAGAAGCCCCATCAATCCGGCTCCTCGCATTTATAATATTAGTGAGGCGAAGACAGGTGCTATTGCCAAGCGAATATAAATAAGTCATGATTAATGGTCACTCGCCGTGAGCAAGAAATATTATTTTTAATAACAAATGGCTGCAGCTGTCTATTGAGATGTTACCTTTATTTTAGAGAAAATATCTGGCGTTTTAAGTAGAAGGAATTTTTTGTGGTTTATTAAGTCGGTGATTGAATTGAGATTTTCTAGCATAAATAGACCAGATATATTGAAGAAGTAATATCGTTAGTAATTATATAGCCCTTGTTAAAGTGACCGAAAATCATAGTTGACCAAATGTGGGTGTTAATACACTTCTGCTTACTCCTTGGGGAATTTACAGGTGGAGTATGTAATACGGTGAGGATATTTTATTTTTACAATACAATACTACCCAATCAGTTGGCATATCTCTGACCAAATAAAACCAACACCATCGATTGCGTAAACTTATGTCTCCAAGTTATAAGGCAGCAAAATCAATAACTAAGTAAGTAATATATTGCCATTCATTGTTTGTGTAAAAGCACAAGCAGGCTGGTTCAGGTCCCTGGGCCAATGCTACACAATTGTTGTGCCTGGTCATCGTACGGCAAATAGCAATATCTGCTCGCAAGTTAAGGAGTATTTTGGATACTTTGTGAGGCAATACGTAACCGACAGCAGGTAGACAACATTTTCATTAGTTATTTTTAGATAGAAGCTTATCTTACCTGACTAACTGATTGATCAACGCAGAGCCTCAACCTCTGGCTCTACTAACTTTAAGTTCTAGCAGTCACTGCATTTTTTTTAATATTCCACAACATTTCACACATCGCTATCTAGATACATGGTAAGTATAGCTTAACTAGCTTGTGTTTTGGAATCTAGAATGCGGATAAACATACTTAGATACATTTTCTTTGTAAAAACATACATATTATACATAGAACCACCCAGACCAATGCAAATATTATACCAATTCATGTGTACAAATATTTACACTGAGCGGGGATCGAACCCGCGCCTCTTGCGTAGCGGCCACGTTCACTACTTCCACGCCATATAGACAAAGCATTCTAAAACAAGCAGATGTTAAGAAGTTCATTATTTTCAAACTAAAACCACAAAATTTTATAAATTACTTAGTATGCTAAAAAACAACACTGCAATCGGATTCTACGAACTAACATATTATTTTGTAAATAAACACAATTCTCCGCATGTGTTTTTTTCATCTATAATTTGTTAATTTCCGTTCACCCTGTCCAATGATAAGTTATGAATAAAGCGCAAAAACTAAAATGCGCCATTTCAAATGCTATCGCTTTAGAAAATAGTAATCCATAGTAGACGGCCTCTTAGCCAATCTCCAATGCGTATTAGGTAGTTTAGCAAGCTCTTTTATTTCGTCCTTAATCCGCTTCAGTCAACAGTTTATATCTCAGAGAGCCTTAAACAGTAGCTCTTGGATCGTTCCTTTGTGGACGGCGAACACAATTACACGTCGCCGATGGATTGATTACGCGTTATGGACGCAGCCAGGCGGTACACATAGTGAGTGCGGACTGCTCTCTGCTCAGGGTGAGTGAGGATTTATTTCGAGATGTGATGATTTGATAACGACATTGTATGAGAGATCGAAATTATAGTTCATGATTAAATCGATTAATGCATTATGGAGCCATGGTTTTAAAGGCCTATATAAACAAATTATCAGACCGACACTTGTATTTTTAATTTGGATTTATATGACACTCCAATTCGACTTCACCTCGCCTGATGGTCAGCTGAAGGTAAAGTCTCACAAAAGAGGGTCACCATTTAGATCATTACAGACATTTCACAAAAGAAATTTAAAACCTTATTACATTTTTCGTATATTATGTTGAAATTTTCGTCTACTGTCATCCGAGATGTATGTACACGTAGAAGTATATAGCCTATTTATCATAGGAATCTTCTAACGTTAGGTTCTAGTCCTATTCTAGATAATTTTTTTTAACTTATACTTTTAAATCGCACTTTTGAATTAGGGTTCGTATAATCCACGTTTCAATCTCATGGATATTTTTTCAGCTTAACTCTTTCCATCAAATAAAATCAAAATTAAAATATCTTTTTAAAAATGTAAATGGACACTTTAATATATAAAATTTAATATACAAAATGACTTAGTCTGCAAACAACTTACTTCAAAGTTGAGTTTATATAGAATTTGCTGAGTGGTGGGTGGAGAAACTTTGAGGAATTGTAATATAAAATCTACATTTTAGGCACCATTTGTCAAGCGCTATGTATATAATATAGGTATCTTGGTACTTGAGGACGGGCGACAAATGATATTTTGTTAACTACTCATACAGTTCAGATTTTAACGTAGTCTTTACTGTAAAAGCTACTGTAAATCAATAAGAAGGAGTAAAAGAACAAACTTAGGCTCCTTCTGATAACACTGAGTTTGGCGATCAGATAATGTAGATAAAGAGTTAAAATAAACATTTATTTAAAGTGGAGTACTTAATCATTAATATGTAAACCAATATACACGTTAATCAATGCGATTACTTTAATTGCGCGATGCAGGATTGTTAGTTCTGTAGAAGTTCACCTTGCTATCATTAGATGGCCAGACATGAAGCATCGCTACGTAGGAATTATTTTTATTCTCTCCGACTGGCACAGTGAGTAATTTTATATCTTTTTAGTTTCCAAGGTTAGTGTCAGAAATATTCCTGGCATTACTGGCGTCTGTGAGTTATGGCAGCCGCTAGTAAAGGCGAATCATTTGTTTGTAACTTTACTTGTATAAAGTTAAAGTACAAAACAAAAACTGAATTTATTGTTTTTAAGAAACTTGCGTTCTTAGATCGTCGCGGTGTTGTAAGTGGTGTGATTTCAACGACGACGGCCCTAAAAGCAGTGTTATTCTTTCAGGGTAAAATTAAATTCGTGTGACTTTCATTTCATTCTAATTTTAAATGACTGAAGGGGTATACCTATGGGGGTATACCTATTCATTATTTTAAAATTTTTGGTGGTAGTACTACTTAATGATTCCCTAATAAAATAACTTACAATATATTCATTACATAATGAGCAATGTGCATTTATGTACATTAACAAAATATTTCACGCAAAGCACAAATACAACGTCCTCTGCATGTATAAGTGCTACATAATTTCAACTTTAAAACTGAAATTAACAACACTCCACTATAATTTGTATCATTTATAACGCTGTGACAAAAGCAACGGCATAATGCTACTTCCTCCAATTTCCTGCTTAACCTGTAATATTAAAATTCTTCCCCTCAAAAGTATCGATAAAATAAGCAGCAAGATGTTCCCCACCCTGAGCCAGGATTCTGCCCAGTGGGCCGATAATCCCTTCCTCTTGCCTAAATTGATTTATAGTTTCATATGAAAATTGCGTCTCACGCATTCCTAATATCGTATTAAGGAATTACGCATACGGGTCTCGGTCGTTTTAGGCACTCGCCCTTTGATCCCTGAGAAGCCCTTCCCTTGATTTTGTTTAGGGCTGGATTAAAAAGGGATTTTCTTTTGAAACTTTTTTTACTTAGGACGTGGTAAGGGATATGGATGTTGTGTTAGTCTGCCAAGATGTTTAATAAAATATATGAAAATATAGGGCTTAGTAGCGAATAGGCTTTTAGGGTAGGAGGGTAAGGCCTTGAGTTCATGCTTGGCGGCTTAATATACGAAACATAATACAAGAGGGTTTCTGGAAATATTCTCTCGAAATATGAAAGTACAGCGTTGTTTCGATTAGAGTACAAATATATTCTTAATCGGTGGTTATAATCTACGTACATTTTCATGAAATGTTTTGGATATGTGGTCTAGTTGGTAAAGACACATGTAGTAAGTAGGTATTTAAGCGACCTGAAATACAATTCACCGTTGGGTATGATGAAAACCTTATATTGAAGTTTGGAATTCACCAATAAAAATATTGGCATTCAACTAAACTAGATTCTCACGTTTCGTTCAATTCATAGTGTACCTCTGATATCATACCACTATTGTGTGATGTATGGTTTAGACATAGAGCATTTTTCTCTTCATTGAAGATCGTGGGTTGGATTGCCAGTACAATTTTTTTGCATGAATATAATAATTTGCATTGTATATAAGTATCTGAATAATATTTATTTTATTTTATTGTATACGCACTTCCAAAACCAAAAAATCGTAACAGACTGATTATTGAATAATGACGGCACTTGTACTTTTCCACACTTATTTTTGAGGTATAACCGGTCAGATTAAAAAAAAAAGTGTGGAAAAGTACAAGTGCCATCATTATTCAATATGTGTAGCAGATTCCACCAAGTGCCATCAATCTGAAGTATAAACAGTCAGACTGATTACTATTAAATCTTAAATTCTATCACAATAGCCCTACAATAACTAAAACAATTCCGATACACAACTGCCATTATGGACGTGAGTACCGCATTCTCACACCGTTAACGTCCACTGCGAGCAGCCGGTGGGTTAACGTCAGGCCTGCCTGTTACGTGTTGCACACTAATGGCGTTTGTAACTCATTGAAAGGGTTATTATTGATACTTGAAGGCAATAATTGGGATATTCGTCCTATTATATTGATATTGATACACCTTATCGATAGCATTAAGATTTTTTGTGAAGGATATTAAGTAACAGAGGAATGTTAAAAATAATGTTTAAGCTTATCATTGTGATTATTTTTTGGTATTAGATATTTTTGAGATGCGAAAAACATGAAGTGAATCCTACCTTTGAGCTTGGGTACGGTTAACTTGGATTAACCGTACCCAAGCTCAAGCTGACAGCCTCCGTGGCGTGGCGGTAGTGAACGCGGCCGCTACGCAGGAGGCGCGGGTTCGATCCCCGCTCAGTGCAAATATTTGTATGCATGAATATGTATATTTGCATTGGTCTGGGTGTTTCTATGTATAATATGTATGTATTTACAAAAAAAAAATGCGTATCTAAGTATGTTTATCCGCATTCTAGATTCCATAACACAAGCTAGTTAAGCTATGCTTACCATGGGTCTAGATAGCGTTGTGTGAAATGTTGTGGGATATTTATTTATTTATTTATTTATAGACCTGCTTCGCCGCAAATTTCCTCTCGTAGTTGCAATTTCAGATGGTAGTCGCTTCCATGATAGTCAAATACGCCAAATAAATAGAAAGAATTGGAAATCGAACCCGTGTTCCATAGGAGCTAGCTTTAGATGCGTCCGAGTTTAACGCGAGATGATAATGATGTACTTTGAAAAAATAAAATATACAATGACATTTTGAAAATAAAAAAAAGATATATTTCATAGAAAGTTTACTACAACGGAGTAAAACAAAACATTATTTTTAAGGTGCTCATAAAATCAGAGACAAACATTGTATAAGCCGGCATAATGGTTTCATGACAAATCTCGGCTTGCTCATCCGAAGCCGATCCTATATAAACAGGGATAGTCGACAAAAATGTAATGTCGCCCCACAAAAACAATAAAGCTCTTTGGCAGTTAAGTAGAGCATGTTTATTTAGTTAAATACGAGTAGGTGTTATACCAATTAAAGATGTTGAACACATCGTATGGGTAGATTGGATTTCACCGGTCAAAGTAATTGTAATTAAGTCAAACAAGTCATTATGTAATAAGCGTCGGTAACTTAATGGTTAAGAAGTCTGCCTTACGATCGAGAGGTTCCGGGTTCAAATCCTTACACTAACGATGTGAACCCACTCCCAGCACAAGTAATTTAGCTTAGTTGGAGGTGTTAGAGGGAATATTAGTAATTTTGGTAAATTCGGTTAATAATATTCTTTATAAAAAAGGCAGTTTAGTTCAATATATACTCTTATTTATAAAATGCGCGTTTCAATAGTTGCTTTGCAATTAAGATACCGCAAGTTCGAACCCTTGTAAGTTAAAGTAGTTATATTTCACCAATAAATCATTTTGATAGTATCGGACACTTTTCTCCAGTTTATACCGTAATACATAGCCTGACACTTTTTTTTATATCACTGAGGTGTCAGCCAGTACACGGCCCACCTGATGGAAAGTGGTTACCGTGGCCTATGGACGTGTGCAACACCAGGGGGGTCACACTCGTGCTGCTGACCTGAAATTTCTGTGCCGTCAGCGTAGAAGACAAAGCAGGAATAGCCTTTGGTCTGGTGAGCTCTGGCTACCCTACTCACCGCCGAGAACACAACACGAGGTTATTATGGCCGCGGTATTGACTGCTCAGTTTAATGAAAATACCGTCGTGTCCTACCTTAAAAATCGAATCAGATACAACACAGACACTGATAGCAACATTCAAAATAACATCATATTCATCTAAATCACAAAACAGAATACGTGTGTAAAACAAAAAACCATGACCGTCCTCAAAACGTATATCACTAACATGCACAGTATTTCGTCCATAAATAACCCTTTGAACGCTCGAGCTATTAATAAGAGCCCTTAAATAAAAATTGGTATCAGCCGCACGGCTTGGAACACACCACTTGAGGTGCATTACCGACGTTTAAAGTTCGTTGCATCCACTCCACGGATAAGTACGGGCTATTTATCAAACTGTGCGGTACAAATGAGTTAGTTTGTTAGAATTGTGGAAGGGTAATGTATCTTATAAGCCAAAGAACTGTATTCGTTGTGAATTCATAATAAATTTTCTTTGAAATGTACATTTATTTGCAAGAGGCGGGGTTGGTGGACATTTTTTATGTGAATTTTTTGTAGGAAATGTTGCATCTGTTTTATTATATTCAACTTAAAATTTACCATACATAATTTAAACTGAATAATGACTCGGATGGAGCCGCGGGCAAAAGATTGTTTTCAATAACTCCTACACTTCAACTTAATAGATTATTTGAACACAGTCAAATGAGTTCTGTCTCAATGTGTACTATTTTAAAAGTTTTATTTCATTATAATTAATGTCCCGTTTACTTTTTATTTCTTAATTTTATGTCATTGCAATCAGAAAGCATGTACAGAAGTGTACATCGTATCAAGTAAAAAATTCGCAGTAAGTGATATTCCGTGTTTCTTACACGTGCCCCGATGGGACTAGCCCTAACGGTATGACTGAAAAAATATTTTTTGTTTACTAGATAGCCATAGTGTAAATACATAAATTCTATGTACACGTAATTTTAAAACATAAACAATGATGTATAATTATGAAATTAACTTCACTCAAAGATAATGTTTATAACAATGGTTTGGTAGGTATAGTAAAAATATGGATGATAATTTCAATAACTCAAAGCACGTCCAGGTAGCTCAGCTGGCAGTTACCCCAGAAAAGAACTAATGCGGGTTTCGATTAAAACATAACTAAATTGACTGTATTTTCTGTCATATAGGGAATTATTTTTATCACAAACGACAAACGGTACCTAATTTTTTTTTTGTTTGCACTATAACGTCAACATTCCAGTGCGTTATGATTGTAACACAAATGCACTATCAATAAAGCTACAGTCGTTAAACATTGTAGCTCAACTGTGAGTTTCTATTCTAAGCATTTTTATAACAGTTTTAATAGCGCGTGAGCAGGTATAATGGGAGTAAATCATAAGTTTGAAAACGTGGATCGCTCTATACAGCAGCGCCGCCGCGGGGAGTGGCGGAACCGAACGATATTTCAGCGACGTCGATGGGGTATTACGAACCCGTTGTCGCAGTGGGAGGTTTACACACAATGATGCTATTATTGTGGAGTTTAACATTATGGTTTAAATTTCACTTCGTCATTTTAATTTTTCATTCTTATTGTCAAGACGAAATTAAAATGTCGTAGTACAGGAAATATCTAATTAATTTGGACTGACGCGATAAAACAAATTAGAAATAACACATAATGTATATTTTTACATTAAACAAATGTGTTTGTACTACAAAAATAATTACAGGCATCGTATTTATATAAATCTCTGGAAAAAAATAATAATGGCACAGGATGAAAACTAGCAGATATTTCACATGTCGATGCTCAGTTTAATCAAAGATTTAACATAGCAATAAATTACGCCATCGAATTCGCTACAAACATCGCGTAACTCACGCACGTTCCCAAACAAACGAGGAGCTGTGAAAAATTGTGCCCAAACCAAAACAGAGAGTGCGTCGGTGCAGAGCGGCGGGAGATGCAGGCGTCGCGACGGCAGTCGACCGGCGGACGCCGCGCGCGACGGACGCCGCGCCATGTGACGCGCTGCCGGCGCAGGCCGCCATGACCGAGGGGGCGGCCAGGCCACGGCCACCGCCGCCCCGCAAGCCTGACTCTCTAGCGCTTGCCTGGCCGCGCTGGGATGACCCGCCACCACCCGCGCCTGACTCTCGTCAGCAACCGCAGCATCTCAAAGACTTCGATGGTTTCAGTCCGTACACGCCACCGAACCCGATACAAGGCGAACGCCGGCCGCGCCGTCCGGCCAGTGCGATATCGCCGCGTCCCGTGGTGAATCAGCTCGCAAGGAGGCCACACTCCATAGGCTCCGTTGACGATGAGTGGGGGCCCGTGCCGTTGTTGGCACCGGTTCCACGCCGGCCGCGACCCGGTGTCCCGCCACCAAGCATGGCCACGCTTCCGCGTGCTTCACTCCTGCCGTCCTCGAGAAGTGATTACCAGTTACAAAGGCCGGCGATTATGACGAACGGTTACGGCGCGGTGCCGCCGTCGACATCGCGCCGGTTATCACTACCAGGTGGTGTGAATAACCCGCCGAAGACTTCGGCAACCTTTCACGGTTTGTCGGGCCTGGTGGGGCCTTACCCCACGTTGGGGACCCCTGCCACCCCTAGCACGCCCGCAGCTGTGCGGGAGGCTGTGCGACATCTCCTTATGCAACCTCGAAATGGTTTCCCGATTATGGACCAAAAGTTATCCCTTTTCATCGACATCCTTGACGCCCAGGAGCGCTTCTCACAGGTATGCCAGGCAAGTGTCTTGTGGTACTAATCCTATTATAATTAAAAAATTATTGTAAGTAAGAAACAACTTAAAATAAGTTTCACTTTTGTATCATATAACAATAATTATACTCTGCACCATTGTAGTGACAATATAAATAAATGCTTTGCACATTATAAGCACGGACTTCAGGAAGATTTCGAGTCTATAGGATTGTGTACACTTAAAAGAACGTCGGTGTGTTGTTGTCATGAACAAAGTTAATAGTAAGTTAAATAGTTATTTACAACACCACATCGGTTGTTTTAACAGATAATGCAAATTCGCTCGTGTTAGCGCGCCTTACTTCGCAAGTGTCGGGCGAAGTTTGCGCCTGTCTCAATCATGCGGCCGTCTGCTCACGAATTTATAATGTTTACAAGGTTTTATTGAATAATCCAATACAATAATGGAGTGCGTGCGAGGCGGTTGTCGACTTGTCGCTAACTCCGAGACAACACATTGAACTTTTTAAAAGCGCCGCTGAAAATTGACAAATTACGAAGTGTTTTGTTTTGAGAAACTTGCGTGATTAAGTTACAAAGTCTAAGACAACAAATAAGTACAAAGTTGGAATCGTGAGGCGTATTGGAGATGTGAGCGTGTAGCTCGTAGAGATAAATTTACTAATTGCCTCCACGCCTTGATTATCCCCCTTGGGGTGACTTGTCAGAAACATTGACACATGTGTTCTTTTCTAGCTTACTTGGACTTCTGGAATAAATGACAATCCTGTTAAATCGGTGATTACGAATGTTGAAATTATTATTACGTGGAGATACATAACGGTCTCTGTCTATCCCATGATAGCGTGAATGTATATATTATGTACGATGTAAAATTAACCAATTCACCCATATATACATTTTAAACTTACTTAAGATGATTGATAGAGACGTTGATCCACAAAGAACTATTCATCATAACGTGATCTTCTTAACAATGACAAAAACACAATCCATGTATTTTTGCTTTTAGCTTCCAAGTCCATTTATAGTAAAAACGCTTTCCAATAATAATTTCAATCCATTAATCTACCAATTCTAAAGCACCCGGTTGTTGCCAAAAGTTATACCTCTATAATACATAACTGATGTATGATATATGTATGCTTCTAAACCAACAATCCAAAAACAACAACACAAACTCATAGATGCAACTTTACTTGTGGCGTTTAATATACCTCTAGTATTGGTGAAAACACACGTATGAAACAGGCTGTTTGTATTTCTGTCTGCATGGAATCACTACAGCTATGTAGTCAATGTTGGGTTTTCAGGTTACAGGAGGCCCTCAGTGGCCGAACACATCGTGTTGAGCGTAATAGCGCCTAAAATATTGAGAGCTATTTCAACGGAGTGCTTTTTATTTATTTTTGGGGGAGCAGTTTGCTACTCTAGTGAATTAAACGGGAAACGATATTTTTGTAAAGAGTGTTATAAATAGACAGAATGTGAGCTTCAGTGGAATTTAGTTTTGTAGTTCGATAGTAAGTGGTGTATTTTGGGTGTAGTACCTGTGGTTATATTGCGTTAATAACGCTTTTGAAGATTCTCGATCTAACTGTTTTGTATTTCAGGTAGGCAGTGGCGACCAGCCATCTGCTTCTATCCTTACATGATTCATTTTCCTACAATAAAGTGATATTGATTTTTAATGAATGTGTATGTATACTTTCAATAAAGTAACCTAATTTTCATTGTCATTATCTTAGCGTTGATCTCGGTTGCATCTAAGCCCGGGTCGTAGATTTTAAGATTTGGCTAATTTGGTACATTGTGAGAGCGTCTACCGTCTGACTTCCCAAACCCGAAAAGCGTACCTTCCTCTGAGCTCATTTATCAGACAGCAGGTGCTTCAATTTGCAGGAGAGAGGGCACAACTTAATGATGTGTTAGTGTTCAGAATCGTACATACATACATACATATAATCACGCCTTTATCCCCGAAGGGTTATGCAGAGGTAAATTAACACCCACATTTCACCAATCTGTGTTCGGTCCCACGTAATAGGGGGTGAGCCTATTGCCGTATTCCGGGCACTATTGTTGACTTGTGCCATGCATCTGAGGTTGAGTCTGGGCTGTACATATCTGTCTAATGTTGAAGTTAATCAGCCCTATCCCTTAGTCGCCTTGTACGACACCACATGGGAAGAGAAGGGGTGGCCCAAATTCTACTCTGCCGGGAACATAATTAGTGTTACATCTACCTTACAAATATTCAAAATTTTCACATAAGCGTCTCAAATCGTTTTATCTTTTGACGCATGCGGGCAAAGAAAAGGCATATATTCAACAAAGGCTTCTATAATATATTAACATTTAAAACATTACATCCCTTCCCCAGCCGCATGATTACCAAAAGCCAGATTCAATTAAAAAGAAAGTATGATTTCAAACAAGCGAGGCCACAATCGCGGAGTGAATTTCCCTCCGCCCCTCACTCGACCTGTTTTTCGAGGGCCTATTGTTTCGATATGAAATATTACTGAAACTGAAAACCGCTGAAAAGAATTACATCTTTGGTTGTTGAGGTGTTCATTACCGGAGCTGGTGCGGGATTTTGTGGTTCGTTAGTGATGAATCTGATACACGATATTGGATGTTTAGCCGTCATATTTTTGTATTAATTACCTTTAGTATTTTACACAATGCTCGAAAAGGAAGTGTTTCAGGATTTATGTGTAGATGGGGTGTGTTTTTTTGAAGTGAAAACTTCTTTAGCGGCGTTGGATGGGTGTAAAATGTTAAGGAAGCGTCAGGATTAGTTGACCTTTGAACCGTAACCGACGACTGACGTCATACAAGATTGGTACACACTATCTATTTTGCAATTTACAACAGATAGCGTCGTAGCTTAAACGGTAAGCACTTCGACTGTAAGTCCTTATAGTTTCAGATAGTATCGGGTTCAAACCACCTGGCCTTCAGGGAATTTTTATTATAATTTATTACTTTTGGTGATTATTTTTTCTTTTTGTAATTTATTACTTTTTATGATATTTTTTTCTTTCTGTAATTTATTATTTTTTGTGATTATTTTTTCTTTTCATAATTTATTAATTTCTTCTGACAGAAAATTAGCAGAAAATAAGTGATAGGTTCTATGATTAGCGCTATATTATAGGTATGGTATGGTATGTTCTTTTTTATCTTTTTCTATGTATATAACGAAGAAAGAAAAATAGAAATGTTTTCACTTCTGCCGGCACTCCCAGAGTGCAACCCGTCTCTTTTTTCAACCCAACTCTTGCAGGATGTTATTACACAAGGGTTGAAAGTAAACTATTCAGGGATGCCATGGTGCCATAGAACTGAAGGGTTTACTTGTGAGTGAGGTGGAATATCGTGAAGCTGTGGGTGTGCACCTATGAATAATTGCTATCTGCATCCCACCCTATGGTAAGCCGAAGTGTAGTCCTAAAAGTATTCCAGGTGCTATATTTATTTAGAATTGCAGTTTTTACACAGAAGATACAAACAATTATTGATCTAAGAATGATATTTTTTACATATTTCATCGATACCATAATATATCAATATACCTTTAGAGCCAAAATTCCAAGAATATCAAAAACGAAGTAGACTAATTCAAGATAAAGGTCCTAAGTAATGAACATAAACGGAGACTAAGTTCGTGAACAAACTTAACTCATAAAGCCATGGATTTGATATGAATAACATTATTATATTCATGATTTTAATATACCTACCGAGCGACTCACTAAATCGTAGCACCCGTAGATGGAGCTACGACGTAGACGCGTAGCAAGTGCTACGAATAGGCCATAACTATTTTCCTTAAATGTATTTCGAATTCTCATACAGTTGGGGCTTCTATATCAAATATTTGTTACCGTGTGTTTGTTTGTATTGTTGTTGCAGGATTCTGGAAGTATCAAATTTTATTTAATACTAGTTGTTGACTTCGTCTTCGCTCGTTTAAAGTGTTCGCGATATGAAAAGGTAGCTTATGTGCTATTCCAAATTGACATCTAATCGTGTTAAATTTTATGAAGATTCGTTCTTTTTTATGGAATAGGAGTCAACGCTTTTCACTGTTTGTTGTTAAAGGAACAGAAATACATCATCTATGAGAATGTCGACTGATAGACAAACAGACAGACAGACTGCACTCTTAATAATAGGATTCCTTTTTACCCTTTAGGTACAGAAACCTAAAAAGACATTCTTATAAAATAATATAACAGAGTTAAGAATAACACAAAAAGTATATTTGATGACATCTAATACTTGTCTGAATTGATCCCTCGAAGCTCGTCGAGATTCATCGAGATGTGGATCCTCTGACGCACCTAGTTTGTTTAGGCTCCAAGGTTTTTAATGAGTTGCGATTTCTGTGCGAGACCCACACGAGATGGGTCTCTCAACTCTCAAGATCAGATTATTGAACTAGCAGTTTTCAATTGACAATGGTAAATTATGTATAGGATTTACCGACGTTGAATTTGATTAAAAAAAAATTAACAATAAATTCAATTATAAAAAATTGCGCTGTTCTATCTTCATACCACGTATATTTATACCGTTTCGAAATTTACTAAGTCATACATATTTCAAGGAAAACATAAATCAAAGGGGGATTAAAATCAAACCCCATACTTTTTTTGTGACATTTCTAATCTTCAGAAAACTTAACAAGTTTTCCAAAATGTTCGTTTAGCGTATGATTATACAAAGATTCATCAGCTGGATCATTGGATACTATTTCATGTTAAAGGACCAGGACTTCGTGATTCTTTTGCATACAGGCATATGATGTTCAATGGTTGACAAAAAATCCTTACGGGTTCGTCTAGGCAACCGCGGTTATATTCAACTCGCGCTTATAACTAGAAATTTAAGTATGTACGTGCATTCGATACCGATCTATTCTTCATTTTAAAATACTCGTCTAACTTATACACCAAACCAAATTCATCCCAAACGGTCTGTAGACATTATCACAGTAAAGTTATATGGATATATATATGTATATTGATGTAATATAGTTTCCAAGACGGTGACTACCAAAGGAGCCTTTAGACAGAGTGAAGCAAAGTTCACTCTCATGGTTGAGTCCACCGTATCATTCGATTCTATTTTCGCTACTATTTTTATTCGCGTCTTTGACCATAAACATGATTATGTATGTATATCATAATAATGTTTAAGCAGTTAGATAATAATAACTAATTACTCTACTACTAATCCACGTTGGCATCGAGACAAGTCTATCAAAGTATAATACACTTATTTTTTACTTTATGGCGTGGATATGACACCTGTGACAGATTATTATTTCATTACTTTTTTAATTGCACAAAATTGTTTATATCTCTTTTATTTACTTAAAGACAAGTGTATTACTGTAAGTCGCACCAAAGTCTTGTACAGATAAGAGTTAAAACATTAGTTTATATACAATATTATCACAGTAGGTTGAACAAATAAATTATTATATTATTAAATACACACACAATGTTGGTCAAAGTGGTAAAAGAGTAAGCGTTCAAATATTTAAAAGGTAGGCATACGAAGTTCTAATAAGAAAATCATAATCTTGAATTTTTTTGAAAGAATATTAGCAACCGAAATTATCGAAATTACTAATATTCCCTCTAACCCCTCCAACTAAGCAAAATTGCTTGTGCTAGGAGTGGGTTCACGTCGGTAGTGTAATGGCCAGGATTCGAACCCGGGACCTCAGGATCGTAAGGCCGACTCCTTAACCACTAGGCTACTGACGCTTCGTGTTTATACATCCTATGTATTAGTTTCCAACAGATATTTTAGTAAGTAAATATTTAAACAAACCAATGCTTACGACACGACCGCCACCACCGTCCATACATAGTACAACTCAGTATTATAACTTTGCGCTTATAATATGCCTATCGGGACCCAATTTGTAGAGGCTATCTAGTTTCAGATATCATAAAATAGTTTTTATGTTATTTCAGCCATAAACCTAGCCAACCTTAACGTTTATGGGACTCATTTGATTATATCATTATGCATGGGTTTGTAATAAATGAGGCATCATGATATCGTTATAAGTTTATACGAATACTAGCTTTTGCCCGCGGCTCCGCCCGCGTGGATGTCAGTTATCGTGACTAAACATAGTCTATGTCCTTTCTCAAGGTCTAATCTACCCCTATAAAAAATTACATCAAAATCGGTTCAGTGGTTTAGCCGTGAAATACGGACAAACACACTTTCCTATTTATAAGATTAGTAAGCCGCGTGGTTCCCGGCAGAGTAGAATTTGGGCCACCCCTTCTCTTCCCACGTGGTGTCGTACAAGGCGACTAAGGGAAAGGGCTGATTAACTTTAACATCAGACAGATATGCACAGCCCAGACTCAGCCTCAGATGCATGGCTCGAGTCAACAATAGTGCCCGGAATACGGCAATAGGCTCACCCCCTATTACGTGGGACCCAATACAGATTGGTGAAATGTGGGTGTTAATTCACCTCTGCCTAACCCGCCGGGGATTAAGGCGTGATTATATGTATGTAATATTAGTAAGGATTCAAATAAAATTAGCCGCTAGTTACAGGTTCCATCCCGATTTATGTACGACCAGCTTGGGATACAGTCATACAACAAAACAAAACGCTGCAAGCTCAGTTCGTGTGTATTAACATCGACAATACAACAGAGTCCGGGTACTTTGAGATAACATACACTTCAAACCATTGAAATATATTGTTACTTAAGTACCTAACTTCAAACAATGTTCCCTTGTTTGGCTGTTGGCAAGAAACTGAAATAGCGATCAGTGTAAATAATTGAAATAATTATTATATTTGAAAGTGAGTCACCATTTACATTTTTGGTTCTTTTATAAGCCAAACAAAAATACTTTTTGTTTTTATGTTGACATTTTCCGATCTAAATCTATAGGAGCAGAGATTTACACATTGATGATTGTCACTTGATTTGTCTTTCCACCTAATAGTGTGTCGAATTTGTAGCAGAAGGAAAACAGTTGTAAGACCCACAGCAATTTACGGTTCTCATTTGGTGACACTTGTCTAGGGAAAATCTTGCAGATAAGCGCAGATTAAGAAAACATCTTACTTTGTGTTGTTTTTTACTGGGAAATAAATCCCAGTTCCTTATGCTGCTGCATGCTAATTACTTGTCCCAATGTAAATTTATTGGAGTACAATAAAGAATCTATCTATCTATCTATATATCTACAACTATAATAGCTTAGTAAGAATAATCTCAGTCTTCTTTAACCTAACGTAAATCTCATTCGCATCCAAAGCTGTTATCTCGAGAGTCTGGGGTCCGCTGTTTACAGTTTAACTGAGGGTTTGGCTAAACTTCGACATTTTCGTTAAGTAAGTGCCATCTGACCTCCACAACCCTGCGAGAAGCAGGTTTCACATCGATAAAGCAATGACCAGTATTCGAACCGAAGACCTCTTGATTGTAAGACCTACTTACTCCTTAAACACTAAGCGAGTGTACCGAAATTCTTGATGTTGACATGGCAGTTTATAAAAAAAAGTTATAAGATACCTAAAACTTGTATTTAGTTCTACGTTGAACAGGTGCTTTTAAGAGCACCATGTGTACTCTTCGCATATGCAGCATGTGTGGCCAGACTAAAACGCACACTCTCACTAATTTTAACTCGAAACAAAACAAAATAGAAAAACCTCAGTTTGCTTTTAGCGTGAAAGCTCGACTTTTATAGCGAGCGGGACGACCGCGATACGGGGACGATACTTTGACATTTTAGTTTTTAGCCCAATTTTTTATTCACGAATATTGGCTCGTGAAACTTTTTCGAAGTATTTCATTCTTTTTGTTTAGTTTTTGGATTCACGCGATATGACTTTTTGCCTGTTTAGTTTCTGTTATAGTTTTAATAATCGCGCCAACATCAATTTGACCCATTTTGCAACGATTGCTTGTCTCCCAACACAGGTATTATTTTCTGTTACCATCAACATCTATACAAGTCTTCAGGCTTTCACGGCCGGCGTTGCATGTAGAATATACTGTTTTCGGGCTGTTTGGCCGTGGTCTATGTGTAACTTGCGTTCCAGATGTTTCGTCGATCACTGCGGTCGACATCTTCAGTGGCGCAGATCCGGGCGACGACGACTTCGGAGACCTTGCCTCGTCGGCGGCTGAGTTGCGACTGATGCGAAGTCTTGAATCACTGTCATATTTATAGGCACGGTCGGAGCGTGGAATCGACTCACTCGATTCTGATTGGTCGAGAGCTGTGGCGCCAACGTACGCGATCCTGATTGGTTTTTTGTACTGTGATACCGAGTGGCTCTCAGTGCTGGGTACCAATCTTTTTGGAGCTGTACAAACAACCAATCAGTCGTCGTCACCTGGACCTGCGCCACTGAAGATGTCGACCGCAGTGATCGACGAAACGTCTGGAACGCAAGTTTCACATAGACGACGGCCAAACAGCCCGGAAACAGTATATTCTACAGACATCTATACAGGTATAGCAGAGTCTTAGTCTAAATGCTCGTGATTATGTTATAGTGTTAGGCGGTATACATGATAAAAACCCCTATGAATTAGAGCATAGCTTAAGTTCCTGGATATCAAATGTAGCAAATACGAATGTTATAGTTTGTGAGGTACCGTATAATAAACACCTAAGGGAAACAAAGTTGAATTATGCAATGCGTTTTATATGTCAAAAACATAAGTACGCCACTTTTCTTGACATGAACTATTCTAAGTTCGTACCATATGGGTCACGTTATACAGTAAACACTGCTAGAACGTTACTGAAAGAAATTTTACGCATGGATTATCGCCGCAAAAAGCAGCTTTATCAGATAGCACAACAGCAAAATATGTCTCATGGCGTGATTTATGTCGATAATTGTACCCAGACAGATTTAATTGTAGACCCGAATGATGACATGCACTGTAACAAATTACCCGAACTACAAAAACAAATCGAATTGTCAATCCCAAATCAGTTATTTCGTGAATAATTATATATCCTTACTACACCAAAACATAGATGGCTTACTGACCAAAAATGATGAATTTACTGTATCTCTAAATGAACTGGCAATGGAGGGAACTTTGATTGATATTGTTTGTATAACGGAACATAATATGATACAGGGCGATGAAATATATTTAATTCTACCTGGCTATAAGCTGGTATCCTATTTCATGAGATCTAACAGACATGGAGGTTCATGTATTTTATTAAGAAATAACTATCAGTATAAGCCCTTGACTGAGATAAATAAAATGTCAATCACAGGTATCCTTGAATGCTCTGGAGTCGAACTGATACAACACGATGTAAATGTTCTATGTATCTACAGACCACCAAGTGGCCTGGTGAATATCTTTTTGTTAATGTTAAATAAAATACTGACGAAACTATGTGCACATGGTAAGAAACTTATGATATGTGGCGATTTTAATATAGATGTCTTAACCCAGACTCGGGATAGCAGAGAGTTTATGGAAATGCTAATGAGTTTTGATTTAATAATACAATTTAAACAACCTACACGCAACGTCAGCCAAAAATGCATTGACAACGTTGTTCACAATATCAAGGGTTGTAAAGGAAAAATCATAGATTTTTCTCTTTCTGACCATTCTGCCCAAATACTAACGTGTCCTGTAAAAAGAACTTGCCTGTTAAAAAATTGGTGCACCTATAAACGTTGTTTCATTCGGACTAATAGGGATATGTTTCAAACTTATATGAAACAAGTTTCTTTTAACAAAATTTACGAAACCTCTGATCCGAACTCAGCTTACAATCTATTTTCAGACCTATTTATCTCAACTTATAACGTGTGTTTCCCTTTGAAAAAACTTCGCGTAAGCTTTATCACAAAACCCAAATGGTTATCTACAGGTATAAAAGCCTGTAGTAAACGAAAAAGGGATCTTCTATGGAAATATAGAAAGCACCCTACCGAGGAAAATAAAATGATCTTTCAAAACTTTTCTAGGCGTTATAAGAGGATAATTACACTAACAAAAAAAAGTCAAACCAATCATTTCATTAATACCTCTGCAAACAAGGGAAAAGCAACATGGCAAGTAATAAATGATATTAAGTATAAATATCCAAACGAGGGTGTTGAAAAACTAGTCATAAATGGTGAAACTATAACTGGTGGTACATGCATAGCAAATGCATTCAATAATTATTTCACCGACATAGTTAAAGACTGTTCACACAAGAATACCAAACAACTACCAACTAATAAACTGTCTAAAATTGCATGCAATGGTAAATCTATATTCATGCCCCCTACAATACCCTATGACATCTTAAAAATAATAACTTCCCTAAAGGATACGTCTAGTGTAGGGTATGATGGTATTACTACGCGAACAGTGAAAGATGTAGCAACCATCATTGCAGACCCTTTGAGCCACATCATGAATCTGTGCATAGAACATGGTATATTTCCGGATAGATTGAAATTAACAGTAATAAAACCCATTCATAAACAGGATAGCAAGTCATTAATTAATAATTATAGACCTATTGCTCTATTACCAATATTTTCCAAAATATTTGAAAAAACCATATACACATGCCTGTATAATTTCTTCGAAAGTAATGATTTATTCACGACAAGTCAATACGGATTTAGAAAGGGTAAATCAATTAACTTAGCTATGTACAACTTCTTACACGAGGTACTAAATAGTATGGACAAGCGTTCACCAGCAATAGCTCTTTTTATGGATATGTCCAAAGCTTTTGACCGTGTCAATCACGAAATACTTTTAAGTAAGTTATATATGTACGGTGTAAGAGGCAACGTACATGAAATTCTGAAATCTTACCTTACCAATAGGAAACAACTGACGGAAATAAAAGGGATATCTGTAACTAGTAAAATTGAGGTAACACATGGTTCTGATATAAGGAACGTAATCACAGGAATTCCTCAAGGTAGTATATTAGGCCCTCTTTTGTTTCTTATCTATATTAATGACATGCCCACAATAACGACATATAAAATGACTTTATTTGCTGACGATAGTACTATACTTTATACTGGTGGTAACTTAGAAAATTTAGAATTTAATATAAATACATCTATGACATCAATAATACAATGGCTGACTGAAAATGACTTGAATATCAATATAGACAAAACTAACTTAATGTTATTTAAACAACGGCACACGCCACAAAACAATTTGAACATATCTTATCAGGACACAAAAATCAGAGAGATTGATGTTACAAAATTCTTGGGCCTTTATATTGACAGTAAAGTGAATTGGAAATCACACTGCGAACATATATGTAAAAAACTATGTCAATTCTCATACGCACTCTATAGACTATGTAAAATCAGCAATCAGCCCACTGTACTAACTGCTTACCATGGCTACGTAGGATCTACCTTACGATATGGAATAATCTTTTGGGGTAGCTCAACATATAGAGGCCAGGTTTTTACTGCCCAAAAACGTTGTATTAGAAGCATCTGTCAACTTAAACGTACCGATTCATGTGTACCTCATTTTAAGAAACTGAACATATTGACATTACCTTCTCTTTATATATATGAAGTTGCAATATTTATTAAATCTAATATAGAATTGTTCGAGTTCCGGACTAGGGCCCGAAACTGTCATAAATTGGCCATAGTAGCAAGTAGAACAGAATTGCTACATAACAGTTTATTTTGCCTAGGACCACGAATATTTAATAAAATACCAGTAGCAATTAGAAATGTAATTGAAATGAACACTTTTAAAACTAAACTTCGCAAATTTTTAATTGAAAAATGTTATTATACTATAAATGAATTTTTGGAGGATAACTCACTGTAATTAATACCTATGACAACTTGAATATGATGCATGATAATTATTAATGAATTCTATTATTGTTTCAATTGACATTATGCGATTTGTATTATTTATTTAATTCTATGTATTAACTTAATTAATAAGCTACTTAATATTGTATACCCAAATGGTGAAACATAGCTGAACTCATTTTTCTGTGAACATCTTTTGTACCTATGATTTACAATAAATAAATATGAATATGAATATGAATAGACTCTCTGACGGAAAATCGTGGCTGTAGATGTACTATGTAATGCTCAAACATCTTCATTAGCTTTCAAATTTTTAATATTAGTAAATTTTTTGAATAGGTATCTTTAAATTAAATAGTGACTGTTCCGTAACCATCATTATGTAGCAGGATCCATCTACTTAATGTACAATAAAACGTCCGCAACGTGTACTGTAACGTTCTTATTCTTGTCGCTAATTGCAGTGGACGCTGCACCCAGCGTGTTTTCTTTCCACGGGTCGAACAAACAGTACGCCGCTAACATAATATTGGGCTCTGCCATTTCCCGCTCAGTGTACTCACTCACGGTGGCAATCCTGGGTTGTGTTTATATTGGCAAATATTTTTTCTCCACGCACGTCTTTGGGGATATTTTTGAGGGAGACTGGTTATGGACTAAGGGGATGTGGAATGAAAATTTTAATTGATCTATTTGGTTGACTCAGGTATACCTTTATATTTAAAAATGACATTTTCTATTTTTTAAGTTAATTTAGTTTGTATGAGTGTTATTAAAACAAAGAGAAAATCGTAATTAAACCCACAATACTACTGGTGCTATTTTTTTTAACTGTTTTAATAGTTTTTCAGAAAGAAGTTAATTACATATGGGCTTTTTCATAAGCTTATATTTGTATTCAAATTTGCAACCAATATAGAAGTAACTTCAATTACCAGCAAAGTGTTTTATTTTCTATTGCTAGGAAATGTAGCCAGTATACAACAAATGGGCAGATATGAATGATAATACGAAATGTTAAAAACATTTCTGCTACCTAATATAATAACTATCTACAAGACTAGTATTTCAAAATACCAATTTTTCGTCGTGACTATACCGGAGGTCTTCAAGTATTCGTGGCAAGTTTTGGAATATTTGAATCTTATATAGAATTTATTGAGGTACCTCGAGGCGGTTTTGATTGGTTACAAGTCGACCGTGAAGGGCAACTTGTGAATAAATAAATTGGGGATAAACACCGCATTTCAACCCTCTTTACATAGTGTAGTTTTACTTTCGGGACATTTGTATACCTCTGTATTTTATTTTACCACATTTTTGAGCAGACAAGCTTATGGTAAGCCCTTTCCTTGTTTCCATATTCCAGGCGGTGAGTAGTAACATCAAGTTCAGTTTTAATGAAAATGTTGCACCGAGACCGATTGCCATTGAAAGGGCAACGCTCGAAGTTGTCCAAAAATATGTATACCTGGGCCAGGTTATCCTGCTCGGTAAAAACAACTTCGAGTAAGGACTAGCCAGAAGGATTCAGCTGAGTCGAGACGTCGAGTCTTCTCTTCTCCCCTACCGCAATCCCTAAAAACAAAGATCTTTGACCAGTGCGTCCTGCCTGACGGTAGAGCTAGTTCATAAACTAAAAGTCGCGCAGCGGGCTATGGAGCGAGCTGTGCTTGGAGTTTCTATGAAGGGTAGAATTCGAAACGAGGTGATCCGACAAAGAACCAAAGTTACTGACATAGCTAGCAGAATAAGCAAGCTGAAGTGGCAATGGGCTGGCCACGTCTATCGAACGACCGACGGCGGTTGGAGCAGATGAGTCCTATAGTGGAGACCGCGATAAGGCAATCGAAGGGTAGGACGCCCTGTGGTCAGATGGACCGATGACCAGAAAAAGGTGGCTGCGACGGACTGGATGCGGAAGGCGGAGGATGAGGTGAGGCCTATGTCCAGCAGTGGATTGCAGTGGGCTAATTGATTGATTGATTGAGTAGGGTTGCCAGAGCTCACTGAAGATTTTTTTTTGATGTCATCGGGAAGACGAAAGGCTTGTTCTGTTTTGTCTTCCACATTGCACAGACACTCTCCATGCTTACAGGGTCGACAGCACGAGTGTGACTCCCATGGTGTTACGTACATCTATAGGACACGGTAACCACTTTCCATCAGGTCGGCTGTGTGTTTGTCTGCCACGTAAGTGGTATAAAAAAATGGTGGCCGTGTGTTTTATGCCACGTAAGTGGTGTAAGCTTTGACGTAGCAATCGACAGCTGATAAAGATTATTAAGTTTATACATGTAAGTCCCCGAGGGGGTAGGCAGAGGTGTATTCACAAAAGTTAGTGATAGGTTTATTGAGAAAGTTGCGCACCCGACTTGGATAGGTTAGGTTAAAAGTGTTTTTTTTAGAATCATGCAAAAAAAGTAATTTTCATAACTGTTTGATTAAATGTCTAGGCAAGTAATTTAAAACATCATCGATCGATCGTTTAATCAAATGGCTGAACATCATTCAGGCCGCTAATTGAACGGCGCCGTTCAGTAAAGAGCCTAGGCGGTTAGTTGAACGGCTGGTTTAGCTAATTGCCTGCGATTTATATATCATGTAATATGGATAGGAAAAGTTTAGGTCTATGTAGTCTTTGGTACTATGTAGTCCTTAGAATATCGTATTAAAACATGTTTTCTAAAAAATATGTATCCAGTGGAATCCAGTTGCCAAAAAAAAAACAGTATTTGGACAATACATTACGTTGTCCTTTTACTTATTCACGGCCGCACTCTCCAAGGTCTTAAATAAGATTTCTCACTCTTTTTAAAACAAAATGTATTTTGTACGAACTCGAGGCTTATTACCGCTCTTATATCTTTTATTAAAAACATTTTGTTTAAATTTTTTCAATGTATTTTTCAATTGTTCTAGGGCAAGATACTTACATATTTCTTTTTACACAATAATACGTATTATATTTAAGAGACCAAACCAAACCAAGATGAATATACATATTCATGCATACAAATATTTTTACTGAGCTGCAATCGAACCTGCGACAACCGATGTACCAGTCAAACAGTCTACCGCCACGTCACGGAGTTGTGTTATCAAGTTTTATAATGCAGCATTAACAATTCTTAATGCACTTAGGTTTTATTCTTTGATAAATCTGGTAGAAAACCAAATAAATGTTTATGTGAGCTGGATGAGGGCAGATACGATGAGTACGATGAAGCGATAGTATAAAACGAGAAAAAAAAAGAGCCGTTTGATGTGATGATTTTCCCCATGGTGACTCAGCCGGCACTAATACGTGACACAACTGTAGGTCAATAATTATTTAATCGTAGTTTTATAACTCACGCTTGAGCGCTAATATGGTCGACGACAGTTATATATTTAAATAAACTGCGGAAATACATATTTTATCATTATCAATACTTACATGCATTACTGATTGTACTTAAATACCCCAATACTGATATTATACCATGATATATTATTATATACCCTATTACTAATGCCCGGCAGAGTAGAATTTGGGCCACCCCTTCTCTTTCCATGTGGTTGGGTGGGGATAGGGCTAGGGGGATAGGGCTGATTAACTTTTACATCAGACAGATATGCACAGCCCAGACTCAGCCTCAGATGCATGGCTCGAGTCAACAATAGTGCCCGGAATACGGCAATAGGCTCACCCCCTATTACGTGGGACCGAAAAATGTGGTGGTGAAATGTGGGTGTTGATTGAATTGACAGTTATATGTATGTATGTATGTACTAATTTTATACCCTATTATAATATTTTGAATTTTGCACTTTATCTTGATCTAGTATGTACACTATCTAAAGGAGAACAACCTACTGCCTATGTATCGAAATTTAGTCAGGCACTACGCAAGCACCTATAAGTATTGTTCTTTATATCTATAACTACCTACTAAAATATTAGTTTCCTTTTAAGAGTCAGAGTGCCTATCTGTATCCTAACGTTTGTACCGTGCAAAAGTTAAGTACCCACCCGCGCCAACTGCCGCGGTTGCGTCCACAATTATAAATTCCGGCACCCCACGACCCTGGCCAGCTGTCCACGCTTGCTAATGTCCTTAGTTTCAAACTTTACGGCGTTTATTTTAAAAATATGTAATTATCATCAAAGTTAGTTAATGTTTTTTTTTGTGCTAACTGCTGAGCAAGAAAGCACCTGGTAGACTGAAGAGTAAATAATATACTATGATATAGAAAATAGTGAAAATTTATCGCCTGCTACCTTTGTCTTAACTTTATAAAATATGTACCCGCTGCTAATTTTAAGTTCGAACTAAACCGAAACTTCAAAAGTTAGATAGGAAAGTAGTTTCTGTGAGATCAGACAAAATATATTGACATCTATCTGTAGAGCACTAATAGAATAGGATGATAGAAATTATATAGAAAATATAATTAAAATCAATAATCTATTCAGGGGTCTATTTTGTAAAGGCACGTTCTCAAAACGCATGATTTCAATTCGATTAGAAAGAAAAATGAGTGAAAACTATTTTGATGTACAGCATGAGAGGTTATTTAGCCAATAAAATCACGTATAGTTGATTGCTTTTTCAGTGAAATGTTAAAATTTCAATATTATTTACGTAACTTTTCAAAATCACCTTTTTGAATCATAATTTTACTGAATAATATAATATTACTGCTACCGTTCGTTTATTTCACCAATAAATCCAAAACATCACATACCAAAAACACAATAAAAATCTACAAACAGCTGCTTCAAGAAAACACAAACAAATCTCTTGGCAACAGAATGAACCCATCAATGCACCCATAAAGTTGTTTGTTTACAAATCAAAGTTTTTCCCATAAACTTGCCCGTATCGTTATTGTTGGCAGGAGGCCACAGGGCTATGCCAATATATCGTACGTACTTACATGGAGGTATGTTCATGACTTAGTTACTGCCAGGGATAAAAACCTGTACTAAATGAAGTTCAGCTTTGAGCGTAATCGAGTAATAAACTGCGGACGAACCTCGTTTTGTATTCTCTGCGGTGAGAAGGATAGCCAGAGCTCTCTGGAGAGTTTTTGTGCCATCAGTAAGAAGACCAAAGGCGTGTTCTGCTTTGTCTTTTGCACTGATGATAAAAACACACTGTTCTTACAAGGTCGGCAGCACTAGTGTTAACTCCCCTGGTGTTGCACACATCGTAACCAATTCTATCAGGTGGGCCGTGCATTTGTCTACGATTTGAGTGGTATAAAAAATATCCAAAGACCATCGCTCATTAGTAAAATTAGTAGAATAGGGTAATTGTTCTTTAACAATTTTCAATGCAATGAACAACCTGGGTTTCATTATATAAACCCACTTTATTGAACATACCTTATTTTTCTCCTTTCTATAGTCCTGGGCCCTTTAAACGGGACGTGAAAAAGCATCTGATGAGGCCGTCAAGCTAAGGGCCACTATTGTAAAATTGTTGGCGTCTGTTAAGGTGACCCTCTTTCCTGAGACTTGGCCTTCAGTTTACCATCTAGCAAGATGTCATAATGACGTATCCTATATTAAAAAAATATCCGATTTATTCATACTAATGTAACAGTAAGGCCACCATATTTGCTTACTTTGCATAACGTTTTGAATTTAGCCACCGTTTGAACAAATATTGTGTTAAAATTAACTGGAGCTACAAATTGTAAAACATTTGCGTAATGTTGATTGTGTAAATAGTACTTTATGTTATGTACGCAAAAATATATTCTTTCTTAATTAATTACTCTTTATTTTACACCAAAATTAACCGTACACAAATATAAATAGAAAACAGTTGAATATAAAGTGGGAGGACATATATTGTTAAAAGCGATTACTACCAGTCAACCCTTGAGGTTAGACATAAGTGTACTAAAAAGATTATAATGGTAATATTAGTATAGCAAGTATATATTAAGCAGATGTATATTACCTTATAGATTTAGATTGGAATGAAAAAAAGGATGAGGAAGAAATAGAAATAGTTAGCGTACTTGTTGCTTTAAATTTCATAAATTATTGATAGGAGGTAGGACACGACGATATTTCCGTCTAATTGAGCAGTCCGACTGGGGAAGTACCTCCACCCTACAGAATACCGCGGTCATAATAACCTCGCGTTGTGTACCCGGCGGTGGGTACGGTAGCCAGAGCTCACTGGAGAGGTTTTGTGCTGTCAGTGGGAAGACTAAAGGCTTGTCCTGCTTTATTTTCTACACTGACGGCACAAAAACTATCTGTTCTAACAGGGTCAGCAGCGCAAGTGCGACGCCCTCAATTGTTGCAGACATCTATAGGCCACGGTAACCACTTTCCATCAGGTGCCAGCGTGCTTGTCTCCCATCTATGTATGTGGTATAAAAAAACAACAAAATCTTCAAGGCCTAAGTCAACCTCTTCGGCAATCCTTTACATCGGCTGTTTGACGGATTAGTCTCTAGCGCAGGTTTACCTCTCGGGATTAGCAGGTCAGACGAATTGCTTCTGTAAAACCCGTATGATCCTAACCAAGAGGAGAAGAAAGTAAAGGGCCTGTTGCTATTTAAGTCCCAGTCATTATCATGACGGTTAGAAAAAACAAGTATTCTCAAACATAAATAATTAACATATTTTACTTAAACTTCGTCTAAAATGTTCTGTATTGACTTAATAATAGGGAACATGAGAGTTTGTGATTTTTTAAGAACAGAGAGGAATTGAAACTATTTGAACGGTGGGCTACCACACTTTGATAATGTAAGGTTGTCACGAATTTTCTGCAACTTGATATTGTTTGATGGTATTATTTGTGAATACAAATCATGTGATTATAATCTGAATATGATTGATGTAATTTGATGAAAAGTGATGGCGCAGTGGTCGTGGTGCACTATACAACTGTTGTTCGATCAAATCGCTATCCCAACAACACTAGAGTACATACACTAATATTGTTAGTCGTGTAAAAATAGTGTAACGACACTATTTCCGACCAGGTTTCAGAATGAAAAAAAGCCGCTCGTGAACATCAAAATAGGTTTCCCTATTACCTGTGACAGTCATTACAAAAATATCTTCGGCTTGTTCACATAAATAAATAAAATTTGGTAATGTAAGCAAAATGATAATAAAAATAAACTTAAATAAACGTGGGTAAAGTTATTTTTATATTTGCCATACTAATACAAGAGACACATACTTGGGCACGTTTCGATACTGCTCGCTTTGCAGCGTTTTATTGTTTATCGTTACGGCACCCCTGAGGAGCAGTCATAACGGTACCACGCTTATTGTTTACGTGACAACTTCTTCTAGACTTCTGGAAACATAACCTTACATTACGTGGGTATCTTTTGTTGTTTGTTTAAAGCAGAAATAAAATGGGTAGAATATTTTCTGATCGCTAAAAAATTATGCACAAAAGTACGCTTATAATAATTAAGAATTAAAAAAGTAGGAACCCTTTCTAATAAGATAGATATTATCAAATATATTATAGGCCTAATCAATGTAACGAGTGACAATACCGAATTAAAAAGTCTGTCAAGGCTTCACGTAGATGATTCTGATGGTATTGAGATAGATTCATGGTGGATAACCTGTCATAAAAGTGGTGATCCTTTTTAAAATGAATACTTCGTACATTTTGTGTTTCTAACAGTTATAAAATTGCTAATAATACCCACACCAGCAGTCAAATAAACTGAGCAGTGTGAGCACTGTAAAGATAAAACATTCTTGTTCAAAATATTCGTATCCTTCAACACACACTATATATCTGAAACACAGAAGTATGTAATTCAAAAGCAAGCGTAACAGCTTTAATAACGATTAGAGAACAAAACCCAATGTGTTTTCGTTTCAAATTGTACAAAGACCGACTTCAAAGAGCGCATTCCTACCATACATCTGTTTTTACCAAATGTACAATACGTTTGCTGAACAATATAACGACCTTATTACAAGTTCATAAGGTAAATTTTCTTTTAAAGTGGGCAAAGTTAAATTTGCCTACCTAAAGTACAGTCTACCAAAATGATTTACAATTAAGGGTTCCTCCACATCTTGTCTACTCTTAATTCCTTTGTGAGGGTCGAATTAAAAAAATAATACGTTTCCCTTGTTCAAACCGTTTGATTAAGAGGAAGTAAAGAATATTGGGAACAGATATTCTGGATGTTAATGAGATCAGGCTCTTTTGTAGGGGTGATATCGGACACTGTCTCTGTGTGAGTAAATTAATTTTTACTGATTGGAATTAGTTACATTCTATTACGTTTTGGATGAAGTGGCTTGCCAAAGAAATTAAATATTTTATAGCAATTTGATATACTCATCAAGTTTGCCCGTGTATATAAGTATGTAATATTTTTGTATTGGTACCTTACAGAAGAATATGAAAAAGTAATTATGTTATAATGAATCTTGAATAAATCAGTCGTTTTTTATTTATTTAATTATAATAAAATATATATAATAACTAAACGTAATACAACTAGACACAAAACATATTCATGTCGTGTCAAATAACCCACCCCGTATCGTTCCCGGCGCAAACGTGCCCACGATGCTGGTCGCGTTGCCTTGTTAAATCGCAATGGCCATCTTTTGCCCCAGGAACGAGCCAGAACGGGAGTCACCGCCTTGGTGCATGCGGCGGTTAATTTCCGCGATTAACCTCTTTGGTTCCCACCCCCAACTGCCCATAGTCCCCACCGCAATGGGCACAAAATAATATTGTGACTCCATTGCGGCGGCGTATTTCGCACTTATAATGAATTCGACTAAAACGGAGTCTTGCACGAAACTTCTCGGTAACAAAAATATATTCAGTAATTTCGAAAATTATCCTAAAAAAAAACACTTTTATATCTGAACTGCCTGAACTACAAACAAACAGCAAACTTTACACCTCGGTGGTAAATGGCGAACAAATTCGAAGATAATTTAGAGGTGGCAGAACATTTTTTCGACATAAAAAACTGTATAACATACACGAACGTAATGGTCCGTCCAATGATTCTGTTTACTCATCTCTCCGTTACCAACTTTGCCAGACCTCCTGCCCCTCTTTTCAGCAAGGAAAACTCCACACTCAGAGGGGCAGAGTGCCGTACAAGCGAGGGTCATGTTAAAACGGCTGTTATATAACAAATTGGTAAACAACTTTAGTGGGCCTGTCAAAATAAGACTGATGAACTTTTAACTTGGATATCAAACGATAAGTAATTTAATATATCGGCTGATGGGGAGAATTTTTTATACAATGCGCCTGCAATGCCTGGGAGAGTGTATTAAAATGCTTCTGATAGATTATTTGGGTATTAAACGTTGTATATGTTGATACTCATAATCTGTAAGCGAACTTTCAAGCTATTTAAATAAATATACTGACTGTCAAGAACAGCCATGACATAATATCGTGAAACTGACACCTCCTTTCAACTGTAACAGAGCAGAATACATTCTAAAATTCATTTAAAACGTACCTACTCTCATTTTGTTTCCTTACATGTCACAGCTTAAGAAAACACATTACAATCCCTTTCACGAATATATGTATAGATAGTACTTACAACATAATGACAACTCAAAACAGCTAAGTGCAAAGCTTCGCAGTTCCCAGTGAATACGCGGACGACCATTTTGACAAATGATTGCACAGTAATGTGTGCGAGTGTCAGTGGGTAATGACAGGACGACTGGGCAAACTCATATTTTGTCTTCCGTGGGGCAAACTTATGAACATAGTTCTTGTTTAGATTTAGTCAAAGTTTAAAGGAATATTGTAAATGTATCAGGTTAAACGTGTTTAAAAATTAACTAAAAATGGTCCACTGACTTGCTGCTGAGCTTTTGTCGGGTCGAGGGCGCATTTTGAGCCGGTGTTCCATTTGTTAAACTTTGCTTTAGTTTTCGTTAGTTTCGACGTTTTGTAAGTTCCTTTTTAACCGACACCTACCTAATAAATGCTAAAGTATCTGTCTGTTATACTGTAATGCCTGAACGTTCAGAGATAGGCTAGATTTTCAGAAAGGGCCTAGATTATATTTGATAACCGACATCCACGCGGGTGGAGCTGCGGTTACAGCTAGGTAAATACATTTCTAATGAAATTCTCGCATCATCCTCATATAAAAAGTAGAACAGAAAATGGATAAAGAAAATAAGAAATAATGCTATATCTGTGTACACCGTTGCTATAGTTAATTTTAAATCGTAAAATTTTGTGACTGTGTAAGAAAATAGCTTAAAGTGTTATTTTCTATCGAGTTTCTTGATCTATTTTATGTACAAACCTATTTTTACATTTTGAAAAGATCTCGGCAATGCATTTATTATTTCCAGCTAGAAGTTGAATCGCACTTAGAACATTGAAATATTTTGTATTTCACACGTTTACGTAATAATTAAGTTTTAACAACTGCCGTCTCTTTTAGTTGCTAATCTGTAGCATAGTGGTGGAGTGATCAACTGTTACGGCAGAGTATAGGTTTGATTCTTGTACGGCGTAAATATTTGTATGCATAAACATTTCTATTTGTGTAAGTCTGTGTGTGTTCCTCTGTATGATATAATAATGCTACGCCCGGCGCTTGGCCACTTCAATATATGGCCAAATTTCCATAGTAGTGAGCGAGACGGCACTATAGAAAGAGACAGCATGCCTTGACGTCACTGTTCTAGAAGGAATGGAATGAATAGAACGAGACGTCAGGCTAGAAAGAGACAGCATGCCTTGACGTCACTGTTCTAGAAGGAATGGAATAGATAGAAAGAGACACAAGACCTAATAGAACCTCCCAGAAAGTTCCTGTCTTTTTCAGAACGTACCTGTCTTTTCTCGATCTTTCGCTACTCGGCCGCGCCTTATATAAAAGGCGAGCTAACAGCCGCTGCTCAAGTTAGTCTACGACTAGAATTCGAAGCGATCATTGCGATAAAGTGTGCGAAGCGATACAGTGCGATTATACAAGTGACTGTGTATTGTGTAAGGAAGAGTTATCGAATTTGTACGCGCTTTGCTGTAAGTTAAGTGCAGCTGAATAAAATCTGTCTTCAACGGTTGTCCTCGCATTTTCTATTTAAACCGACCCCCACGCTCGTAACAACTGGTGTCAGAAGTGGGATAGAAAATGCCGATAACGCCGAGAGACGACAGGGAGGGAGTGAAAACTCGAAGCCAGGCCGCGGAAGAGGCTGCGGGTATTCCGAGTACGTCGACGGGTGCTTCAAGATCATCATCGGAAATTAACCTGAACGCGTTGATGACCTTATTGAAGGAGCAGGCCCGTCGCCAGGAAGAGCAGGCCCGTCGCCAGGAAGAGCAGGCCCGTCGCCAGGAAGAGCAGACTCTGCAATTGAAGGCACAGCTCCAGAGTCAACAGGAGGAGCAGGCCCGTCGCCAGGAAGAGCAGACTCTGCAATTGAAGGCACAGCTCCAGCAACAACAGGAGGAGCTGATCCGTCGCCAGGAAGAGCAGGCCCGTCACCAGGCAGAGCAGGCCCGTCATCAGGCAGAGCAGGCCCGTCAACAGGAGGAGCAGGCCTTACAACTAAAGGTTCAGCTCCGGGAACAACAAGAAGATCTATTTGCCTTCTTGAAAGAGTCTAAAGCAGAATGGCAAAGAGAAATTCATTCAGTGCAAGACAAAATAGAAAGCCACGAGGAGAAATTAGGAAGCATCGATGAGAAATTTGAGAGTTATGAGGAACGGCTGCAGTCTGTGGCTCAAAACGTAAAAAAATTGGAGACAAAAATATCTTGCGGAACAGCTGGCTCTGTAACCATTCCATCTGCACAGGCTGTCGGAAAGTTCAAAGTACCGCCATTTGATGGGACCTCCTCGTGGACTGCATACAAACTGCAGTTCGAGTCTGTGGCAAAGGCGAACGGTTGGGATAAGGAGCAAGCCAAAACAGCATTAACATTGGGGTTACGGGACCAAGCACTCAGTGTTTTAGAGGCGCTTGGAGGTGAAGTGACATACGACCGCCTTCTTGAAGCGTTGGAATCACGTTACGGTGATAGTCACTTGGAACATGTCTACCGTGCCCAATTGAAGGACAGAAACCAGCGTCTTAATGAGTCTCTGCAGCAGTGGGCTTTGGAAATAGAAAAGCTCGTGAGAAAAGCTTACCAAGGAGCTTCTTCGTCATTTCTTGACAGCATTTTGGTGCAAGCTTTTATTGACGGGATCAGAGACTTGGAGGTGAGAGCTGCCGTCCGCCTGGGTCACCATGCAACCCTTAAAGATGCTGTTGCTCACGCCCTTGAAGTGAAAGCTGTACGACATGACCCTCGACCACATAGATTGCGTGAGATCTCAACAAATGAGCAACGTGTGTACCGTCGGAAATTCGCCCCCAGGTGTTATTTCTGCAAAGAACAAGGACATATTCGGCCTAGCTGCCCGAAACGGACTCAATATGGTAATGGCCAAGAACAAGCGGCGCGACAGATTGAAAAGCCAGGAATACGAGAGCATCGGAGTGGGAAGGCGCATGGAAATGTAGATGCGCTCTCTCGAAGACCTTGTCCGGTGGAACGTAACCATTGTGGCAGGCAAGAAGCTAAGGACAGTGTGGCGGTTAGAACGATTAGGACTGTTACTGTCAGCGATGAATGGAGTAGCGAAGCCATGCAGCAAGCACAGCAAGAGGATCGAGAAATCAAGCCTATTCTCGATTGGATAAGGACAGGAACACCTAAGCCGAAATGGAGTGATGTCTCCCAAATGAGTGCAGCTACGAAGAGCTACTGGGCACAATGGAAAAGCCTCGTGATACACAATGGAGTCCTGTGTAGAAAATGGGAGTCTGCAAACGGGAAAGACTCACATCTACAGTTGGTTGTCCCAAAGACTAAAATTAATGAGGTTTTGAGATCAATTCATGACGGAACTTCAGGCGGTCATCTTGGTGTGAAGAAGACTTTGATGAAGATTCGTCAACGATTCTATTGGATCCATTGCCGTGAGGATGTTGAAGATTGGTGTAGGAAATGTACATGCTGCGCATCGGTAAAAGGGCCGCATACAAGGAGCAGGGGAGCATTGAAGCTATACAATGTTGGAGCGCCTTGGGAAAGGATTGCATTAGATGTTGCAGGGCCATTTCCTGCATCGGGGTCTGGAAACAAATACATCCTAGTAGTAATGGACTACTTTACTAAATGGCCGGAGGTTTTTGCCATACCTAACCAGGAAGCAACTACAGTCGCAGAAAGATTGGTCACGGAAGTGTTTTGTAGATATGGAGTTCCTCTGGAAATACACAGTGATCAGGGAAGGAATTTTGAATCACAGGTATTTCAAGAAACCTGTAGAATAATGGGTATTCATAAAACCAGGACCACCCCATATCATCCACAGTCAGACGGAATGGTTGAAAGATTTAACCAAACCTTGGAAAGGCATTTGGCTAAGGTTGTTGAGAGCCACCAGAAAGACTGGGATAGTCACATTCCTTTGTTCTTGTTGTCTTATAGAACAGCGATACATGAAAACACAACGGTGACTCCTGCGTGTGCAAACTTTGGCAGAGAACTGAGACTACCGGCTGATCTACTGACTGGACGTCCTCCAGATTCACCGCAAGAAATCACGGAATATGCTAGTGCATTGCGCGATAGACTAAATGACGTTCACACCCACGTCCGTGAATCTGGGCTCCAGGCAAGCGAAAGAATGAAAACCCGATACGACCGCAACTCTCATCAAGCCGGGTTCGACGAAGGCTCGTTGGTATGGCTACACAATCCGATGCGTCGCAAAGGCAAATCTCCGAAGTTGTCTCCAAACTGGGAAGGGCCGTATAAAGTTGTCACCAGGATCAATGACGTTACATACCGGATACAACGCAACCAGCGAAGCCCCTTGAAGGTTGTACATGTTGACCGACTGGCGAGATACTACGGATCTAATGATGCTCGGGACGAGCATGTCTAAGAAGGGGGTAGTGCTACGCCCGGCGCTTGGCCACTTCAATATATGGCCAAATTTCCATAGTAGTGAGCGAGACGGCACTATAGAAAGAGACAGCATGCCTTGACGTCACTGTTCTAGAAGGAATGGAATGAATAGAACGAGACGTCAGGCTAGAAAGAGACAGCATGCCTTGACGTCACTGTTCTAGAAGGAATGGAATAGATAGAAAGAGACACAAGACCTAATAGAACCTCCCAGAAAGTTCCTGTCTTTTTCAGAACGTACCTGTCTTTTCTCGATCTTTCGCTACTCGGCCGCGCCTTATATAAAAGGCGAGCTAACAGCCGCTGCTCAAGTTAGTCTACGACTAGAATTCGAAGCGATCATTGCGATAAAGTGTGCGAAGCGATACAGTGCGATTATACAAGTGACTGTGTATTGTGTAAGGAAGAGTTATCGAATTTGTACGCGCTTTGCTGTAAGTTAAGTGCAGCTGAATAAAATCTGTCTTCAACGGTTGTCCTCGCATTTTCTATTTAAACCGACCCCCACGCTCGTAACAATAATATATATTATGTGATTATAATTACATAGAGACAAAAGGTGTATTATCCGCATTCTACACAGGTTTTCTTAGAATTGTTGGTGTCTGTAATGGTTACCCGCTTTCCTGTGACTTTGCCTTAAGCTTACCAACATGCGTAGTGAAATCATTATTTACGTGCCAAGTATATAATAAAAAAAATGACGTGATGTAGCACGTATCAGAATTTAAGAATATTAACTTACCTTATCAAATAATCTAGATATTGGCTCATCAACGCAACTCATTCAATCAATACAAGCCTGTCATCCAACCAAACCAACAATTTACCTAACGATTCCTCAATTAAAAAGATAAAAATGTCAAACACATCACTATTCACGATATATTGCAACATTTCACGTTGAAGACTAAAACTGAGATTAAATAACCCTTCCATTCTCCGCCTCCGCCTCTCCGCCTGCGGCCCAGGTGTGCACTTGCGGAATAGCCGCGCGATTTTTCAACGGCACTCGTTTCCGCTGCGATTTGATGCAATTGACCCAATTAAACCGTCGTCAAAATGAAAATAGTTTTAAAAATTACATTCCTCTTCTATTTCAGTTGCGCTTGCGTAGTGACTCATAATTTTATGTGAACGTTTGCAAAGGAGAGAGTACTGTTAGCTACGGCGATAAAACATTAGTTTGCTATGCCAAATATCATGGATTTGAGTTTCTACGTATAAATTTTATGTAGGTACCTATCCGTAAAAAAAATATCCAAGTAGTTTTATGGTATTTTAGAAACCACATAACTGTGTTAATATATAGATACTCAAAAAATTTAGGAGTCTAATCAAAGCATTCTTGAAAAAAAATCCACATAGGTAAAAAGGATTTTTCCCGGGTGAAGTCAGGATCTGGGTCACTAGTTAATTTTTGTATATATAGTTCGAAAGAAGCGTGTGGTTTTTCTGTTACTCACCCTATAAATCTACAAACAACACTAAATATACATTGTTATTTAGCTATACTTCTATGAAAGGTTTAGAAAAAAGGCTCATAATAACTGAATTCATAAAAAAGGGTAAATGAATGAACTTTTCTCACGGTGTTTGCCAATTGGCAATGTAACATTTAACTTCAACAATGATTATTATCATTAAAAGGCTCCAGCTGTATTTCGTTTGTTTTTATGTGTTTTGTTATAAAACATGTTTCGTTTCAAACTCAAATTAATTTCAGTTTTTGTTTGTGTACTTTTTGACATTTTCATGCTATGAATTTTATGTATTACTACATTAAAAAAACTGCAATATTTGCTTGCCATATTAATATTAATTTACGAAAACTTGTAGTAATATCTGGCACTATAAAATCTTGAACATTTTATGAAAGAAAGCTTTTTTTTTTTTTTTTTTTAACGTGTGGAAACCCCCACGGGCTTCACCCCATCGGTGCCGACGATGGGGTGGGCGTGTCGGAATCGGACCGACTAAAACCACACGGTGTCCTTCCCAAGTATCTATTGCCGGGCACCCCGGGTAAGCCCTCGAAAGGATAACCCCAGGGTTGCCGGCGGATATTGGCCGCCACCGCGGCCTCGCCTGGTGGGTTCGGGTTATATCCCGCGTCGGTGAGTTGGCAAGCGTGTGTAGGACACACACGACACGCCTCCGCCACGGCCTGCTTCTGTAAGGACAACGAGTCGGCCAACTGCCGTCCTCAGGCCCCGATCATGGAGGTCGGTAGTCCCGGGCGTAGACGAGTCTGCGGCGTCCACGCCGCAGACTGCGGAACTCAGGGGGCAGGGTTCTCTCCCGCTCCCTCTCCGCCGCCTCTTTCGCGCGCATTACCTGCTCGCAGAAAGAGGCGGCGGCGTGCCATTTGCTCCCGTCGGAGACCACGGCCCTCACCATGGTCTCCAAAGAAAGAACGTCCACGCCCAGGACCGCAACGAGATCCCGGCGTTGACTCGCCCACGCAGGGCACTCCACTAACGTGTGGAGCGCCGTGTCTTCGCCAGGATCCTCGCAGTGCTGGCACTGCGGTGTTGTCTCCCGGTGGATGCGCCATAGATACCTACCGAAGCACCCGTGCCCGGTAAGTATCTGGCACATCCGGTAGGAGAGGTCACCGTGGTGCCTCTCCAACCACTCCTTCATGATCGGTCTCACCGCCGCGATGGTGGATTCCCCCCACCTTGGATGCTCAAGTCGCACCCGCCATGTCTCCATGAGTTCCCGGCGGAGCTGGGACCGCTGAGCCCTGATTTCTCGGGGCTCCGGCCTATGGCCCCGCTCCAGTGCCTCCTTGCGCCACTGATACAGCAACGCAAGGGCTCTCGCTTCCAGGTCCCATGGAGGGGTCCCGGCTAGGAGACATGCCACCTCGACAGAGATCGTGGAGCATACGGGAGCCCCGTACAGGGCCATGCTTCGCACGATCCCCAGGTACAGTCTCCTAGTGGGGGCGTTGGGTCCCTTAACGTTGGGCATTAGCCGCGATAGCGCGGCCGCAGCCCCCCTCAGTTTTGGGACCAGACTTCGGAGATGAGGTCCGAAGTCCCATCGGCTATCGAGTACGAGCCCAAGGTACTTCATCGTGGGCTCGATGCCGATGTTTACGCCCCCTATGGAGATACTGGTTCCCGCAGGTGGCCCCCTCCGAGGCCCGTGAAAACACATAGCCTCGGATTTGTGGAGAGCCACCTCGAGTCCCAGCCGCCGTATTCGACCCACGACTTGAGCAGCCCCTGCCGTGGCCTTTAGTGCCGCGCTTTGGTACGTTGCTCCCCGCGCCATAACGAGGGTGTCGTCAGCATAACAAGTTATGCTGACACCATCGAGCAGCGGTCCGCGCAGCACCCAGTCGTATCCGATGTTCCACAGGAGTGGCCCTAGGACCGACCCCTGCGGAACACCGCACGACACTTCTCGCCGCCCTGGCCCTAGCCAGCTCGGGTAAACTATGGCCCTCTCGGATAGGTATGCCTCGACAATGCGGCGGAGGTAAGGTGGCACTCCGTGATACGCGAGAGCCACCCTAACGCAGCTCCAAGGTAGGGTGTTGAAGGCGTTGGCAATGTCGAGAGACACCGCCACCACCACCCCACCTCGCGAGACTACTTCCTCCGCCAGCGCCTAACGCGCATGATCGCTTCCACGGTGAACTGGTTGTCCGCCAGATCTGGCCCCACGTTCGTGAGATGCTCGACGAGGCGCTCTGCAATAATCCGCTCAAAGAGCTTGCACACCTCGTCGAGCAACACGATCGGCCGGTAACCGGATGGCTGATCCGCCGGCCGCCCCGCCTTCCGGATAAGGACCAGTTTCCCCGTCTTCCACGCAATTGGAAACTGGCCCCTTTCGAGGCATGCGCTAAAAAACGCCACCAGTCGAGGCCCTAGTTCCTCAAGGGCCAGGACCCATGCTCGGCCTGGGATGCCGTCGGGTCCGGGGGCAGTGCATTTACGGGCTTTAAGCCGGAGCACTGCTACCCCCAGTTCACTCTCCCTGACTTCGGGTACATCGCTCTCGCTATTATTAGCGTCAGGCGCCTGAGGCGGAGCCATTTGCGGAGGAACATGCTCCTCCACTCTCGATGGGAACAGAGAGCCCAGGATTCCCTCCAGTTGCCCTGGCTGGAGGCTCTGGGTCAGTAGGGGCGCCCTTGGGCGGATTTTGCCCCTAACCGCAAGGTAAGGGCGCCCCCATGGGTTCTGCTCCAGAGACTCCAGCAGCTCTTCGCGGGCCCGCCGTTTGGCCTGTTTTATGGCTTTCTGGAGGGTCCTCTTGGCCCCCTTGTACGCCTCGTATATCTCCGCCTCTCGGGCTGCCGCATCATCTGGGCGGCTACGCCTCCGGCGAAACCTGGTATACCGGCGGCGAGCGGTCACGCACGCTGCTCTCTGCTGTGCAATCTCCGCAGACCACCAGTATACCTGCTTCTTTGCCGGGCTGGGCTTAACCCTAGGCATCGCCGCATCGCAGATATGCGACATGGCTCTCCTGAACCATTCCGCCTCTGCGTCGACATCGGCAGGCCTGGCCGGTGACGGAATCCAGGCGTGCACAATGGATGCCTCCAGGAGAGCCTCCCGATTCAGGCGCCTGAGCGCCCAACGTGGATCCGGGGGGTTCACGATAGTCGGTGGCAGGTTAGGTGGAGGGGAGACGTTGAACCGAATGTACTTATGGTCGGAAACCGTCTCCTCCTCCTCCACCACGCGCCATCCCTGGACTCGGCGGGCGAGAGCAGGGGTCGCGAACGTGACATCCACGACCGAACTGAGCCCCCGCCGCTCCCAGGTGGCAACACTCCCCCGATTGAGGACCTCTAGACCACGGGTGTTGGCCCAGTCCTCTAGTACTCGTCCCTTGTCGTTGGTTTCCCTGGAGCCCCAGGCCAGAGACCAGGCGTTGAAGTCTCCCAGGACCAAGACAGGACGAGGACGGCACGCGGCGAGAACGATGTCCAGTTCAGCGAGCCGTAGCTCAAGCTGATACTGGTCAAGGCTTGGCGAGAAGTAGACGGCCACGACAGCCATACCCTCGTAGTCCGCCGCGACACAGCCTCGGCCCCTTGCAATGAATGCAAGGCGTGAGGTGTCCGCGGCGGAGCCCCCGAAGACGGTCGCTACGCCGTCCAGGTCCACCGGGCTCCCGGGGTGGACCCAGTACGGTTCAGCGACCACGACCACATTGATAGACCACTCCACGATGCTCTGGTACAGAAGATCCTGAGCACCGATGCAGTGGTTTATGTTCACCTGCAGAATGCGGATTGGTGTGTCCATTATTAGACTTCCATTTCCGCATCCCGCCGCGAATGTGGCCGCTCCTGAGCGGCACCCCCACTAGCCAGTGCGGACGAACGGGGCTTTGGCCTCGAGGCGGCGCAGGTTCTGCTGTCCGCCCGGTGCTCCGCTGCTTTGCCCTCCGCTACGCATTTGTAGCAGCGCGGCGGAGCATCACAGGCACTGGCCTTGTGCCCGGGCTGACTACAGCGGAAGCACCGATCCCCCACGGTGTCTTCCGCTGTGCACTGCACTCCCATATGCCCCACGGCCAGGCACCTAAAGCACCTGGTCTCGCGGGGCCGCAGGAGTTGCACCCGCGCCTTAAGGAAGCCCCCAACAAGGAGGCTCCGTCCGTCCACAATTTTCTGCGCCGCTGCGACGGGGCAGTTGACGACTGCCGTGCCGTGACTGGTGGGGCTGAACCGAATTTCTCCAGCTCTCACCTGATCACGGGGGCAGCCGCCCGCCTCCACGACAGCGGAGATAATTTCCTCCGTCGTGGCCGCATCATCCAGACCCGAAATGCGCAAACCTGCGCATTTGTTGGGTCTGGTGACGCGGATGGCTTCCGAGTCCAGCGACTCCCTAAGCCTGGCCGCTAGGGCGTCAGCTTTGGGGCCGCTGATGGCGCCGGAGACCTCGAGTAGGCGAGCTCCGGTGCGAGTCGTTTTATACCGGAGCCCATTAATCTCAAGGGCCTTGAGGTCCACGGAGGCTTTCACCTGCCTCAGGACCTGGGCGTACCCCACGCCCCTTTCCACACCCTCCGTCGTCACCGTCAGGACGACGGCAGTGGAGCGTGGGGCGCGGAGCCTCTTCGGCGCCTTCGCCGCAGCGGCTTTGGCCGCCTTCTTGGCCGCTTTCCTGGCCTTTTTCGCGGCTCCCGCTACCTCCCATCCCTCCCCTCTGGAGGAATGCTCGGTTGTAGCGGGAGCAGCGGTTATAGCGGGGGCGGGGGTGCCGCGCTTCTTCCTCTTTCCCTTCGCCCTATTGGGCGTTGGCTTCGCCGGGGGGGCAGCGGTCGTGGGACCGGAGTTCCCACTGGCGGGATTTCCTCTGGCGGCCGTCGCGTAGGAATAGGCGGGCCGCACCAGCGGAGGACGGTACGCTCGGTCCTCAAGTGCGCCAAGGCGCCTCTCGATCGCCGCCAGCAGCTGCGTTACGCTTGGCGGCGACTCGGGTGCCGGCCTGGGCGTTGGTTTTTGGACACCCCGGGCTGGCGGTGCATCTCGGAGGCTTGGTGCAGTCAGGGCCTCCGCAGGCCTCCTGACTAGCTGGGTCAGCTTTGCAACCTCCCCGCGGAGGACCCGTTGCTGCTCCAGCGAGTCAGCGAGCTCAGTTTCCAGGGCTGCGACCCGGTCCCTGAGCTTCGCTTCCTCCTCGGATACGCTCTGAGAGAGAAGCTCCTCTAGCGCTATCTTGGCGACGGCAACATTATCCACCACCGTCTTTTTCTTCCCGGCCACGTTTTTAGCACCTTTGGTGGTGTCCGTGATCCGGGCAAGCGCTGCGAGGAGCACCCTCGCGGCGGGAACGCCTTGGTCCCTGCCACTTGGTAGTGGGGGGATGTGTACAGGTACCCTTCCCGCCGTAGTGGCCAGCAATTTTGCCGGCCGATCGTCCTCGCTCGAGTGGACCGCCCCTTGTCCAGAGGAGCATCTGCTCCGGTCCAGAGCGGGTCCACACGAGCGAGGCCTCTTTCGCCGGAGACTCTTAGCCTCCATTTGGCTGGCAGCTGACTCGCTGTCAGTCCTACCCGTGGACGCAATCTCCGCGTCCGTCCCCTCTCCCATAGGTAGTGGTGGTGGAGTGGCGGGCCTGACGAAATCCGCGTCGCTTATTTGTTTTTCGGTGGTTTTGAGGCACACCGTTGGGCCTGTGAGACTGTGGTGACCCCTCCCATATACCACCCGGGATGAACCCGGGCGGGGGTCGCCATGGCTGGTCGCCGAATGGGTGTCCATTCGACCACCAGTCACAGCAAGGGATTCCCCGGACGGAGTCCGGGTACCCTCATGGGTAGATTTATCCTTATTCGTTTCCATAGTCATTATAAATTTTTTTGTTTGTTGTGACGCCCTAGGCACTGAGTTCCCCCCAGCGATGCATCCCATTGCCGGGCGTCAGAGCGTGGGGTTCGGGGTGATTTTTTATAGAGGTTTTCTTCCTCGCAACTCCGAAGAGCCACCGTGCCCGTCTGTTGCCAGACGGGGTTACGACTCGGCCGATCGATGGTCCCTATGGGACCGTGTACTTCGCCACTGGTCGCTCAGTGGCAAGGTACTCGTCGCCCTGAGAGTTCTCCGCTAAGTACGCTCTGCTTAGCAGAGCGCATGCGGAGAACTCGCAACCGGCCATAAAGGCCCCCCCTCCTTGGTGGACTATTAGCCATGGGCGACGACGTGCGCCTCGGGCGAAGCCCACGTCGTCGTCCACGTTACCAGGGTGCACCACGTGGAGGTTGTCCTACCTAACACCCCATGAAAGAAAGCTTACGAAATAAAGTTTTATTATGTGTATAGATTCTTTTGTAAATCTAAAATAAATGGAGTGGTAGTTTTATTGCTTGAATATTTATTCCATGCCTATGTTACTCCAGCATAGATAGATACATCATTCTTTTACACTAATTTTCAACAAATCAATTTACAATAAACAGCGAACGAGAGAACATTAGGAGAGGCCTATCTACATCAGTGGCCTGAGAAAGGCTAATTGATTTCACCAATAAATTTACACTAGGACAAGTAGGATGCATGTGTATCATAGTATCACCTATAAAAAATTAGACATTAAAGCAACGTATAGTAAAACCCATAATTCCATGAGCCGAAGGCGGCTACGACTTTCACTTTTATACTGTCCAATTGTGCTAAATTCGATTTGCAATAAAACAGTATATGCAAATCGAATTTAAGAGAAAAAAATTAAATCGGTCTAGGCGGGGTTTGAATCCGCGATTTTTGCCTTACATTGGCAATGCTTTGACCACTAAGCTACCAGACGTCGCCCTAACCAATTTAAATTTCTCCTTCTATATCTGTCTTTGAGGCGACAGTGGAGCATCTACCGACATTCTTACGAACTATCGGGAAACTATCGGCACACTATCGGGAAAAAAACCATTATATGCATATGACACTGAGAACTGTAGTACTTATTTTCGCCATGTCACGGCATCGTTGGTTAGAATATACTGTCTTTATATACTACAGACAGTAGTGAGCGTAACAAGCAATGTGTTCCACCGTAGTCATACTGAGCTACACGAGTTTGTATTAATGAACTTTGTTAAAAGGCTTAAGCCTAAACCAACACACCCCTCACAGCACATTTGTGAGATGCAACTCCTACTATTTGTTTATCTAATATTTGATTAAGGGCTACAAAACGTTCATCACTTATTCACGGGTGGGTAGCCTTTAATTTGTTTAGGCCTTTCATTACGGGCTACCAACGATTCTCGAATCAAATTGATGAATGGTTCTCGAGCGAATGAACGAACCGTCTCGATTCGTAACATAATTAGTATTGCGACTGTTTTGTGTTACAGATTTGAATTTATTCACTTTGGAGCCGTATTTTATGTAAATAGAGACAGCTTTAGGGAACGTTCACGTTCAAAGTTTAAACTAATATTAAACTTTCAATTCATATGTACTCAGTTTCTTGTATCTAAATGTGTACTAACCATGTATTTTTGTCTTACAGGTAAGTCCTGATCCACTTGTAAAAACCTGCGCCATCCAAACGGTATGTTATTAAAAAAGTACTACATTTTCTGTATGAGTATGAGAAGATAGGTCATAGCCTAGATTCTCACTTGAATTCGGAGCCGCCACTGTAGAAATGTAATTTTAAATAGTACTGGTTTGTAACTGCAATTATTCAGGTAGTAGGGAGTAGAATATTGGTTAGCAATGTGTTAGAAACATCTCTTATGTTGCAAGTTATGAATGTTTATAAGTAATGTGTTAACTTAAGTAAGTATGTGCTAATTATTTGCTACTTTCTAAATATAACATGTTTACCTTTAATTACATAAACTCACGACTTTCTCAATTTAGATTAAGAAAGAAAAGTAACACTTACATTAGTATCTCTCTCCTTAAAACTCTCACAACATTAGGAGACTAGTAAGCTAGTGTTTAAAATTGATTTTAGGTACATAGGCTTTAGAGAAAATTACTTTGTTCCAGAAAAAACTTTTGAAACTAATAACATTTTCGAACTTTATAATATCTTGCAACTTCGTAACAAATTGCTTTTGATGTATTTTCAGTTAAAACATAATTACTGGTTAAGCGTTCTGAATGTAACACTTATAACAAAAAACGAATAAATAATAAACACAATGAGGCTGCGACATCAATTTCGTTGTTTAAAATATTAAGAAGAAGTATATTAGCCTTATCTGACGCACCCGTAGTAGCTCCCTACGACGACGTATAATATTCACGCGTCAGGGGCGGCTTGCTCATTATATTTTAATATTTCGACCTTATTTACTTGCGCTTTGTAATTGAGCGTGCGACTATGTTATAATACTATATTCCTTTGTGTCTCTTTGATTAAATTTTGTACTGTCGTGTATATAAGGGCGGTACTAAGGAAACGGTTGGGTTAATCGTTTACATTTTATTCGCGTACATCCATTTTGGAATAATACGTTCATTAAGTTTTGTATTATATATTTTAGGCTTTAGAATGACGATGCTTATAGAGTGAAAAATAGCTCACATCGTGTTGTGGTTTTTGTTACATATTTGCATAATAAACACGGGTGTAACCGGGTTCGCGGAAGCAGCTCCTCAGGGCCTAAGCCAAATTCTTTTTCCTACAAACACATCACGATGAACAGTCTTAAATCGCGGCAAACCACGACTGATGACTGGATTTCATGGAAGTGGGATACGACGATATTTTCGTCCAATTGAGCAGTCCGACTGATGTTAGTTAGTTAGTTTACCTGGGCTGTTCTGCACTTAGCCTGTACTACTGATTGGGCCATTGTGCGTACCGTCTTACCACTCATTCCAACCAACCCCGATCCTCCCAAAAAGCCAGCAGCCTTTTCAGGTTTCCACATGCTTCCCGGAGTGACGCTGGTGACTGGAGGAATTTCGCCCGTTGTGCGGCCACGCTCCTGCACTCTGTAAGCACATGCCGTGGCGTTTCTTCTGCCCCCACGCAGCCTCTGCACAGGGGGCTGTCCGTCACACCTATTGTAAACAGATGCTTGTTTAGGGGACAGTGACCGGTCAAGAGATGCCTGTGACCTTGCTGATTTTGTTCTGTTACTGATGTTGTAACGACGGAAAATTCTGAATTGTTGCATGTCAACATGCGACTAAAGAACACATTGAGTACTTACTTAGCCTTTATCGCGAGCTTGTACGTGTTCCATTTGATAAGTTGTAACACTTGTAATTATGTAGGAGGTGGGACACGACGATATTTCCGTCCAATTGCGTAGTCCGACTGGGGAAATACCTCCGCCCTACAGACTGCCGCTGCCATAATAACCTCGTGTTGTATTCCCGGCGGTGAGTACGGTAGCCAGAGCTCACTGGAGAGTTTTTGTGCTGTCAGTGGGAGTCGGCAGCGCGAGTGTGACGCCCCTGGTGTTGCACATTTCTATAGGCCACGGTAACCACTTTCCATCAGGTGGGCCGTGTGCTTGTATGCCACCCAAGTGGTATAAAAAAACGTGAATATATGAAATTATGAATACATCGTTGCTGTGTTGGTTCCCGGCGCAAGAGAATATAACCCCCTCATCTCTTCCCGCGAGTCGTAGAAACGATAGGGCTGTTTTTCGTTAGGCAGTAAGCAAACATCTTATGAGAAATAGCGTGGCAAAAATCATAGTTGTCGAAATGTGGGTATTAATATTCCTCTACCTACAACTTTGGAGATACACAGGCGTCATTATACATATATAATAATAATAATAATAATAATAATAATAATGTGCAATTGCTGACGAGGTCATGATGACGAACAACTATCGGAAATATATCCTGAAGGACGGTACGGTCGACATCTGTCGGGCATGCCGCCGTCCTGGAGAGTCAATCAGGCATATTATTTCCGGTTGTTCTCATCTGGCCAATGGCGAGTACTTGCACAGGCATAACCTAGTGGCCAGGATCATTCACCAGCAACTTGCTCTTCGATATGGCCATGTTGAGTCTGAGGTGCCGTACTATCGGTACACACCGGTGTCGGTTCTTGAAAATAGTCATGCATTGCTCTACTGGGACCGCTCTATTATCACTGACAGGACTATTGCTTGCAATAAGCCTGATATCGTGGTGATCGACCGGCCCCAGCGCCGGGCAATGATCGTTGACATCACCATTCCGCATGACGAGAACCTCGTGAAGGCTGAGAAGGACAAAATCAGCAAGTACCTTGACTTGGCTCACGAAGTAACCGCCATGTGGGATGTTGATTCAACGATCATTGTCCCGATAGTCATTTCGGCGAACGGGCTGATAGCGAAAAGCCTCGACCAACACCTCAAGAGGCTCTCGCTAGATGGTTGGGTCAAGGGTCAGATGCAGAAGGCGGTCATCCTCGACACGGCACGTATTGTCCGGAGGTTTCTCTCTATGTGACTCCGACCGCCGGTAGCTTGGGCCCTGCTCCGCTATCGGTGGCCTTCTATTTTTTATATTTTTAAATAGATGTTTTCTTTTTGATATTTATTTAAAAATGTAATTTATAAGTAGTTTAAAATATATAAAGAGATAATAATAATAATAATTCATTTATTACCATAAACACTTACATGTGTGAATCGTGAAATACATATATGTGTGAATCGTGAAATCTCAGTAGGAAATCAGTTAAACGAAATTTTATTATTAAAATCTAACCTTAAAGCTTATCTACCCTGAAAATCGGATAAGGTATGTTAGAACCCGTCCAACTTATTTGGGATTTTGAAAAGTTTATTCAGGATGTAATACAAATATACAATGTTATACAACGCTATCTAGACTCATACTAAACTTAACTAGCTTGTGTAATAGAATCTAGAATGCGGATAAACTTGCTTAGGTAAGTACATATACATTGTACATAGAAACAACTAGACTAATGCAATATTATATATATATATATATGAAAAGCCCGTAAAGAACCAAACCCACGGTTAATAAGTAATGATGCACAAACAAACATCCTCCGCCTTTCTCCCTCTTAAGTAGATAGAAACAGCACCTATTTGTCCCTGTCCTCGCTAGTGATGTGCCGCAGCATATAAAATATATATCCGCGGATACGTATTCAAATACGGATATTATAGTAGTTAGATCAGTGATACGGATTTTAATTTTTTAATTATTAAAATGGTGTCGGTGAGGGTAAACTTGGAACTATAGTGCCACTTGACGATTTGCTTGGCTACTTGGCGATATTTTTATTTGCATTGCGCGGATATTTATACCTATATTTGTTTTTAAGAAATAAAAATAAGCTGAATGGAATTACTAACTTAAATATGCAGAATTCTATCTCTGTATTAGAAACATTAGAAACTAATAAGGCCGTAAAATTATCCGCATGAAAGTAGCATATATGTATACGGATCTTTGTTCTTCCCCGCATATCTGCAGATTCAGATACTGAGCACATCACTAGTCCTCACATATTTCTATACTGCAACCAATTATAGTTACAACCGCATTTCAATGACAGACAAACGAACAATAAGTAGTGACACAGTTTATTTGCCTACTTGAGGGGTGAAACGGCTCGCAGGGGGTGAACTGTCGCCTGCAGACGCCGGTGTACCTACTGAGCTGTACACTTTTTGTACCCACTAATACAAAAGCCGACTGCAACCACAGGAGATTATGCTATTGATATCCTGTTCAACGCATTCGATAGGACGTTTATTAATTAGACTAAGTTTTTTTTCATGCTTTTTTAACATAAGGGACGGATTTAATTTTATGGTAAAAATATAGAAAAACTAAATGTTCTGGCCACAAATTCAAAGTATTTATACCTTGAGCATGTATTGCCCTATTGTATTACTTGGGTGACGGTACAAGAAGTAGTGAAAGAATTATATTTTTCTTTTGTTAGAAGTTGTTAGAAGAATATATATTTTTGTTTATTTTTCCAAAAGTTCATAATGTCATGAGACTGACAATGGCTGATTTAATTGATCATCATCATCATATCAGCCGCACATAGTCCACTGTTGAACATAAACCTCTCCTATGGACTTACGACCGATGTAAAGCAGCCCGCCGGCATTTAACTGATACATTTTACAAATTGTCACTAGTTTCAAATTTTCTAAAATACATGAAATTGACATGTTATAATTCACAATTATAATATGTTAATTTTGTGTCCTAGGTTAAAGACCTATGACCCTTTAATAGAAATACTTGTGCTTTATTGCTACATAAATATGTAAAATTGAGTAACTTATAACTAAAAATGGTTGCCGTGTTTTACAAAAAAGAGTTTTACGTGACAACGACTTTGAGTGGTAAAATAATTTTAATGTGAATATTCATTCGTATAGTAGGAAGAAGGATGAAATAATAGTAACAATTTAAAAATGTCTGTCTCTCTCGCTCTTAGGCGGGCTAACCATGCCCGAGTGGAAGGGACGCGTGCCTCTCACTCGCTCTCATTGTGAGCGCATAACGTGAGCGGAGCGTAACGCAGTTTCTTGAAGTGTCACCCGGCAAACCAATTTATAAGACGTTGTCACGTCAATATATGTCATAAATATATTTAATTGTTGGCAAAGATCTAGGTCGCAATACCTGGTCCGTGAGACCACCGGCGTCACCAATGATGTTAGTAAGACGTCAATTTGCGTCACCAATGGCGTGTTTATGAGTGACGAACTCTGCCAATACCTCTAGTTTACTACATTAGTTAGCCCTTGGAAGTATGTGAAACGCAACACTATTTTAGTAGGGATAATTTGCTATGGTTTTGTGCAGGTGCTTTTCCAGTAAACTAATTCACCTCCACATTTAATCGACAAAGAAGTTAAAGTTAATAACCGTTAATTCTGTGTAAACCAATTTGATAGATTTAAATTATATTTATTTAATTCACAATATTTATATTTATGTTATTTTATGATGAAATGTTAAAGAGTGCTAACTATTCCAGTTAATTTAGATTGGAAACAGTGATGCTCAAGAACCCACAATAAGTCCCTTACGCCCGTTTAGAACGTATACTTTTGCCAATTGAAATAAATCGTAATCTTTTGTTGAAGTCACCAGATACAGTAAATACTCTTAATTTTCAACAATATTTATGAAGTATTAGCTTGTGCCTGCGGCTCCGCCCACGTGGATGTCGGTTATTGCGACCAAAGATAGCCTATTTCCTTTCTTAAGGTCTAATCTACCCCTATATCAAATTTCATCAAAATCAGTTCAGTGGTTTAGCCGTGAAAGACGGACAAACACACACACACACACACACACGCGAGCGCGCGCGCGCACTTTCACATGTATAATATTAGTATGGATAATCACTGCCAAAAGTGATATCTAAAAATTGACAGCTTCCGTACATAACACAATAGTGACCCATCCAGCGCCAACGACCCAGTTGGCATACTCCAATAACCTGTCTAATTGATAGAGGAACTGCGTCTGTACTTCTATCCAGGGTTGTGTATTTTATTTTTAATTTCCGCCCCCACCGGCGTCGGATGCGCGTCGAGCGACGGCTCCTATTGTGAGAAAATAACTGTTATTGTGTGTTACCAGCTTATAGATTAAGTCAATGTTTGAATAATAAAATGTACCCTTTTACTTGCACTGAATTTTGAGTTTAAGAGAAAGTGTGTGGAGTGAAGTCAGAGCGTTCTGCTGTTAAGTTAGAAGTCGTGGGTTTGATTTAACCCATTGCAAATATTGTGTACGTATTCCTATGTATAATATAATTGTATGTATTTACAAAAATGTAAATATTATGTTGTTCCAAATTCTAGAAGTCATTCCAAACTAGCAAGCAACAAGTTTCAGCTTAGAAAAATATAAAGAGAAATCAATTTACTCTTATGAACTACAAAATAAATAATGTTACAATGATTTTATATAACTGACGCGTCCGTAAAATATACCTGAATTATGTAAACTGTACGACAGTCCCATACATTAACTTTCATAGACGGAAATGAACTATTTGTTATAATGAAACACGTAATAACCATTCGTTGTAAGGCTGTTATGTATCGCAGTGCAGTGCACAGGCGAAAGAATGGTGGCCCGCTAGGAAACAGATAATGCTGGCTATCAATAATAGTCGCTTATACTTTCATGAGATAAACAGAGAGAAAGAGCTGACGGCTTTTACTAATTGGTTATTATTACTACTACTACTTGGTTATTTGCTACTTTTTTTTTTTTTTTTTTTTTATAAATAGGTCACGTCAATTTGACTTTACCTCGCCTGATGGTAAGCTGAAGGTAAAGTCTCAAGAAAGAGGGCCACCATTATATACACGTGCCATGTTAACAATGGTGGCACTCAGCTTGACGGCCTCATCAGATGCTTTTTCACGCCCCGCTTAAAGGACCCGGGACTGTAGGAAGAGGGAAACACGTGAGCTGGCAAGGAATTCCAGGTCTTAATGGTGCGACAAAGGAAAGAGTCACCGAACCGCTTGGTTCTTGAAGGAATGTTCTGCACCGTATAGGGGTGACATCTAAGTCCTGCACGTGTCGTCCTGTATAGGAAGGGGGAGGGTGGGACTAATTGAAATAGCTCTTCAGAACATTCACCATGGTAGAGACGGTAAAAAACTGCCAAAGAAGCAACATCTCTACGCATCTGCAGAGACTCGAGGGTACTCGTGACCTCAGGATTTCCGATAATGCGGATCGCACGTCGCTGCAACCTGTCGAGAGCATCTAATAAGTACTTTGCGGATCCATCCCAGAGATGTGAGCAGTACTCCACGCAGGAACGAATTTGTGTCTTGTAAAGAAGACACCGTTGCTCAGGCGTGAAAAACCGTCTCACTCTGTTCAGGACTCCGAGTTTACGCGAGGCTGCTTTGATGATACTCTCGATGTAGTTTTTGTTGTTCAGTTTGCAGCGAACATCCATACCGAGGATATTGAGGTTGTCCTGCAGTGGCAGTGGCGTGCTCTGAAGAGTGGGAAGGGGAAGGAAAGAAGATACCTTTGCTGTAAACGCACATGCCTGCGTCTTCTTGGCATTGAACTCGACCAAGTTCTCAGAGCCCCATTGGGAAATGTGATTCAGGATCCGGTCAAGCTCAGTGACAAGAAGCTGCCTTTTTTCCGCGATATGCGTCTGCTTATCCGCAGGACGTCCATGATAACTCCCGTGTAGGGTGCTATCATCCGCATAGCAATGAATGCTGCCGCTCGACAGCATGTCATTGATATGCAGAAGAAAGAGAGTTGGCGATAGGACAGATCCCTGCGGTACGCCGGCATTTACCTGCAAGAACTCCGAGGCTCGTCCATCACAAAGGACGCGAATACGGCGCTCCTGCAAGAAGCCGGCAACCCAGTCGCACAGTCTAGGAGGCAGACCAAAGGCTGGTAACTTGGAAAGAAGCGACTTGTGCCAAACTCTATCGAAAGCTTTGGCGATGTCAAGGCTAATTGCCAATGACTCGCCGTGCTTGTCCATAGCCTCACCCCAAATATGGTTAACATACGCCAGAAGATCACCCGCTGACCGTTTCGGCCTGAAGCCATATTGCCGGTCATTAATTAGGGAGTGATCTTCAAGGTGACGCATGAGCTGTTTGTTAATAATGTGCTCGAACACCTTGCACAGCACTGAGGTGACGGCTATGGATCGATAGTTGTTTGGGTCTGAGCGATCCCCCTTCTTGGGGATCGGCTGTACATTCGCCTCTTTCCAAGCCGAAGGCACTGTACCAGAGCTGTAGGACAGCCGGTACAGCCGCGCAAGCATTGGAGACAACTCCGCTGCACATTTTTGCAGAACCACCGCTGGAATACCGTCCGGACCACTGGCTTTCCGGACATCGAGTGACTGCAACACTGCTCGGATATCGCGTTGCCTGATACGAATATCAGGCATGGCATGGTCACTGACGGGCAGTGTCGGCGACTCCATACCACAATCATCGACTCGGGAGTTGGCCGCAAAGAGATTAACCAACAAATTTGCTTTCTCTTGCGGCTCATGGGCCAGGGATCCATCGGGATTGCGCAGCGGGGGCAGCGAAGGCTGGCAGAAGTTGGCTTGCACGGCTTTGGCCAGTCGCCAGTAGCCACGGCTGCCCGTGGGATGCTCTACTAGCTCCTGACCAAGCCGCGCTATGCGCTGGGCATCCGCTCTGACATAAGCCCTCTTGCAGGCCTTTGTGGCTCTGTTGTACGCCGCCTTGAAGTGGCCCACGTTGGGATCGCACGTAGCGCGCGCCCTGATCCAAGCGCGGTACGCAGACGACGGCTGTTTATGATTAACAGCCTCCGCGCACTCGCGCCCGAACCAGGGGCGCGCCCTGCGGACACCGGCGACATCAGTGTAGGGGATATAATATTCCATGCCCAGACTGATCTCACCGGCGACAGCAGTTGCGGCCTCAGATGGGTTCTTACCTCCAAAGCAGCGTTCAACCCACGGGATGGACGCAAAATAATCACGCAGTCCATCCCAGTCCGCTGACGAGTAGTACCAGAGACGCCGCTTCCCCTGCACGGGACGTGGGGGCGCTAAAATGGGCACCTCGGAACGGACCAGACAATGGTCGGATTCACCTAAAGCGGCGCTCACCGAAACACTGTACTGGTCCGGGCGACTCGTCAGCAGAAGGTCTAGCAGAGAGGGCTCATGGTCCGACCTTTTCGGTATCCTAGTGACCTCGTGTACCAATTGGGTCAGGCCATGCGCCAGAGCAAATGCATGGGCGGCTCTTCCCGCGTGGGTTGTTTTGGCGGAGCCCAACCAGATCTCGTGGTGGGCGTTAAAATCCCCCAAAAACACCAGTTCAGCGTTCGGAAACCGCTCCTGCGCATCATCTGCCGCCTGACTAATGTATTCAAAGAGTCGAGTTGTCTCGGCATCTCCTGTATGGGAGCGGTAGAGGCACACATAGATCTGACTCGTAGAGCCATGGTCTATGTGTACCCAAAGGGTGGAAAAGGATGGGTCCTCTAGGCAGCGCAAACGGCGACAACAAACATCCGCCCTAACAAACACGCACACCCCGGCTTTTGCGCGGAAATTCTCCTCAAGGACATAGCCGGGGTAGAGTAAGTAGGTCGTGTCATCAGGGCGGCTTATTTGTGTCTCCGTAAGAAACAGCATTGCTGGTTTCGCCGTCTCCAGGTGTTGGTGGACGGCGTTGAGGTTTGTATGGAGCCCACAGATGTTCGTGGACTCCACCTCAAATAGCGAGCTCGAGGGAGAGTTTCTTGCCGCTGTGTAGACCAATCTACTGTTATTATGCGCTGCCATGAGGATGAAGAGGAGGGAAGGCGTGAAAAAAAGAGGCGATTGTTGTCGCAGCCCAGCGTGACAAAGCGTGGGATATTGGTTTTATCTATGAATGTGAGGTATGGCGAGAGCCGACGCGCCGAACGGAAGGGCCCCCGTACCCCCCCGAGTATGGTCGCCGGGCTCCCTCGTCCGGTCACCAACCGGCACGACGAGCCATATCGGGATTATGCGCGACCTGGTGGGGCAGCCTCCCAGGGTGGTTAGTCCCGGTTGGGCCCCTGTACTATGCCGCGGGCGGCCAGCGGCACCACCGTTTCTACAGGTCTCCCTGTTCGGCGCGTCGCCCCGCGCCACCCCCCACTAGACTACGCCAAGACCCACCGGTCCCACTCGTGCTGCGACCTCAATCCCCCCTGCCCGGCTATGCACTTGCTGACCCCTGAACGCAATCCAACCGAGATTGGATTACTATGGAGGATTTTTCGCAAAAGTGCACGGTGGTACTCACCCGGTCGAAATTTGTGACAAATTTGTGCCATCAAATTTCTACCACCCACACTACTTGGTTATTATATTATTGAAAATGATTGAGCAAATTCTAATTCTGTGGCTACTAGGATAACAGATATGCTGCAGCTTGTCTTTATTGTGAATATTTTGCACTGAGCGGGAATAGAACTTCCGGTAGAGATTTCGACTGCTAAATCAGCGAAACTGTCAGCCGCAGCCCACCAAAGGTAATGAAGGAGGATTAAGTCGTCAATACTTATTGATTACCTAAGCGACGGGAGGCTACCACAAAAAACAACTACTGGCAGCGTACAACTGTAGTACACTAAGGCTGGACCATCTCCTCGCAGAACTCGAGGTAGAACTAGGTCGCATAAACTGGCACATATTGGGGTTGTCTGAGATCCGAAGACAGGGGGAGGACACGATAACCCTTGAGTCAGGCGACCTGTTCTACTGCAGAGAAGGTGATCTGCTCTCCCAGGGAGGTGACCAGTAGTGGACTGCAGTGGGCTAATTGATTGAAGCTTTTGATAATATTTTATTCAAATTATTAAGGTGATCATTTTGACCATGATATTGACCTTGATTTCCATACCAAATAACTCAAAATAAACATTAACTCACAGCATAAAATACTGTATCTTTATATTCATGTTTATTATAATCTGCACCAGATAGAGAGCATGTTTAAGTAATTTTATCGTCTTTGAAATAACATCACATTAGTTTATAGGCCATAAAATATTAAATTTAATAGGTTTCAAGTATGTTTTAACTTGATAGTTTAAATATAGACAATATAAAGTAAACATTACATGCTAATGTGATCTGAATTAAACATTTGTCTATACTACAGTACTATTTACTAGCCTAGGTACTCGGTTTCGTGTACTACCGATCCAAATTCTTGCAATCCACACAAACTATGTCCATCTCTCGTACCGTATCTCTGCGCAAAATTTTAACTATATCCGTCCAGCCATTTATTCTTATAAGCATACCTATTCTATTTCATATTTTAATATGAAATAATTAGTAAGGACTTATATAATAATACATCATCTTCAGTGGCAAGTTTATGAGGCTATAAACTATTACCTAATTTATTTTTAACAAATTTTCTTTTCGCCAAAAATCTTTTTTGTGTTGGCAAGAACTTGTACATGGCTGTCTAAACTTGCCCGTACAAAATATAACTGGAAGTGAACACGTCTGTCCCAGAGCGGGAGTGATAACTTTATAACGTGATTAATACCCCAAACACTGTTATTATACAACTTGTGTATACGCCTGCACTTGCTCGCTAAACTCGTAATTAGGTTAGACATTGTTGGTGTCTGTGTGTCTTATATGGGTCAACATTCGCAGTTCTAAAGATTTCAATGGTTACAACTTGGGAATCGAACCGCGAATAGAAACTATTGTTGCCAAATATATTAGACCAATCATGCCAGCTGACAGTCGAGGCTGTCAAACTAATCCTATATTTTTAATGTATCTAATCCAAACGATTACCACTTCTCAAAACGCATACCGAAACAAAGTTTTTTTATAGAATTAGGTACAGTCAGCAAGACAATATTATAATCACACTCTTGCCACAAAACCAATGCGATAAATAGGCATAAAGATTAGTTATACTTAACCAAGTTTCACCATATTATTACATCATAGTACAATATTCTTCTAAATTATCTATTGCTCATGGTTCGTCGTATTCCACCTGTTTAGAGAAAATGTATATTAAATTTCTGTCCATCGTGTCCTATACATACATACAATAATGAATGTCCGTTACATTGATTCTAATACATCATGTAAATACATAATAACTCTTTCGACGTAAGCAGAGAAAGGGAGCATTTCTTTATAATGCCCTCACAAAGGTTTGGCGGCTCACATTCGTCACTCTGGCACCTCAATGGGGCCCCCGCGGGCCCTGCCTCACAATTATTTACCCAAAGGTTGTGTAGGATAATATTTGAACGGGAAAACTAGGGTTTATTCAATTTGCTATACTGTCCCTCAGTTTTTTGTAGCACATTGTATAGGACCGTTTATTTATTATATTATATGGCACCTATTTCGGCCGGATGGTTTCAGTACTGTATTACAAGAAATGTTACAGAGATTGCTCTCGATAAAAATTATAGGCCGCGAAGTAAGTAACTACTAAAATTTCGTAAATCCAAATAAAGCGAAGGAACTAAAAATACCGGTATTAATTTCACTGAAACGCCTTTTTTTTAACTTTAATTTAGATCTAGAACTTCTTCGAAGCCCATAAACAGTACAAATATTGCTAGCTTTATTATTAAAGGTATCGCAAGATATACCATGGCGTTCTGTTATGGAACTCGATTCAGTGGTCGGTACCGGACTCCAATAAATGCGATTGCGAAATGCGATTGCTGATTTATTCGGTTCGTTATTTTTGAATGCCCTGATGTGTTCCTTAATTCGGTATGTAACCTTTCTGATTGTTTATCCTATATAAGAACTGCCACGGCTACAGTCAATCTTGTACACTCCCGGCCTTTCCAGTGGAGAGCCATATTTAGGTGAGCGCAGGCATTGCGTTAGCTTGCTTGGTCTAAATAAATGCCGCAGTGGAGTTTGTTGCGCCGTTTCTTCTCCACCAGAGTGACCATGATTGTCTCAATGCCTGTATTGTTAGCTTCTTTCCATCTAGCAGGATGCAGTTAATTAATGGTCCAAACATAAAATAACCAAATTTATCTGTTCCAGTAACATCTATTTTAAAACAATAGTTCAGTATTACAATACTTAGTCATAACACACATCGAAAATACAAAACTAAGTCCTACATCGAGCAAGTTGGCTCCCTACTTGAGCCAGTGGCTGGCTTATCTAGCCTAAGTATATTACACACTGACCGGTAACTTGCCCGACTAGGAGCCACAGTGCCAGTTCAAGATAGCCAATTTTGCATTACGAAGCAGCAACTACAGCGCAGTGGATTGCAGATAGGTGGGAATCTAGCTTAACTTGGTGACAATTGTCCGGCTTAGTAACTTTGTATTAGTTAAATTGTTTGTTGGGTCGATAAAGTGGATGGTAGGTGGACTGTATGGGGCATTGTTTTGATTAGGGTACATTTAGTGTCAATATTTACCAATTTATATACTTAGAAAGAATATTATACATATTTTACGTATTTGAAAAACAGAAGGATTTTTGTATGTGAATTCATTTATTTGTAATGCATATGTAAATATATAATAAAAACTTCGACTATTTTCTACACAGCGCTATCTAGACCCGAAGTAAGTATAACTTGACTAGCATGTGCTATGGGCTCTAGAATATGGATAAACATACTTAGACCCATGTTTTTAAATACAAACATATTATACATAGAAATATCAAAACCAATGCAAATACATATATTCATAAATACACACACACACCAACACGCGCGCGCGCGCTTTACTAAATAGCTTACCTTATTTTTATTTTTCTTTTATGTTTGTTCTGTTTATTGCTTACATTTTGGAGGAGGGAGGTCTCTTGGCACAAGTATCCCTTGATACTTAAAAGGAGACCACAGGACCTGTAATAATTTGTAAAAAAAAAATTATGAAGTATAAAAAAGATTATTTATGAAGAATAAAAAAAAAGATTATACATGCAGATATTTGCACTGAGCAGGAATCAAACCCTCCTCGTATTAGCCGAATGCTCTACCGCTACTTTATAAGATAGATAAATACTACTCCAAAATAAAAATAAAATTAATAACAGGATTACCCACTTCATTCTATAGAAGAACCAGATATAGTTTGAGGAAACATGATATTTATATAGTAAAATATATTTCTAAATTCTAAAATGACGTAGAATAACAAACTCGTGGAGATACGACTCAAAGTCACTGCAGAACTTTTCATTGGATATGATAAAACATAAATATGACATAAGGATCTATGATCTTATGAAAATAACTGACAAACTGTCCCCTTCCGTGTGTGACATGGTTACGGAAGGGGAGAACCCGACGAAGCGACAAATTTCATAAATTTTATATGTGATATACGTACGACATTATCTTTTACAGCAGATGTAAGTACTGGCACATTATATTATAACTAGTTTAATGTGTGTAACTAATTGACTATTTATTTATTGAGATATAGGTACAGTTAATTATTATATGAAATAAGAAATAGTTTTTAAATTAAACTGATATTCGAACAGTCTGCACCGCTTTTCGCAATCTATTCCAATCGAACATTTATATTTAAAATATACATTTATCTTTAAAACGGTTGCCACTTATTAAAATTATTATTATTATATTTCAAACAAAAAAAACCAATAACTGATTTCGGTACTGTTAGCAGCAAAAAAAGAAAGCAAATTAACCAAGTAGGTTTAAATCATGTCATAGTCTGTCGTCCGTGGTTTAAACATTACAAAGACAATCAACCTAAGGCTCAAAGCTTCGTGCTGTAAAAAACATGCCTACCATGTTGTTGTGTGTAATATACATATCAATTAATCCACCGCAGTCCAATGCTGCCATTCCATACATACATGTGTATAATTTACACTGTATAAATGTGTATATTGCTAAGTCGAAACGTTCTGCCATCTAAAAATGACTACAAGTCATAATATATATCACGTAAATCAGACCGCATTGTCCAATCATCCATGTTACCCCATTGTTCTTCGTGTCATAACCTCATGACCTTGCCAATATATGCCATTCGGAACATCAACTAACTGCTTACTAAAGTATAATATCTTCCGTTCATGTATCTGTAAACATTCATCGTTTTCCAAATCATTAATCGTGGTAGAATATGGAATCAAGAGTAATTGTCCTGATGCTGTAAAGATGTGGAAAATGAAAAAATAAAACTGTTATTTTTGTATAAAAAAAAGTTTAAATAAGTCCTACCTGATAGCAATGTCCAGGTCTAAACTATGCCCATAAACTTCATGCAAGTGTAAGCTGTAAGCAAGCAAGTTCATGTAAGTTTTATTGAAAATTACGTAAAGTACGGCATTACATAAAATACTCAAACAAATCTACATCTACACTGCTATTATAAAGAGGAAAGACTTCTCTTTTTATATGTTTGTAACGAGTAAACTCAAAAACTGCTGTGCCGATTTCAAAAATTCTTTAACTAGTGGAAAGCTACATTCAACCTGAGTAACATAGGCTGTATTGGATTTCCACGGGAACGTTTTTATCACCCGTGCGAAGCCGGGGCGGATCGCTTGTTTTATATATAAGAGAGAAAATACTTGTCAAAAGAAAATATAAAAATAGAATAAAAAATAGATTAAAACGATTAAACAATCTGTTTTTTAAAGTATCCCCACTAGAAAAAGTACACTCGCCCAGAACTTTGAAATTTTTCAAAAAGTAGGTACTTTTATTTATCTAGTCTCTGTACCTACTACCATATAGAAAGGTAAACTTGTTGCTAACCTAAAATAGCGTAAATATAAACCCTGGACGACACAGGTGGGTCAGGTACGGTTATATGTCGCGTGATGCATTACGGACTTGACACTTTACAAGCTCCACTGTCTCATATTGTTTTGTGAGAGAAAATAGGTTCCTGGGATGTCTGCAGTTCTGAGTTCTTATTTTATTTTCTGTCTAGTACGAGGTAGCCTAGTAAAAAGGTAAAATGTTCGATCTACAGTATTATTAACGCGAAAGTAAATATGTCTTGGCAAGTACATTATAGGATACCATTTATTGCGAATAAAAAGAGGTTTAAATAGGTGATGAGTTTGTATGAAAGTTCGTCATTTTTGAAGATACCTAGCGTAATGAAATTTAGTACACATACAGATTAGAGCTTGGGAAAGGACATAGGTAACGTTTATCGCGATAACCAACATCTACGCGGGCGTAGCCGTGGAGAATAACTACATAACCCTTCTTGGCAGTTGGGTAAAAATTCAAAATATGAAAGTAATGTTCAAAAGCAGAGATAACAAGAAGAGATGGATGGAATGCATGAAAGTGGATAATATCATTCCAGCATCGAGTCTGCATGCTTGAATTATACATTATTCAAAATGTATTAGCACATGAAGTGTTAATGCTTATGCAGATGATAGATGCGGCTCTTGAGCGTGTAAGAGTTATTAGTTGGTGCCTGATTATGCTTTATGTACTGATTGATATTTATTTAGTAGTTAGTGTGATACAGTATACAGTGTGATGTAAATAAAATATCAAAAAAGCGTAGAATCCGTGTGGTGACGAAGAAAGAATACAGGTATCACACCTCATCTCATCCGAAGGGTGTCGTAAGAGGCGACTAACGGCAAAATACGCAGACGACATCACTGCGAGAGCAGGGAAAACTCGAAATAAAACCTTTACCAACCCGTCTGGCCAGTGTGGGCTAGGGCCCGGCAGGCCAAGGCCTCTCAACATAAGGAGATTCCAGCATTGGACTGTAATAGGCTAATTGATCCTCATTAACACCTTTTTGCGACCAACCAGCTTTCCGCCATAGAATCCGAGGTTTCCTTTCCTACTTCTTCTCCATGTCACACAACTTGCGTATATTAGTATATCTTTCAATAAAACCACCAACCTACATATAAGGCTTTTTAGGTTTGCCAAACCTATTGCAGCCCGGCAAAAGTGCAGACTTACTCACATAGCAAGGTAGTTGTCTCCTCCTAAAAAGATGGCCACATCAGCGAAGGTGACCCTCTGTCAGTTTATCCGCGATGATATAGACTTGAAGACTTCTACTAACCAGATTATAGTCATGCAGAAAAATACGACCAGGCTGTATTTTACCTAGAAACAACAACGCCACAAGTAATCATTTTAAGGTTATAAATTATACTTGATAAACAATACGCCCGCCCTCTCGCGGCTCAGAACATTTTCAAATCTCTTAAAACATTGCAGCCATAACATACAGGGTTTATATCTCAAGACTTTGTCTCAAACTGTTTAACCGCCACAATAGACTCACTTGAAAACCAACCCTATGAGAAAAGAATACGTTTCTTTTTCTAGAGAGGATATTTATGTAGTTATATGATGTGGAGTGTGGTACAGGGAGCCGATATTGTGGGAAGAGTCGGACGTGATCCATCAGAACACAAAGGCGAGTATAGTATTAGATTTATAGATAAACTTAGAGGATTGTTGCGGATAGGGGCGACAGTTGCCAAGAATAACTATGATGAACGTTCCGCTGTCTAGCTAGGCTTTAAGATGGTTAAATTAATAAGTACTGTCTATAGAAATTCGCAACCCAACTTGCCAAGAAACAGCGTCTAGTCATGCAACTGTTTAGCGACTACAATGTGGCTGTTTAAAATCACATGGAAAATCCTAATTAGACACCTGAAAAGCCTAAGAAAAGATCCTGCTCTTTTGTACAAATGATAGATAACGATAAATGCAGTGAAGTCTATTATACACATGGACCAAAAAAAATTTAGAGAAACATCATCAAAATCTCGTCAAAACTGCAAAAACATACGCATGATTTTTTACTGATTCGAAGTCGGTACCTCTCCATTAACAGCTTTCAGTAAATAGCAGGTATCCTAGATGACAGTAAATAAAATTAACAATTCAAACCTGCTGTTGGTTGTACTCAATAAAGTGAAGTCGGGTCAGCTGCAGAAAGAGCTACTAAATTATATACTCCGGATTCTCAGCTATGCAGTGGTGTTAAACAGCTGGAGTAAGCTTCATATTTCGTTTTGCTAAACTAGTCTTTATTTACTTAAGCGTTGAATCTAAATAAGGTTTTGCTTTTCTTTTTTAAAATTTCTGTTTGTGGTGACTGTAGCTACGTTTTCGCCGTATAATATAGTTGGATTAGAATGATTTCTATGAGATAAGTATATTAAAAGTAGTAGCGGAGTTTACCTTGTGATCGAGAATCCTGAATGTGAACTCACGTCTACAACATAGAGGGGATTATTTTCAATTGCTCGTACGTTTGGTCAAAAAAACCCAGTAAAATACCTTCATGATCCAATATATTATTCTATCTGCCCAGGCTTATTCAAACAGTCATACACAGATACGTGTGAAACACACGTACCTATATTAACAATAACCCGCATCATTGGGTAAATGGCTAGTAAATAGATTACACGAGACCTACCCAACCAGACTATTAAACTAACATGAATCACTAACAGTATCTAATCCTTATTAAAGTTGGGTTTATATTTATTTCCAAGACTATAAATAACTTAGTCCAAGAAATTATTTCATCTCAAAAAAGTAAACATCAGTTTTATTGGAAGTCGCCATTTTGTCCTAATTCCTGATTAAACTTCCGAACCGCCGTACACTCATCAAATATCAAAGCAATTTCGAGACTCGGATAAAAAATTTCATCACAAAAATGAAAATAAGAAATATAAAAGTGGCACAAGTTCTCGAAGTGCCCAAAATGTCCCAAAAAGCGGGCGAATACGTAAGTAATTACTGACAACTGAGACCGATTCTTTTGAGGGGGATTTAAAAAATAATCGAGCAATGTCCACACAGCCCTCCTGTAAACGTGCGACTGTAGGCAATTTGGCAATATTGTTTCTTTTTTCATGCGCTTTTCAAGAGTATCTGGTAACTTGAGACTTAAATATTAAGACCACCATTAAAGGGATAAGGAAAACTGATAAGATAGCTGTATCTTTAATGTTTGTCACATTTTGTACAGCTTTATATGATTTTATTTATATATTTTGCTATCTCTTCTTTAGTATTACGAAAGAAAACAAGAATTAATGTATGGTTTTAGATTGACATTTATGCTTGCAACAGTGCCGAAATATCGAATTAACTCAAATTAACTTGGAACATATCCCTTTGACGTTAATAATAGTAGAACAAAAATTACTTATTCTTCTATGCAATCAATTTATATGATTTGATAAAGAAGAAGTACATTTCCCTCAACTTGTATATTTGGATTACACAGTTTGCCAAGTCTTTCAGAGTTAAAATTCCTTAAATGTCTATACTCATCTCTTACCAGGTAAAATTAAAAGAAGATTAAAGTAAAAATCCAGCAGCAAGCCAGGAAACCACTGATTATATAATAAAATAGAAATGAATTTATATTTCGAAACAAGTAAAAATATAAACGTTGGAAACTGCAATCACAGTTTAGAGTTAAAACTTGCGGACATTTTGGTATCTGTCCAAAATACTTGTGGCTTCCCAAGTTTACTACCCCAAATAGAAATACCAACTTGAATTTTATATCAGAAACTTGCATTGAATTTATTTGGTACACGTTTACAACTCTGCAAGCCACTGAATACAATAGAATTTTATTTATTTTTATAGAGAAATTTGCTTTTTAGTAGTTTCGTGAAAGATTTATTGCACTGGAGTCAGTTTTTGAGTGTCTTCCTCTGTACATGTTTGTTTAACCATTTCTAGTCGAGTTTTGCTTTATGGTAAGCAAATATCTCGTAATATATTTATATGGTATGTTATATTTTCAAAAATAGTCTTACTGCGTTATAAATGTATAAGTATGGATGCATAGATGTTTTTTACTAGTCATGCCAGAACGGCTGAACGAATCACGATTAACACAGAAATAGATTTATAGTTTAGAATAGCACATAGGCCACTATTATCCCGATTTCTATGAGTCACAGGATCAATATTTTCCGTTGATAGAGTCTCAGGAAACAACTTACTAGGCAACATAAAGGTAGTTACAACACGCTTTGGATAAACCTGTAAAAGGAAGTATAGAATGTATACTTCTGGAAGACTTGTAGAAACTTCACCCTCAAAATTCTTATATTGCATAATTTTTGATATAATGTAAGGCGTGAATATTTTTTAAATTGAAAGTTACTTACATAAGTACGAATTAACCCTACGCCCGCGTGCGGCTACAGACCGCACATCGGCAGCGGGCCGCACAGACCGCACTCTAATGACGCCACCACGCGAGCCGTAATCACGCCGCATTTGTACCATACACAGCATTTAACGAACACAACGACTAGTTGTGCGGAAAAATTGAATGCGCACAAGTGTTTAATTGGTAGTGGGACCAAATGTGGTTTGTATTTTACCATTTTGTATTTAATTTTGTTTACAAATATTCTGTCATTTGATTTTGTACCTACTCCAAATAGATGCTGACTAAATATAAATGCAGAAATTATTACATCCATACTAATATTATAAATGCGAAAGTAACTCTGTCTGTCTGTCTGTCTGTCTGTCTGTCTGTCTGTCTGTATGTTACGCTTTCACGCCTAAACCACTGAACCGATCTTGATGAAATTTGGTACAGAGGTATATTACAGTTTGAGAACGGACATAGGCTACCTTTTATCACTAGAAAGGGGGTTTAAGGGGGGGAAATAGGGGTTGAAAGTTTTTATGAAAGTTTGTCATTTCTGAAGATATCTTAACGAAATTTGGTACAGAGGTAGATTAGAGCTTGGGAACGGACACATGCTATCATTTATTGCGAAAAGGGGGGTAGAAGGGGGGGGGGGGGGACTAGGGCCTTGGGATGAAAATTTGTCATTTTTGAAGATTTCCTGATGAAATTTAATACAGAGATAGTTTAGAGCTTGGGAACGGATATGGGCTACCTTTTATCGCGAAAAGGGGGGAAGAAGGAGGGGAGTGGACTAGGCCCTTGCTATGACATTTTGCCATTTTTGAACATTTCTTGATGAAATTTGGTACAGAGATAGTTTAGAGTTTGGGAACGGACATAGGCTACCTTTTATCGCGAAAAGGGGGGAAAAAGGAGGGGACCAGGGTTTTGGGATGAAAGTTTATCGTTTTAGAAGATTTCCTGATGAAATTTAGTACAGAGATAGTTTAGAGCTTGGGAACGGATATAGACTACCTTTTATCGTAAAAAGGGGGTTAGAAAGGGGGGGGGGGGATTAGGGCCTTGGGATGAACGTTTGTCATTTTTGAAGATTTCCTGACGAAATTTGGTGCAGAGATACTTTAGAGCTTGGGAACGGACATAGGCTACCTTTTATCGCGAAAAGGGGGGGGATAGGGCCTTGGGATGAACGTTTGTCATTTTTGAAGATTTCCTGATGAAATTTGGTACAGAGATAGTTTAGACCTTGGGAACGGACATAGGCTACTTTTAATCACAAAAAGAGGTAGAGGGGGGGGGGGGGTGGAATATGGCTATGGGATGAAAGTTTGTCTTTTTTGAAGATGTCCTGATGAAATTTGGTACAGATATAGATTAAAGCTTGGGAACGAACATAGGCTACCTTTTGTCGCGAAAGACGAGGTTAAGGGGGGGTTTATAGGGGATGTAAGTTTGCCGGTTTTCAAGATGATAGATGATGATATATTTGGTACTGACATGGATAAAAGCTTAGGAACGAACATAGGCTACCTATTGACGCGAAAATGGAGGTATAGGGGGGGGGGGGGGTAATAAGGGATGGAAGTTTGACAGTTTTTAAGATATCCTGATGAAATTTGGTACAGGGATTAATTAGAGCTTGGTAGCAGACATATGCTACCTTTTACTGCGACTAATGTGGTAAAAGGGGGGGGGGACTAGATAGTTAGTATGAAAGTTTGTAATTTTTGAAGTTATCCTGATAAAATTTGGTACAGAGATGGATTAGAGCTCGAAAATGGACATAGGCTACCTTTTATTGCAAAAAAGGGAGTTGAAGGGGTGGAATAGGGCTAGGGTATGTAAGTTTGACAATTTTGAAAATATCTTGATGAAATTGGTATAGAGATGGATTAGAGCTTGGAAATGGATACGGGCTGCCCTTTATCGCGAAAAAAGGGATAGAAGGGGAAGGGGGGCAGGGGAATAGGATTATGGGATTAAAGTTTCTCATTTTTCAATGGCACAAAAAAGGGGGGAATATGGCATAAATAGTAAGAATTTCTTTTAAGATGACCTTATGAAATTTGGTACAAAGGTGAATTAGAGCTTCGGAACGGACTTAGTTGAGTAGCAAACCAAATATAGAAGCGAGTGGAGAGACGAGTAGAGATTGTTATAGGAACGAGTGGATAAGCGTGTAAAGATCGAAAGTCGAGTATAGTCGACTACAGGGGCGAGTAAATATGCGACTAGAGAGCCAGTGGAGAGGCGAGTATAGAATCAAATAGAATGCAGTAAAGGGTTGAGTAGAGAGGCGAATAGGGAGGCGAGTGGAAAGATGAATGTAGTGGCGAGTAGAGATCGAATAGAGAGTTGAGTGGAGGTGCGAGTAGATAGGCGAGTGGGGTGAGTCAAGTAGAGAGGCGAAAAGAGAATCGAATGGATGGGCAAGTAGAGAGGCCAATGGAAAGGCGAGGATAGAGAAGAGTACAAAGTCGAGTAGAGAGGGGAACAGAGAAGTCAGTAGAGAGTCGAGTATAAATTCAAGTATAGAGGCGAGTAGAAAGTCGAGTAGAGAGTTGAATATAGAGGTGAGTAGAAAGTCGAGAACAGAGGTGAATACATCGTCGAGGACAAAGTTGAGTAGAGAGGTGAATGTAATGCTCAATAGCGACGGTTCAACACTAAGCGATAACCGACTTCCACGCGGGCGGAGCCGCGGGCAACAGCTAGTTTAAATATAATTTGCATTTTGAACATTTAAATTTGACCAAAACTTTATTGTTAATGCAGATAGAATTGTATTTCATTACCGCGTGGTTCCCGGCAGAGTAGAATTTGGGCCACCCCTTCTCGTCCCATGTGGTGTCGTACAAGGCGACTAAGGGATAGGGCTGATTAACTTTAACATCAGATAGTTATGTACAGCCCAGACTCAGCCTCAGATGCATGGCTCGAGTCAACAATAGTGCCCGGAATACGGCAATAGGCTCACCCCCATTACGTGGGACCGAATACAGTTTGGTGAAATGTGGGTGTTAATTCACCTCTGCCTAACCCTCCGGGGATAAAGGCTGTAATATGTATGTATGTTCATTATTTTCCAATTCATGGTTTAACGTTTTTATTCAGTACAAAATTCAATAAAACTACAGATAAATTGAAAGGTACTTGCGTCTAGTTCTTCTAGAAAGTAGGAAACCGAAAGTCTCCAATCGATTAGCCGCCAATATTATATTGAAGAAACTATGGAGCATTCCTACCAAGTACACTTATCGATTAATAAAACTAAAGCTTGTAAAATATTCAGTGCATTCTCCTGCACACCACATCGCATCCCGGCTACACCGCAAACTATCAGGGTCTGTAAGCCCCGGTATTCTAGTGTAGCGTCAACCCTCCCGCCGCCGCATATCGGCCCGCGGGTCGTAACGACCGATGCTAATTAACCACAAACAAAAGGTCCTATTACTCACCGCCGCATCCCTCGTTGATTTTATTCAACTTTTATAATAAAACACGCCATTTTATATTTTGCGCGAATATTTTATTGTTCTCTTTATTGTGAATTAGTTCAAATTGGTATTGTTTTAGACGCCTTTCTCAACTTAAAGTTTAAGTGATTTCAATTAGTAAGGAAGACTTATAAACGGGATTGTTTTCATTGGCTGATCTTTTGAACTTTAGTTTTTAGTTTAAATAATTATGGGACTTTTGAGGTTATGTAGGTACTAGCAATAAGACATGGTCGTAATATTTTGTGCTATAGACATGGCTCGTGCAATTTAACCATACCAGTCTGATGGAGCCGAGCTGCCAATACGTGAAAATGTCATAAACCTGGGTATCTACTTCGACAAAAGCTTCTCCTGGAGCGTCCAACTTCAAGAAACAAACTATTTGCTTCAGCGGGTGTCTTACGGAGATTGAAGAACTTTTTCTCAATTCCACTAAGATTCCGCTTGCACAATTCCTTCTTCTTCCTGTCCTCGGTTACGCCGATGTCAGCTATCCTGATCTCACCGAAGAGCAACTTGATAACCTGTGTGTTGGTGAGCGTGTCCAGAATTTCTGCATAAGATTCATATTTGGGTTGCGCAAAAATAACCACGTCTCTGAATTTCGAAACAGACTCAAGTGGCTTCCTATTCGACTTCCTAGGAATACTCATATTCTAGTATAACAATACAACGCTTTGTTCAATCTCAAGTTCCCCACTTATCATAGGGAGCGTTTCAGAGGTATGTGAAAAGGATACGCATGATAGAGATTGAGCTCATCCGAAAACTGAAGATGGCCAGCACGCTCCACTAACTATGCTGGTTAAATATTTTCCGTACTGCGGTTCGCCTGAATATTAGGCACACAAAATCTCTAAACATATTTAGGAAAATGCTAGAAAAAAATCAAGCTGAAAAGATAAATCTCTTTCTGTCTATATTTAAAAAAATTTAAGTGCTTTAATATGTAATTTAAGTATTATTTCTATGTGCCTATTTCTACTGTTTCAAGAAACGTTATGATTTTAATGGATTATATTTTTATAATAATTTGCATGTTTATTTTTATACTATGTGTGATTTATATTTGAATGTTAAAGCTTTACCACAAATTGAAACGTACCTGTTACTGAATATTTCTCCATCCCACGGTGCCTGGAAGAGATCGCATTTAGCGATAAGGCCGCCCATTGTGCATTTAACTATAATAACTGTAATCCATACTATTATCTCTAGTTATCTAATGTTGGTGTACAATAAAAGGTAATTACCTATCTTTCTATCTATAATTAGAAGGCATGGTAGCTTAGTAGCTTAAGCGTAAGACTTGCGATCGATATGTAACGGGTTCCAACTTCAGTTTACGCACTACCGATGCGAACGTACTCCTAAAAGAACCAAATTAGCTAAAGGGGTTAGCAAGAATACTTATTTTGAGGAAGATATTCTCTAGGAGGTGGAGTACACCCTCATATTGAGTAGAATAGGGCTACTCCATCTCTTCTCGTGGGAATTGTAAAATTTTGCTAAGGGATAGTGCTATTTACCATCCGATAGCAACATCTGTTTGCTGTACAGCTGTCGTTCTGTTGACGGCCTCCTATTACGTGGGACGGAAAATCATAGTAGACAAAATGGGCTTGTTAATACACCTCTGTCTACCCTTTAACGGTTGGCAAGTAAACAAAGTCACAGTTCTTGAACAGAATAAATACTATTCACTTGACTGATAACACCGTCCAGCTGTAACTTATCACCTTTTCCAACACCCTATTTCTGCGCAAAGAAATATTTTTCTATTTTAAAAGTTCCTTATCGAAATATGACAAAGAGCTAAGTGGGTCCTACGCTATCCTTGATACCGTTGAACCAGAAGCTTATTGGACTGGCCACAGCTGTTACCAAATCGATAATATGGATCCTCAGTGGCCCTCAGTAAAGGTCTCGCACAAAGAACGGCTAGTTTCTATAGGGGGTCGGGTATCTCTTGAATTATTGAAGCTGATAATCATATTGCGAAGGCAGTAACTTTCTGCCCATAGAACTACAAAGTTGGAATAATGTACATAGATGTGGCATGTATCTATGAAAGTAGGTATAAGCTTAAAAGCTGTGATAAATCAGCAATTATTACGTCGCAACTATTTTCTAAATCTATTTATAAATGACAGAGTTCTCAGAGAAGAATTTAAATCACTTGTGCAAAAATGTAAGTAAAAAAGTACAAAAACATTAAATACTTTGAGTCAAATTTATCAAAAATATCTATAAGTTTCTAAATTATTATATAAAGCGGGTTGAATTCTTGATGTGCCCTATATCATAAGAGAACATAATTCGATTATAAATCGCAAATAATGAACGTTTTGATAATTTTAATATTTGTTATTAGTAAAGCAAAGGTCAAATGAACAGTTCTGTTTGTTTGGCGTATAACCTTATATCGAAAATTATGTGTAGCGGGCGGTATAAGCTTGAAATGCCATGTTTGACCCTATGCATAGAGTATATTACCATTTATTGGCTTATCTCTAGTATTAGATATCTATGAATAAGAAGGGGCAAGACGCATGTGGTGTCTTCATGCAAATATGGGCTACAGGCATCGATGGGTACTCACACATGTGATACAATGATCTCCGAATTTCCATTTCAATGTCGTAGGTATACTTTCGAAGGGTAAAAGTCCGCCGAATACTATCACATTAAAGTATACCCTTCCTGTTATAGCAGTGGAGCAATCCAGTTACTCGATATTACGATAATAAACTTTATAACTATGACAATAACGTGTAAATTAGTAGTTAACTTTGAGACAGAGTTCGTTATTTTTATTACATTCTTGCCCATGTTTTTGATCTCACTACAGTACCTACCCGGTCCTCTAATTTCATCATCTAGTGAATAAAATCTAGAATCTAGTCCAGCACCATTTATTGCCAGTGAATGACTTTTACTGTGAAGATATAATTTAAATTGTGGATAAAGCCAGTGGGTTGAATATAAATTAATCACATTATAGATCTAATTATATAAAGCTCGGAGTAAATTGTGGAACAATCGTATGATTTTAATTACGCCGCCTCTCGGTGCGGCGAATTATAATTCATGGCGGAATACAAGTGGGTGAATTTAAATGAAAATTGTAAGACAGAGCCTCGACAATTGTATTATGTGTTTGGTTTGAAAAATGCCCAGGAATGTAGTGTTAACTGTACTAGGAGAGTTATAGCAGTTTTTGTAGTTGTAAGCTTTCATGTATTAAATATATCAATTAAACAAAAATAAGGTTAAAACGTTTGCTTAAAGTCAGTAAATTGATGAAGGGACAAAGTTAATCCTGTATTGCAGTAGAGTTTCCTGTGAAGTGGTGATATCGGTGTGTCTAGAAATCACTCAGTTAGCAGATGATTCTACATACAAAACTGCGGTTTTACCCGTGGAGGCTCTTGATGTGATGTGATATTAAATTGACACTAAGACGTTTTGGCTAATTTTCATTAGCCATGGTTACGGGGTGACTAAGGATGGTAGTTGTCCCATAGTTTAAAGTGTAAGTTATCTCAAAGTACTTGAATCATGATGAATTGTTTGTGTTACTATTTAAAGTAAAGTGAGCTTACTGTGTTAAGGCTTGCCGTATTTAATTAAGTGGTACGCTCCAACTATCTTCTTTATTAAAATTTGTATGTTTTGAAGTGAAAACTTCTTTAGCGGCGTTGGATGGGTGTAAAATGTTAAGGAAGCGTCAGGATTAGTTGGCCTTTGAACCGTAACCGACGACTGACGTCATACAAGATTAGGTACAGACTATCTATTTTGCAACTTACAATAGATAACGTCGTAGCTTAAACGGTAAGCACGTTGACTGTAAGTCCTTATAGTTTCAGATAGTATCGGGTTCAAACCACCTGGCCTTCAGGGATTTTTTGTGATTGTTTTATCTTATTATAATTTATTACTTTTGGTGATTATTTTTTCTTTTTGTAATTTATTACTTTTTATGATTATTTTTTCTTTCTGTAATTTATTATTTTTTGTGATTATTCTTTCTTTTCATAATTTATTAATTTCTTCTGACAGAAAATTAGCAGAAAATAAGTGATAGGTTCTATGATTAGCGCTATATTATAGGTATGGTATGTTCTATTTTATCTTTTTCTATGTATATAACGAAGAAAGAAAAAATTAAATGTTTTCACTTCTGCTGGCACTCCCAGAGTGCAACCCGTCTTTTTTTTAAAATTTCAATAGCCTCGTGGATCATTCTCGATGTCATCTGTGGTTTATCAAACCTTGTTGTTGGTACCTTTTTGGGTTTTTGGACGTGTTCACATAAAGCTGAATTTGTCTAGCGCTAGAGTTTTATGTCAGCTATGTGTTCTTAGACGCGAGCCCACACAGTCACAGTTTTACAAGTGGTTTTACTTCAATTCCACTGAGGTTTCACTGACGGTAATCAGCATGTTATTTTAATTTGAGGAAATGTTGGTGTGTTTCAAGGACACAATACTATGTTCTTTTAATATTCTATTAGTAAAAATTTTGAAAGCTTTTTGCAAGGTGACATTATTACGGGCAATCTTATTCGTCTCTTGAGCTGCCAGCTCAGTACATCATCTACCTTTTTAAGATTTACGAGATCCATGAAAGGTGCACATAATACTCGTATCTAAGCCCAGCGGGATACTCGGTTATGGTATGAGCCTTCATTCCAGGAACGAAGATTAACTTGCTTCCAATTTATTTATGAAGTTAAAGGCCGATACATCATAGAATTTAGAGCCAGTAAGATACTTTTTATACTTATTGAGTCAAACAATTACTATAGATTAGAGCCATACAAGCTATATTCATCTTCATATAAGTACAAATCCTTATTGTATCCAAAGTTGGCATTTTGGGGCCTAAGTTGGCTTTCATGTTTAAGTATTTTGGCTTTTAAAGGAGCGACTGCACTCAATTAACAGGTATTTCTGCTTGCTGCTAAGATCGACTTGAGCCAAGAACATCCTTTGTCTTTGCCGTAGTCGGATAGTTAAAACAATAAGCGTTGCTGTCAGTTAAATTTCGATTATACTTATCCCGTATAATATAATAAACCCCTCTAATTATGACACTTTTAAATATTGTAACTATTAGTCTTTAGTTAACCGACACTATTGAAAGTGAAACCATGTTTTAATGTCTTAATAAATACAGAAAAAGTATCATCATTTCAGCCGAAAGACGTCCACTGCTGGACAAAGGCCTCCCCCAAGGATTTCCACAGTGACCGGTCCTGCGCCTTCCGCATCCATGCCCTTCCCGCGACCTTCACCAGGCCGTCGGTCCACCGTGTGGGAGGCCTGCCTACACTGCGTCTTCCGGCGCGTGGTCGCCACTCGAGAACTCTCTTGCCCCAACGGCCATCTGTTCTACGAGCTATGTGCCCCGCCCACTGCCACTTAAGTTTGGCGATTCTGTGTGCTATGTCGGTTACTTTAGTTCTCCTGCGGATCTCCTCATTTCTGATTCGATCACGCAGGGAAACTCCGAGCATAGCACGCTCCATCGCCCTTTGGGTGACCTTGAGCCTTCTTATGAGGCCCATAGTAAGGGACCAAGTCTCACTTCCGTAGGTCATCGCTGGCAACACACACTGATCGTAGACTTTCGTCTTGAGACACTGCGGTATTTTGGACGAGAAGATATTACGAAGCTTCCCGAACGCTGCCCAGCCGAGTTGGATTCGACGATTGACCTCTTTCTCAAAGTTGGACCTGCCTAACTGGACTGTCTGTCCCAGGTAAACATATTCGTCGACAACTTCGAGTGTAGAGTCTCCAACCTTTAAAGAAGAAGTGGGTGCGACATGGACATTTGACATAATTTTCGTCTTGTCCATGTTCATTTTGAGGCCCACTTGTTGGGAGGCTCTACTGAGGTCTTCGAGCATTGTGCCTAGGTCTTCCAAGGTCTCAGCCATGACTACGATATCGTCAGCGAATCGAAGGTGAGTGATGTACTCGCCGTTGATATTGATGCCGAGTCTTCTCCAGTCCAGGAGCTTGAAAACATCTTCCAGGCCGGCGGTGAACAGTTTCGGAGATATAACGTCTCCCTGTCTCACCCCTCGCTGCAACTGGATAGGTTTTGAGCTTTGATCCTGGAGGCGGACTGACATGGTGGCGTTTTCGTACAAACACTTCAGCGTTTCGATATATCGATAGTCAATTTGGCACCGTTGGAGAGACTGTAGCACAGCCCAGGTCTCGATCGAATCGAAGGCTTTCTCATAGTCCACAAACGCCAAGCAGAGTGGCTGATTATACTCCTCAGTCTTTTGTATAATCTGTCGCAGCGTATGTATGTGGTCTATGGTGCTAAAGCCTTTTCGGAAACCGGCTTGTTCGGGAGGCTGGAAGTCGTCGAACCTGCGAGCGAGACGATTCGTAATGACTCTCGAAAACAACTTGTAGACATGGCTCAGAAGCGAGATGGGTCTATAATTCTTCAACAGGGTTTTATCACCTTTTTTGAAGAAGAGTACCACCACACTTCCGTGCCATGCCTTAGGCGTTCGTCCCTCGAGTATGACGGAATCAAATAGCTTCTGAAGAGCTTTAAGTATCGGTGTTCCACCAGCTTTTAGAAGCTCAGCCGTGATCCCATCATCACCCGGTGCCTTATTGTTCTTTAGCTGTTTGAGAGCCATTCTAATCTCGTACAGGCTGACGTCCGGGATATCCTCGGTATAGTGTCGGGTCAATCTGGCTCTTGGGTCTTTGGCCAGATTATTAACAGATTGCCGTACACTCGTGTATAATTGTCCGTAGAACTTCTCGACCTCTTCCAACAGCTCCGGCTTTGACGAAATAATTCTGCCATCCTCCGCTTTCAGCTTATTCAGTTGGCTTTGACCAACAGACAGATCCCTTGCGAAAACCTTTGAGCCTTTGTTGCTCTCAATCGCCTCCTTAATACGAGTCGTATTAAATTGGCGTAGGTCGCGAGTCAAGGACTTGGAGATCTGTCTGTTTAAACTCCGATACTGAGTAGCATCTTCAGAGGACTGCAGAACCAAATTTCGTCTTTGTTCCATGAGTTTGTTGGTGAGGTCCGAAATCTTTTTGGTTCCTTTTGAACGACGGGCTTTGAAGATCTTAGACCCAGTCGTTTGGACAATTTCCACAAATCTGTCATTGTAATCATCCACATTTTCGCAATCTCCCAGGCATTCGAAGCGATTCTGCAACTCGAGCTGAAAGTGCTCAGGGTTCTGGAACTGGATAGGTGCTGGTCGGAGCGTAGACTTCATCAGTCGACATCTTTCGAGCTTTGTTCTAAGATTCAATGTGCCTCTTACCATCCGGTGATCGCTTCCTGTTTTTACTGAATTGATCACGGAGACATCATTGAATATGTGCCTCTTTGTCGACAAGATGAAATCAATCTCATTTTTTGTGACACCGTTAGGGTGTAGCCATGTCCACTTACGCTGTTCCGGCTTTCTGAAGAAGGAGTTCATCATAAAAAGGCCCTCCTTCTCCATGAAGCCGGCCAGCAGATGGCCACGTGCATTCCTCTTTCCATATCCAAATTGCCCCACTCTCAGCTCATTGTCGCTTCGTTTGCCCAGTTTCGCGTTAAAGTCCCCCATCACAACGGTATAGTGTGTTCGGGAGCTATGCATGGCTTTAGAGATATCCTCATACATAGTCTCCACCTCGTCGTCGGGGTGTTTCGAGGTCGGTGCGTGTACCTGTATGACCTTCAGCGAATACCGTTTGGTGATTCTGAGTATAAGGTACGCTACCCTCGTCGAAACACTCTCGATCTGGACCACGTTGTTGACAAGGGACCTGTGGACGATAAACCCGACACCACCCTGGGACAGTATGTCGCCCTCCCGGAAATAGAGCAGGTTACCGGATTCGAGGATCATGGTGTCCTGCCCCTCTCTCCGGACTTCACACAATCCTACGATATCCCACCGTAACCTGCTCAATTCTTCCTCGAGTTCAGCGAGCTTCTCGTCGGTTCGCAGTGTGAGCGTGTTGTACGTTGCCAGGGCCAAAGGTCGTCGGGGTTGGTAGCCTGGCATCTGCCGGGGATTCTTCGCACCCCTTGCCCCGCCGTTACCATGGCCGCTACCATAGCCAGGAATAGCGGGGCCGCCGGGGACTAGGGGCCGTTTCTTATGTTTCCTCATCATGGGGGGTTATGCCGTAATCGCCACGCTTGGCAGGCGGGTTGGCGATCGCAGTTTGGTGGCTAGTACGCGGAAAGATGCTGCTGCCCATCCTCCGGTATTTGAATCCCTTAGTCGCCTCTTACGACACCCACGGGAGGAGATGGGGTGGTGCTATTCTAGGGCCACACCACAGGCGCAAAATAAAATATATAGTTAAGTCATCAATAAAAAGTATAGTTAAGTCTTATTTCTCTTGTATACGTATTGTGCCTGTATCCATCAATTAGACCTATACTATGACTAATTGACGGATGCCACAATAGGGTTGCCCCAAAGGAAGCTTGAATACTATATACACATAAGTATTTATACTCGTTATTTATATCGCACGTATACTAATACTCCTTTATGAATCTTTACACTGTATAGTGTATAGCTAACTCGTGTAAAGGATACAATACATTTCTTTTGCATGTATTTAGATAATGATATCAGCCTTATAACTAAAGCAATCATCTTTAGACACAACTTTTACATTTCTGTTTCATTAAACGCTTGAAATATTAAATCGAAATAGTGCTAATATTAGAAATAAATCCACCGACACCTAACCGTTCCACCGCTGCGCTATCTCCCTGGACGCGTTGCATACAGAGTGGCTGCATTATGCCATCCAATGGTTGATTTTATTCATACAAACCCGGCTTGCATTTAATTCATTAAAATTTTCTGTTCGTTGAGTATTACGGACGACAATTTTAATTATTAACTTTATATTTACTGTTAGCATTTTAGGGTTAAATAGACCTTTTTGGATTTAAGCTTTGTTTTGTGCTTAAAGGTCTTTTAAGTGAATGTTGGCAGTATTTAATTTGCCGCAGAGCTGAATCTCTTTGTGGATAATAAAAGGTTACAGTTGTTTTACATTTATCTTTCATTTCATTTGTAAATGTATTGTGTAAATCCTGACTAATTATAAAAAGGGGATTAGTATGTTCGTTTGTTACTCGATCATACAAAAACCATGAAATTGATTTGGTCAATATTTTGGTTAGTAGGGCCATAATTAATTATCTATAGGGAGTCTGCCGTTTCGCTGAAAGACTTTGCCTTTTCTATTTGATCTTTAATCAAATGATTTATTGCAGAAAACCAGATTTAGACAATAAACGTTTGGTCAAATGATTTTTGGGATTTATATAATAATTAATGCAATTTTATTTTACTATATTAATTTATTTAAGGCTCCAATTTAATCATCAATTTAAATGGTGTAACTCCAAAACGGTTCCAAGTTGAATACTGCGCGCCCTGACTTGGGTAGATTAGGTTAGTGATTTTTTTTATAACCATCCAGATCCGTTTTGCGTGAAATGTGTTATTCACATGCAATTTCTTTTCTGTCAGACATAGTTTACCCTTATAAGATACTCTATGATGACTAATATGGCTTAGCCTTAGACTGTGCTAACCTATAATAAAATGTAAGTCAACATCTAATAATCAAATATAAATGAAATACCTGAATCGCAAAGCCAACAGCACCCATTAAACAATTTGTTCAAGTAGACGTCAGACACAATAAGACTGGAAAACGATCAGAGGAACTGCGTTTTAAAACGTTGTTGTTTAATTGCAGCGATGTAACACTGACGCAGTTTCTGAACGAAATGCAGCGGCGACAGCTGCGCTTCACACCCACGCCCTTAGCTAAACAGAATTGGAATTACACCTAAATAGGGAGAAACGTGAACCTATAATATTCGAATTGAGAAATCCTTGTGGAACAAATTTTGATTTTTGAAGTCAAAAAATTCTGAAACTGTGGAGGAATTGTATATGTAATAGAGAACACTAAGCCTATAACTAAGTGCTTGCTTGATGGCAAAAAGCTCACCCTTTACGTGGGGCCGATAATCATAGTTTGCGACATGGGGGATTTACGGGCGTGAGTATATGTTTGTATGTAGAACACTATAACTACTGAGAACAAAATTCTTCGGTAAAAGTCAAAACTTAAATTATCTAAAGAGCTAAAATAATCGTTTTTACTAGTTTGGGACGACTAAAAAGTCCCGAACTAATAAAAAGTATGAGTTTACACCGTGATAGTTAAGATAGATGAAATAAATAACATGAGAAAAAACAAATTATTCATAATAGCACTCACATTATCAAGTATTTTTGTTCTATCTTTTAACTGCTAAGGATCGGCTGATGTCAATAATTTTACTCCTATTACGTGTAACCAAAAATACAGCTTTTTAGATTCAGATAGTCTATAATATTTTGATACAACTCCTTAAAATATTTTACTTACTAAATTGGCATTCTGTTGAACCATATTATAAAACTATAACTGAAAGTATTACATATATAAAGAAAATATCGAATACATATTTCTCTGTAACCTCATCATAAAAAGTATGTTTCTTATCGAACTAACTTATCAAGTCCGAAATAACATTACAATGATTTACATCAAAATAAACGCTTTTAATATATCTATAATATTAAAACATGACATGACTGAAACCGATAAACAGGGTCGGTTAGACCCCAAAACATTACAGCGGTTACAATGGTAATCGACAAGCGACACATAATAACCGAGCCAGACCTAAAAGGGTCTGTGTAATGGAGCAATTGTCGGTTAATTATGCGTGGTTGGTCTCACAGGCCTGCCCGCTTTTTGTAAGGGATTGAATGTTACGGTGAAACTATCAGATATGTGTCTATAGGTTTCGGGAGATCTATTCATGCTATGGAAATCATTTATAATCAAGTTGAACCCATGGAAAAGTACAATTAATCATTGAGATAACGTGCTTAAAATCCCATTTTATTCAAATGAGAAGTAAAAATCTCTTCTCAGAATAAAATTGCCTGATTTACATTTTTTAACACCAAAAATCCTTTAATCGAATTGAATTCCTTATTTACGTTCTATTCAAAAATGTGTGTAGTGTAAATTTTATGATAACATTCAGTCCATTACAAATTATATTCAAATACATACAATAAACAAAAAATCGAATATAATACCCGCACATGTCTGCATCGGCTACGGTCCGATAGGCCTCTAGTGTTTGTTATTCAAATAGTTTACTGACGTACAATTGAAAGGGTTAGCTTGTATTGCGGATTTAGATTTTGGATTTTGATACATTCTAAAACCATTTATAAAATTCTACGTTATTTTGACCGGTAAGACGGTTCCTTTGGATAAACCTGTACGTGTTTGTCCTGGTTTTGAATTATTAGGCTATTTCAAAGAAAATACTCTCGTATTGGGCAAATTTAGTAGCTATCTGAAGGCAGTTTTAAGAAATACAAGCATTTTAAAAGCTATATAACTCACTTCTGGATATCAAATTTCTTCTAAGACTAAGCGAATTACCTAGTGGGATCGATTTTGCTTGCGAAAACGAAGTCATTGACAATCCTCTTTATTCCACATGTAAGTTGTTCCTTTAAGAGAGGTAGCTTAGATACTTTTTTTTAAATTTAGTACTTGCTAAGGACTCTTGATTTTTTTAAAGGGTATAAGTATTTGCTCTGAGAAATGTTATAAAGAATACTTGCCTACTCGTTCATTTAGAAAGCTTGTCCCTCTCAAGTTGAGCATCTTAACGATTGACTATCCTTTGATATTTAAACATCATGGCTTTTTGATTTACCCCTTTTGATACTGGATTAATGAGTACGTTGTTAGATCAATCGTCCTATCCTAATAATATTATCAATATGATAATTTCTGAAGATGTTTTGATGTTGGTTGCTCAATCATCGGCTGAACGGATAAAGGTGAAGTTTGGCATAAGGGTTGATTATAGTCTGGAATAATACATAGGCTTTTATTCCTGTAATATGTTTCCATGGTGACCGAATTTCACACGGGTAAAAGGTTATAAATTAGCACTATCTGGTTGAATTTATTTTAGTAATTTGATAAATGACTTTAGTATTACATTGTTTGTTAATTTATGCATTGTTTTATTTACAGGTACGTACGTTTATGAAGCTGATGCGGCTTTCGGTAATATTATTTTTAATTATTTATTACTAATACCGTTATAAAATTCTCTAACCAAACTTGGTGGACTTACTGCGTCATTTAATTCACAAGTTCGTACATAGCTAACAATAGAGGACTATTATTATCTTTGACCTTTAATAAATTAAGAAAATCGTATTACAAAAGTCTTAGCTCGTGGTTCCATTTAATTTAATGTCACTCCCATACATGACATTTATTCTTATTATTTTTATATTACGGACCCTGGATCAATTCAACGCGCAGGGCAGAGCATTTATTCGAAATTCACTCAAGCATTTTGAATAAGTACGACTCTTTGTAGCAGTACAGAGGATTTGTCCTCTGCCCCACATAATTATCACAGTAATTCTGATTTAGGACAATATTTACTGGGAGAAGTATCATCATCATTAGAATAACATCATCGTAACTTTAGATATTTCCATGATATTTGTCGCCAAATACTGGTTGATTATAAATCGATATTGCGTTGACCCTAATTGCTTAGCAAAGACAGACGACACAGAATATTTGTTAGGTCCTCGATAACATTAATTAAGTATTACATTTCAGTATCGTCGTATATGAATTGGATCAGATTTGTCATATATAAAGGTATTATTACATTATGATAATTGAATATAAGACCTTACACTATTTACAAACTCTATACTTAATATGGTCTAAAGGTTGAACCTATCCAGCTCGATTTTTAATTTTCTATCGATTTCCTTAAAGTTGTAAGTATAAAGGTACCTATGCACCTAATCGCTCCAATTCAAGCATTTTACTATTTTTATATAGAGCTTGTCAATATGACTTCACCTCGCCTAATAGTAAGGAAAGGAATGAGGATCACCATTGCAGATACAAATAATGCCAAAATGGTGTAAGTACCTTAATATGTGGTATTTTTCCTTATAACCACGAAATTAACAAATAATACACATCTAACCCTTTTGATATAATTCCCAATTATAATAATAACGATCGAAATAAATACAAGGAAGCTCACGATTTCCTAATGGAATAAGAAAACCGGTAACAAGCGGTTATTGCTGAAACGAACTGGTTATATCTGGAATTAGTCGCCCATTACCAGACGAGTCCTGATTTTATCAGGTTTAATATAATAGCCGTTTATAAAAGTGATATTATATAATGATATTATAAGTGATATTATATAAAGTGATATAAAGTTTTTATATAAGTATTAGATACATGCCTTGATAAAACTTTTCTTTTACACAAACTTAAAGACACTTCAAAATGTTCTACTCTATGCGAACTACCTACTTCACACCATAGAATTTTACTCAAAGCAGAATTTACGAGTAGCTCGGAACAACTTGATATTTATAAAAGTTTATATTAGTACCTAACTTTGAAAGTTGGTTCGTGGTGTGCTAGCCTTTAGAAATTGGTAATGAAAAGTGAAACTGCATTTGCTAGGAACTTGAGTTTTATCCATTGAGCTTAATCTCAAATGACCATCAACAGTTCATATTAAATTACAGAAAATTTTAATAGCTGCTCATTTTATCTGGGTTCATTTGTTTGCTTTTGATAAATAAAATTTAATTTATAATAAAAAAATATCCCTCAACGTTAAGCCGTAAAGTTTAATTTCCCTTGCTGTTATAAAACCAGGGGTTCTCAACGTTAAGTCGGGAGTTGAACGCATAGGCAGGTGTGAATTTTTAAAAAGATTATTTGAGTTGTCAGTGAGAGTAATGGAGTGGCGTGGCCAACCTGTAATTACTCTCTGAAGTTATAAACTGTCACCGGTGGCAAGTTTGTGTGGCAAATATTTGACGTGGTAAATTGTAGATAAGAATAATAATTTACCCTTACGAGATTTTGTGGATAGTCACTCCTGACCTGTCTGATATTATCATTTAGACCCTATTTTTGCACGCAGCAAACCTATCGTACTTTACTCAAACCTAAGATGAGACAGTTGTCAAGCGCGAGTCTGCCGTTAATAAATAAATGAAATATACACATATCTACTTCTTTAGCCTATCGTAAAACAATAAAAAAGCAAATTTAATTTTACCGTATTCTTAGAACATTTTCATCATCATGCAAATTTTCCGTTCAATAATACCCACTTCATATTTCCACAAGATGAAGCCAAAATTACGAGGCACATTTTCAGTATGCGAACGTTAAGAAATTATGTTCATAACCCACTTTACGCTCTCCTTGCTAACGATATTCCATTATTATAATTACTATTACTTTAGCCTGTATAAACAGCCATTGTGGCGAGCGAAAATACTCACTGAAGATTTTTTCATTACATTAAGACTTGAAGACAACAACAGATTTTATTTCCCCTATTTAATCAACTCATCCCACTTCTGAAATACAAACCTTATTCCTTTATTTAGAGAGTTCAGATCTGTTTGTTGCAAATGTTAGGTCAGATGGAAGCCCCACTTTTAAAAGACTGCTATACTGGTCTGTTTAGAGAGTTGAAGTTAGCTTACTGTAAAACTGAGGTCAGATAGAGGTCACATAAAGGTCTTCATACACTGGCACCTGTTGGCACTGGTACAAATTGTTATTGTTCAATAAAACCGTAGGGCGTTAGGTAATGCCACTCACTGAGGCTTCCTCATGAATTCCAAAGCAGTGTCACGGTATTTCGTATGTGTTTTAGTAGTTGTAATTTGCGCCACTGATTTTATGATTCTGGCCCAAAAGTGGTGATAAAATTGTGACGTTTTATAGTCGGGTTGTGACTGTTTTGTACGCATATAAAATAGATTGTTTATTTCTATGAAAGATCTTCAGTTACGTGAAGTTTTAGTATTGAATTTATGCAATAAATCAAATTGTGGACATGACAATGAAACCATACAATTTCAATACACATTCTCACTGGAAATGACACGCAATTCCGCGATTTGTGAATCCAGGCTAAATACAATTTTCATAAAGGTAAACTTTTACCTAATAATAATACTTAACTAGAATGATTTACCCTTCATTGTGAGCGTTTACTGAAAACTATGAATGCTCTCTATCATGGTTTAATATTCCAGAACAGCTCTATCAGTCGCAAACATACTACTAGATACTAAACCTATTCATAAGAGTCAGAGAGAAGTTTAAAAAAAAGTATCTTAGAAATATATTATACTGCATCTGCCTACAAACTCATGCTCAATGATATTCATTCACAGAGAAAGATAAGAAAACCAGAGCGTTATCGAGAATACTGCTCAATGACAACAAAAAAGATTTGGGTGGAAACAAAGACCCTTGTAATTTAAACAGGCAAGATATTTTACATTCAAATAAATTTTGACACAAAGAGAAAAGCAACCTTTCTAAATTATTTAAATATTCCAACCCATTACATATTAATAACAAAGTCAACAGTGATGAGGGGGAAATTGCAATAACTGTTTAATTTAACACATCTCATTAGATATTTCTTAAAATAGCTTTGAAGTTCTGTATACCAAAGAGGACGAGACTGGGTCCTCAGGGCGTAGCTACCGTACCCTAATATTGTGCGTATACTACGTGGCAATGAGTGGCGCAATCGTCCAGTCGACTTAACGCGAGCCTTATTGTAGCCCTTTTTATGTCCCTTCGCTAAATGACGGTGACATTAGGCTAACCGATTTGTATTGTCCTTTATGAGAAGAATTTCTGCGATAAGGGCGTTACTTAATAACAATAGTAAACATTTTTTCATGAGACAGGTCATCTAACAATTAGTAAAGGGATATTTCGTGATTGAAAGAGGATATTTTTTGGTAATTTGGTAAAGGGTATTTTGTGGTAAGTGTAAATATGGTGTAGTGGTTTACCTTAGCTATTGGGACTGGTTATTTATGTATGTATGTTTGAAAGACGAATTCTACTATTATTAGGTACACTTAAATGTGAAAGTTTGTAAAGTTACTTTTATGTTTATTACTCAATCACGTTCAGAAATTGCTTATAGTCTGCACATATAGGCTACTTTATATTTTTGGAACAGGTACAGCCTTTGTATAATTCACTACCATGTACTGTCATTTGTATGTATCCTATGTTTGTAATGCAGTAAAGAGTATCTGTTTATCTATAGGTATGTATATGGGTTGCGTTAATGAAAATTAAAAAAAACGCAAGTGAAGCCACGGGTATCATTTTTTTTTCATCTGTCGCTAAATTTGGAATATAATGCTTTGCCTTTTAAGGGATGCTCGAGAAAATAAGTAAGTCTGCTGTCTATCTAAAGATCAAATACCGCCGAGCGTCATATGATCGGCCGTTTGGTCGTTATCTCCCGTTCAAACGAGAGTGATGGTTGGTAGGATACTTGTTTCTACGATCTAAAGTTATACAAACAATTTATTTGATATCAGCTCATAAGACGTATAGCACATTATCTTCGGAATCCCAGATCTAAAAACGTCCATATTTATTTCATTCTAGCTGTTGCCCGCGACTACGATTACACAAAAAACCTATTCCCGGGATGGAAACTCATCAACTATGTGCCAATTATCATCTAAATCTTTTTCTTTTTCATCATCCTAGCGTTAATCCCGATCGCGGATGAAACTTTCACCTCATATAGCGAGCCCAGTATTCGCTATATCGAGTATAACTGCGGGTGTGACTGAACTTCGAGATATAATTTCCATCCAATCACTAGCCCAACATTTTTAAAATATGAGTAGGTTAATAGGATTAAGCACGTCTAATATTTTTACGATTTGGTCCTTCGTTACAGCTTCAAACGTTGAAATGTTGTATTTTTAATTGGGATATGTCTTAAGTACCGACTTACTAAACAGAGATCTGCATATTTAAGATTGTTGTAACGTAAGCTTTGTTATTTACTTCGGCATTTACTCCTTAACGTTGGGAGTTTCTATTTATTTGCGTTGGAATATTTGATTTCGTAAAAAACGAGATAATAAGTCAAGTCATTTCTAAGGTGTCTTTATAATATCAGTGATCGTATCGAACTGACTTTTCCTGTACTTATTTAATATACCAATAATCAAGTTGAAGAGTTTATTTGAAGTATTGCTTCATAGAAAATATCGAAGTTCAGCCACTTCGCATTTAGTCTGGAAAGCCGACCCAACTGGGTTGGGACGAGGCTCAAAACAGACCTAATATATTTGTTTAAACACACTTATTCAGATATGTCGTGAAATTGTTGTGCTTTCGAGAGCCCAGTTCTTGATTAACTTATATAATATTGCGCTATGACCCTTAAAGATAGGTAAAGATATTGGAATCTTAAATCTGGTTCTAAAATATAGTCCTAAATTAAGCTTCAAAACATTTAAAAGGTTCTTAAGCTAGTAAATGAACATTTATTGCCTAACAACATAAACGTTGCAAGGAATCTTCCTGCATCCTCGTCTTTGTAATTATGTCCTCCGACAAGTTAACAGGATTCCACAATCTTGGTAACATGGCTGCTTAAATTTGAAGCCCTGTCGTGTGACTAAAGGCTCTTAGCATTAGGTACTGTTTGGTACTTAACTGAGACGCACATCGTTCATGAACCGTATAAAATTCTAGTAGTTATGTTGTAGTTTCAGTATTTCGACTTCTATGGTGTATGGGGCCTACCAAAACTGTCGGTGCTAAGTCAATCTTACTTGCAAATCGGTTCACTTGCTGATAGATTTATTAGACTGTGGTACAAGTCAGATAGCAGCTGCTCCCATAAAACCCTTTCCATACCAAAAGGAAGAGAAGGACCATGGATGCAATTTGTAGCTTACTATCAAGCGAGTTAAATTCATATTGATGTGTCCTACAAAAAACCTAAACAAAATACTCCAGACTGACTTAATTCTCTTTTTTACTCTACAAGACGAATGTTCTAAAAATGTTTCCGTGTTGTATTTCTAGTGATCACCAACACCTAGTTGAAACTTGTCCACATTTACAAGGAAACTTGCAATGAGACTTGTTTCGCACTTAATTTGGGAAACTTCCATCGTTATCCGAACAGCTATGTTTTCTGTATAAATACTTGGGGGACTAAAAACGCTTGTTCACGGAGTTTTTTCACTGGACTGCGCAGACAGGATACTTTTTACTGCCGTTGGATATTCGCATCTGATCGACGAAATAGGACTGGACGACCTGTCGATAAAGTGCTTAAAGTTATAATTGTGAGATGCATTGTAGTTTAAATCTAAATGAATTTCATGCAAATATTACAGCCATTGTTCATAAATCTGTCGTCAAATTTCAGAATTTTAAATTTTGCGTAATAAAATTCAATATAATATTGTACACTCTTCGTACTCTCGTCTCGTCATCGTTCATAGGTGGATGTAGTTGTACTTAAGTAATCTAAACTATTTCTATAATAATTAGATTCAAACAATTTTCTGAAAAATAATGGCAATGAATACAAAATGTAGCCCGTCTGTACAGTTCGTAAAGCTGTCTTGGACAAGGCTTTAACACGACGAAGTAATTTGGCACTTTTTCGCAAATCATGGGCATCAAGGCGCGAGGCGGCCGACAGTGGCGCCTCCTGCAGAATTGCTAATGGAACTTGTTTACTCGAAGGTCCCCTAGCGACACCTGTCGGTTTACAAACGAACTAATTATGGCAACCTGCCTTGCTTGAAATGTTGCAAAATGGTGTATTTCACTTTTTTATGGAGTTTGTCGTAGAAAAAATAGGGAGGTATTTTTCTTGCGGAGCTGAATTTTTTGAAGTTTCAAACCGTTTTCCTTAAGATCGGCTGAATTATGGATACGGCCATTAATTATACGCGGGTAATAAATCTATTTTTGAGCGTTGGAATAATTGTTCTCGCTTTAGACTTTTATAATATTATAATGAAATTTTGTTTCCTCCTTTTTATAATTTGAAGCTATTAATAGTAATCTGGGGTAATTGACTTGAATAAAATTCGATAGATATAAGTCTTCGATAGTAGTTTTTTTACACGGCTGTTATGGTTTCAGGTTTCGTTGAATATACCTATGTTGTAGTACATGATGTAGATAATAATATTTTAGAAGAAAATGATTTCCTTGAGAAGTCGTGTCTTCGGTGTTTTTTTTTTAGTTATTGATAAAACATGTCATCAACGTGAAGGAATTTGTATGTTATGAGTTCCATGTCTCCAAGAACTTAGAACTAACACTAGCTTTTATTAGTACAACATTATTAAAAAGCTTTTCATAGTCTCACGGAATTCTAGCAGAAATAAGCTAGCTAATATTGAGCTAAATACACATGCGCGTAATCAAATACGTTTACCCAAGTCTTGTTAATAGCAAATAAGGTTTTTGAGCAAGAACTCCAAGCTAAGTTCTTATTAAAGCTGCTGTTTACGTATTCATTCATTTCACCAACCCTGTATTGTGCCACATAGGTGCCCATTTCAATTTAAAACAAAAACATGCACAATAATAGGTGTATTTACGTACATCCAATTATTTACGTGTTACGCTCCCCGTTTGAATACAAAACAATGATATTACGTGCTCAACCACACGAAATGAAGAATTTTCTGACATAAGCGGAACAGTAGACCCACATCCTTACGGGTTCACAGATAGCAGTCAGTTTGTCCCTCAATACCCCAATATTCTACTTTATTCGCAGCATTCGTAGATTTTTCAAAACCATTGATGCACGTTAGCAGAACTAATAAAAAACCTGAATTTGTGGTTAGGCTAAGGTTAGATACTAAAATAGTGTGAACTGGTCAATTTCAGTCACAAACTTGCAACTCAAAAACTGTCAGCTCGATCCCCTTATTGCATTATTCACATTGCAAACATGTTGCAAATATTAAACACTGTGTACTGGTAGTGAATCACGACAAATTACTGTATGTGGTAGCTCTCAACAGAATGGCTTTATTTCGCCAAACGATACGAAAAACTTTACAGAAAATTGTTTGTAACGAAATCAGTTTGCCGCAAAGTATCAGCGTAACGAATATGTACCCTAAACCCAAGCTACATCGCATATTTTAACGCACGATTAAAATCACTCTGGCGTTCTTTCAAATTGGAATTTCCATATCATTAATACAATTTGAAGGTTTTTATTGCTATTGATTCGCATAAAAAGTCAACGCAGCCTCCGCAATATGTGACTTTTGCAAATAGAGTACGAAATTACCCCTGAAAAACGTCTCCAGTACGTTTTCAGGCCATTAGAGCGGGGCTTATATATTAAAATTGGATAAATCGTGCTATTTTTATTGCGGTTAAATGTGTATTGTAGATATCTAATAAAAGTAATAATTTTTGTTTTTGTTACTAGATGTATTTTGCCTTAAAATCAAATCAGAAACCATGCCTTCTGACTATTGTTTGATGGAATGCATGCATTCTCGGGGTTGGGTGGGCAGGTGATAGTTACTCCCATTAAAGCCGTATAAGTCAAATCAATTGGAAGAGGAGTATATTCCAAGGAGGAAGTTTTGGATGTAAAAGTTCCACCTTGGAGTATACTAAGGTGGATTTTTTGGTTACAACCTTATCATATATGGTTGTGGGGACTAGCAAGCTATTCAAAATAATCTGATAATTCCCAAAGGCTATGCAGACCTAAGAGAATAAAATAAATAATATTGTAGACAGAGCGTACGAAGCGAACGAGAGTCTCTGTTTTGTCGATTTTTCAGTTCCGGTCTAGAGGGCTCATTTCTTTACCGATTTCCACCAAACTTGACACACATATTCTGTGATTGAAAACAAAACGTTTATCGAGAGCTTTTTTTGATAGGTAATGCGGGAGAAAAGGGGGAATCTTGCTGTCACCTTTTCTATGAACGGGTCTTGAGGATGAAACATCAAGGACATGATTCCGGACAGATTGTTGTAAAAAAATTTTGATAAAGGTGGATTTGGTAAGAGAGGGAAACTTGCTGTAGCGTTTTTTAAGGACGGACCGTCATTACTTTTTGGTGAAACATCCAGGGCTGTTTAAAATAAGAAGATCCGTATCGTTTCTTTTTTTTGGTACCAGAAAATGTGGCAAAGTGTAGTGCTCGCGAGGTCTACTGAGCTACAAGTATAAGTATTCAGAAAAAGAGAGATAGCTATATGTATTACATACATGTATCATATTGGTATATGTACCTATATGTGATCCCGTTTCTCCCCTCTCCTCTGCATAGCCTAACGAGCTGTCGCTGATACGGATCTACCGAACCAACTTTGAATTATTGTTCCAACTTTGTAGTTATATGAATATAGTAGTCATTGCTCGCTGCTCCAGTTTTGGAGACGTATTTTAACACAACATCTATAAATAAAGAGAACTAATATGATTAGATCTTAAGGCGAACTTCAGGTTCATAAGGAGACACCGCCATGGGACCTGGAATTGAGAGCCCTTGTGGTGCTGTACCAGTGGCGTAAGGAGGTGCTGATGTGAGACTCGAGGTTTCAAAAAATCGAGAAGCAGCGATGGTAACTCCACCAGGAAATATCGATTTGGCCAACCAAGCGCAGGACACGATACTGGTATGACACAATTGTGACACTTACAATTATGTAAAACCTATTATGGAGCTACGAGGTCATACATTGGTCGGTCAGCGATCGGCTGAAAATAACATATTATTTTGATGAAATATTGGTATTGTTTTTAAAGATTCGAGTACAGTATCATAGTGTAATTAAACTTCTTTAAGATTTTTACTAATACATCGGCATCAAGTATTCAAAGTTGGTATAAATTTAATGTTTTACGTATATTTGTTCCTTCCAAGAACCGAATTATTTTAACAGTTCCACAAATATATGCGCAAAACTAGTCTTTAACGTACAATACAATATAATTTGCGTATAATATCGTTGGCGGAAGCTAAACCCTTTACCCATTTGAAGACATAAGCTGCTTACCGGCTCGCACTGTGTCTGAATCAGCATTATACAAATAATAAGATTTTACAGCCCGGCCTCTAATGCTGAACGAGGGATTCCTTGTATAGTGAAGGTTGCTGGACGGTATTATTATCTGGTTGATGCTGATATTACAGGCTCTATACAGCCGACTGTGGTAAAGAAGAAGAGTTATGTGTTTGTCGTTTGTTTCCTCTCTCCAATCTACAGGATTGAACCGATTTCGATGAGTTATTTGTTGTAGTTTCATCTATTGTTGCTCGAGTGACACTGACAAATATAAAAATTCAGAATGGAATAATTTTGACACCACAATATTATAACTTATACCCCTATATGAGTGCATGATGAGAGATGTATTTGTCACCTAAATAACTATGTTGTGGACACAAGCAATATGGGGCTAATCTTTGATGCCCTGGGTATGTTCGTAAGTTCTTTACTGCTACTATGAACTACTCACAGTAAAATATTGTCCAGATTTGCTCGACCCAGTACTGAGGTAGCATATGAGCTCGTAGCTCATTTGGTACCAAGCAGTAACTAATGTTTGTAACCGGTAACTAAAAATAACAATCCTGCCCACCTCTTTGTATAAACATAGTAAGTACATAAAAACACAAATTACGAAAAACTCTGAAATATACATACCACTTATGCAAATGAGACAAATTTAGAATAAAAAATATATCACCTGTCACGTCTACAGGGTGTAGAAAAAAATACATTCCCCGAAACGTAGTGTCGCATGAAATCAGGCAAAAACGGGGCGCGCATCGCGAGCGTTGTGAGGTACAGCGGTTGTCGGCCGTTAGACAAATGGGATGCTTACTTAGCCATCCAGGTTTTTTTCACTTGTCGACTAGAGACAGACGTTTGTCGACAAAGCGCTTTTTGCGCTTCATCGAAACGGTTGATAGTTGTTTTAGGGTAGCTTAAAGTGAGTTTTACGAGAATTGTGTTCATTTTAACGTGAAAAAGAAACGTTGCTTTGTTATTGTTGGTTTAATTATACGGTTTATTATGGTAAAGATTTTCATAAGAATATTATGCTCATGCCTACACACTATACATGTTATTACATTCCAGATGAGCACCTCACATGTTTACTTACAAGACTCCCAACAGAAAAATCGATTAATATTATGACCGGGCAATCGAAAATATCAAAACCACGAAGACAAACAATTTGCTCAATTTGTAAAAAAAATAATTCAACATGCCTTTCAACAGGTCTCGTGGTACTTCAAAAACACCCTCTTACAAACTTACTCCATTATTTAATATCAACCTGTATATTTAACACGTCACGTGACATTTTGCCTTAAGAACATGCAGCATAAAGTTGGAATTTCCTTGCAAACATTAAGCGTTTTAAGTCTTTTGGGAACTGAACGAAACTTTAACCATTTGAGGTAAGAAGAGAGTATTAGTTCGACAAGTTTAGGAGGCGCTATCTGGACCATTTAGTTCAAGCTGAAGTAAAATGAACTGTTTTATGATGTGTTAAAGTGTACATTGGCTTGCTAGAGTTTGTATTGACAAACAAAATAAGCGCGATTTCGAGTACTGACACATCGAATGTTCTTCTCTGTTTATTCTAATTGGTAATTGTTTTCACTAGATGGCGTTTTATCGAGCTCTTGAGGAAATGTTTGTAGTGTGAAAATGTTATTCCTACTGTTTACTGAATTCGTTACTTGGTATAGCTCCAATGTTTCAACTCCTTTGTACCAAATTTACATTATATTGGTTGATTTTTGGCTTGTCTATAACTCACTAGTAACTGAAATAGAATGGGCCAGCGTATCTTTACCCATGGGTGTCGTAAAGGGCGATCAAGGGATAACTGAACACCATGAAAAAGTATCCGGTGTAAGGCTTACTAAGCTGGTAGGCTAGTTGTCTTTTATGATACAAAATACACCCTGTACAGGTCGTATTGACTAAAATATCAGTTTGCTAAGTCAGTCGCTCCAGTACAAGCAAAATAAATCAAGAGCAAGCATTTGAAAGAACCGGGATTCGAATGATGATAATATCTTATTAAATCCCCTAAAAGACAATAATAATGACAGTTTCATCCAAAGATAAAACACAAAAGAGATTTATAAAGTAGCATTTTTATTAAATTTTCAGCTTATAATTAGTGGCTGAATATCAGCGCTATAACTCTCAGCGTCGTTCCTTATCGGGCCTTATAAATAATATTAATGTATTTTGTAGCACAGTGCGTTTGTCATTTTAATAAAAGCTTTTATTTTATTGTATAACTGATGCTGGGAATTGTTGAGGAAATATTTCATTGTCAAGGCTGAAAAGATGACCTTAACTTTTGTGCCCCATTATTCTTAGCGAAAATAACAAGTATGTCGCAAGCAAACCGACTAAATCCATAATAAACTAAATCTAATAGTGTTCCTTCACGTCTAAACTAAGGAACCTCCTTTCATTCCCGAGTCCCTGAAGTAGGGTCTGAAGAAACGTCTGTCATATTCGAATTTTCACTATTATTTCCTGAAACCAAGAAGAATGTCTCTGCCAGATTCTCAGTCGTTAATCGGCATTTATACCGGCTTCCGGCTGGTATTTACATTTAGCTAGGAGATAAAAAAATTGATGAAGCCTCATGCATCGACACCATTTCTGTACCGGCAAATACCACGCTGATAATACCAACTGCGGACTTCTCATACGCACCTGAAGTAGGTTAAATTATCTGAATAGTTAACTTATCAGATGCGGCATCGAATTGAAAAGTCCTTTTGCTCCAGAAAGTCAAACTACATTAAGCCCTCTTTACACAACTACTCAAAAACTGATACCTTACGAAATGTAGGGAAGCTAGTACGAGTATACAATAATGTACATAACACGAAGTAACACGATCATTGTATAGCTACACACGTTATGGAATGCGAAAGTTTAAAAGCTAGTATAGGTATCAAGGTAGATATAATTTAGAGGAAGTCCCACAAAGGCTATATAATATGATTTGCTGCTCGCTATCCCGTCTGCGGCTCAAAGAAGAATTAACAGCTGTAACCACCCGCAGTCACCTTTTATGTTTGAACATTTTTCACTCGCTTAATTTCATTATAAGATTATGGATTTTGTGACTGTGATCGTTCTGTCAGCTTTTGTCCGCGGTTTTCTTTGTAAGTTTATCTGTATATTACTTAATGTTCCTGTTTGTTATAATTTTAGCAGTGTTTTTATGTTTTCTCAAGCCTCTTTATGATTTCAACGAAATCATACAGTTTTTGTCTGAGCATTTTTCCAACTTAATTTGATTAACCTTTCAGTCTTTGGTATTTGCCGTGAAAATACTGTTATTTGACACAACCTACTACCGATAATGAAGTTTTTTTAATTAGACCTTATCGCTGGACGGCTTAAGGGATCAACTCTTCGTAAAAAAATCCACACAATTAATATTCGTATGGCAACTGGGACCGGCGGTTAAACATGATCTTCGAGACACGGCAAAGAATCTCTCGTATCTGCATAACATATTTCTGTTTTTCCATTAGGTACCTACTGTGCCCATAAGTTTAAGATACTTCAATAATGCACCGTCCGTGTCACAGGTGTTCGCAGGTATAATCTTGAATTGAGATGGGAACTCACTACGCGTTCTCAGATTGTTAGTATTCACGATAAACTTCAATGAGTTGCATGGAAAGGTACACTACCTTTAAAAATTAATAAAGCTTATGTTTGAGGTGAGACGTCAGTACCTCACCACCCCCAAACGGTCTGTCTAATTAACAGTGTAAAAAAACTCCCCACTTGCTGCACGGCTAACGACAGTCGCTCCAGTAAAAGGTGACATTTGGTGCAAGTTATTTATCCAGGTCCATTTAGGTAAATGTTAGCAAAACTCAAGACACTGAAGTTAATATACGTGGACCAATTCAAAGAGCATTGCTTTTTAAACATAAATAAAATTACCTAACACCTTTAATTTACTATACTCAGAAGCTCAGACCCATAAAGCCTAATAAAACATTAATAATTCCTTATTCTAGAGCTGAGAAAAAAAAGCAATCTTAGCTTAAAAAATGTAGTGACTCGAGTACTATTCGCCTCAGCGCCTGATAATTTTCTCATAGCAATGAGTGTAGGTTATGGTACAGACTACAACAATAACTTTCAGGCGTTAATTTCGTATCGGTCGGTGTTCTGAATTAAAAATGAGGTGGCGTGGCATTAATTAATGATAATTAATTATTCGTTGGGTAATTTGGATTCGAATGAAACAAGCGCGGTTAGAAATTGATTCAGTAATTAAATGCGTTTTAATTTAAATATGAAATTCAGTTTATAATAGAGGCGGACGAGGCTCGTTTTTAATATTCTATGTTTGTGTATATTCAAAACCTAGACGAATTTGAATAAAAGACAATGAACTAAATAGATATTATATTCTCTATGAAAATGGTGAGCTGAGCGAAATTGACATGATACCATGAGACTGAAGGCGGCCTAGGGCTACGTCGGTAGTAGGGCTATACTAGAGCGGCTTAGAATGTGTCATTCCAACCACCTTTTCTCATCAAATTCCAACATAACAAGACCCATAATTATCCTATTACGCCTAAACGCACAAAGCTGTACTTATACTGGGTAATAAACCAGAGCTTACAAAACTATACTACTTCTTTGCGGTTACAAGATTTACTCCCATTTATACAAAGTTTTTAAATATCTAAGTCTATCTTATTGTTAGTTAAACTACTCTTATAGTCCAGCTTTAAAATATTAATTTAGAAATATACCTAACAATAAAGTTAGCTATCTCTTAGGCATCCCACCACGGCTCATCTTCTAAAGAAACTTCATACCCAACATTTTTGCGGACGAAATTTTGGCTAAAAGGCGGTATGTTAATAAACGATACTATGACTTTTTCAGTTAGCAAATTTAAATGAATTTACCTACGGCTACAGAACAGCTACAAGAAAAAGTTCAAAATACTTGTAGAATACCTAAAGACCTACACTATTATACACTTCCACCTGAAATGGCAGTAGGTAGAATAAATTTTGCAAAAATGAAGGGAATCTATAGTTACCCCGGTAGTCATTAACCTACTATTGTACAGCAGGTAGTCTCACCATGGTGTTCAGTTCACTTTGCTCTCCTTTATTCTGATAGCGTGTGTGACATTAACATCACAGGCCTACTTCTGCTAGGCCCGCCTTCAGGTGGCCGTAGATCGTTCAGCGTCTCCATCGCTAAATATTTCCTTCGCAAAATTGCTATAAATCATACCATGTACGGAAAATGCATTGAGCGGTGGTGTTTTCACTGTAACTGCTAAAATGTTTCTAAAGAATGACAGAAAATAAAATTAAAAGGAGAGGCTTGGTCATCGGTAAGTACCTACGTCACAGTGTTCAAACTTCAACCTAACACTCAACACACGGAGGACTGAATATAATCAGTATGATGCAACACGATTGGATGCTATTATAACAGACATTGTTATTAGGCGTGTCCTTTATTTAAACGATCACCAATCCCATCTATTTTGGACGTCACTAGCCAGAAGTTTCAACACTAACGTTTAAAGGCGATTACATTAAATTTCATTGAACTACCATACAGAATACGCTTACTGAACAACAAGCATTCGGTATCAAAACGTTAAAATATCGATTCCACAAGCCAGTTGCCCGCAATGGACATAAACAGCGAAACGTGTCGGACAGTGAAACCCTCATCTCATTCGGTTTCATAATTACTTCGCTGCGTTAAATTTTCATTGCCCTCTCCCTAATAATATGAATATTAAAGTAAAAGGTCGGAGCTAGTGATGTGAACTGGCTCCACTCCCGGCGCGTGCTCTCAGATTTTCCGGGACTTTAATACCACAGCGGACGGTTAAACTGTCGCCATTTTTGCTTTATCATATTAAATGTATTTTTTGATGCGTTGATATTGGATGGCTTTTATACTGGATAATCCACGAGAAAATATGTGTTTTCTCTTAGATTTCAAGTATGTTTATTCATAGACAAAGAATATGCATAGGTATTTGAAAGAGACAAGAGAATATCCAGCATGGTCTAAATCGACGTGTTATTGAAACAAAGGTGCAATCGACAAAACACAATTTATATTTTAGTGAAATCAGTTTAAAAATAAACAATTGAAAATGATTAAACGAATGACTTACATGCCGACCGACTGCTAATCCCGTACGGGTGCTTGCTTAAACACAACACTAGTAGCACGTATTATAGTATTAATTAATATTACATTTTAATGCTTAGTTATACGTTTTGTGCTTTTGTTAGACATAACGCCGAATGATATGTTTATGTAAGTTACATTTAATACGTAATATTGTATTGTTTCACAGACTCGTTCATGTGTAGGTTTTTCGCGTGTGATTTTTCTTTCAATAAAACAATACGTAGAAGTAGCTGTAGCCTGTGTCTCTGCCAGTGTGGAAATATGATCTCGCAAAGGCTACCTAAGGAACTCATTTAGGTACAAAAAGCAATTTGTGTCAATGTAAACTATACTTTAATCTATTTCTATATCTCCAGCGTGGTTCACTCAGCCGCTTGAACGTCAAACAACTTCACAAACCTTCACATTTATAAAATAAGTATATATGTTTAATGGTTCTAAAGGAGGTAGGACACGAAGGTATTTCCATCCAATTGAGCAGTCCGACTGGGGAAGTATCTCCGCCCTACAGAATATCGCAGCCATAATAACCTCGTGCTGTGTTCCCGGCGGTGAGTAGGTAGGCTAGCTTGAGCTCACTGGAGAGTCTCTGTACTGTCCGTGGAAAGACCACAGGCTTTTTCTGCTTTGTCTTCTACACTGTTGGCACAGAAACTCTCTGTGTTTACAGGGTCGGCTGCACGAGTGTGACTCCCCTGGTGTTGCATACGTCCATAGGGCACGGTAACCACTTTCCATCAGGTAGAGCTGTGTGCTTGCCTGCCACCTCAGTTGTATAAAAAAATAGTAGGAAGTAGAACTTATCGTATATTTATTTTTTACTAAAACTAACAGTCGTAAAATATATTAAAATATGTAGCTACGCATACCAAAATCCATATTTGTACAAGTTGTCGCCTTGTTAAATGTTGCTACAAGAAACTTCACAGGCGTTTTGCATTCCTTTGTAAAATGAACAGACTGCACAATTAACAATTTCTTAATAAATATATTCTCCTTTTCAAACATAAAATGTAAACAGTATTTACGAGATACTGTGTAGGGTGCAAACACCCTATCTTTGCAAGAAGCTACTAAGTTATTCAGAGGGATGGACAAGGAATCCCGCATAAGTAGCTGTCTACTTGCTCTGTTCAAATCATTAAAGGCCTGTGTCTTGTCAAGTAGTACCTTGTGTGGAATTTATAAATATCAGAGTAGGTACCAAGCTACCGAAGGTATTTTCGAACTATGAAATCGTATACTTATAACCTATTAAAATAATCCCCAATGGTTTGTCACACGATAATACTGAACACATGCTTAGTATAAGTTACAAGGCGATGGGTATTAACAAATTAAGACTTTTGACTGTTGAAAATTAGAACATTATGTGCGAGTTTGTATACTTAACGAGGTTTAAGAAGAATTATTCCTCATAAATTCATGAAAATACCATGGGTATAACACTCACCGTGATATGTCTAAACAACACACTTGTTTACTACCTCAACAGTACCAAAACAAATAAATTAATTACCCGTATTCGGTAACCACACACCAGAACAGAACAAACGAGAACACAGAACACCGCTTAATCTCAAACAACAATAGCCAATAACCAAAGGACAAAGTTACCCTCGTATTTATTTTCCATAGCTAATCCGCGTGTTGGTCACCCCGGCCAATTTAAAGAGGACACGCCTAAGCCGCCCTTTGTAATAACCCCACTTTGGGTTCAACGTCAACCCTTCTGAAGCTGCAGGTATTTTTTTAACCCCACCAATTTATATCGGCTAATTATTATTGTTTGTGCGAGGTGTCGCGAACTTCGCCGGAAATACCCGAAGTTTATTCTCCAGTTGGTAGTTAGGTTAGGTTAGGTTAGGAGTGATTGTGCGTTTTAATTAAAAGTTTATGTTTATGTGTTTACGTTCATGGGTTTTATTTGAAGGTGGTGTATGTGAGTGTAATGATCGTAATAAAATAAATGTACTTTATACCTACTTGTCGTTTATCGAGATTACATACTATTTCGAAGTTTTATCTGATGGGATTCACTATCTCTCTCTGTGCAGAGTCGTAACAAGTGCCTATAGCTGTAGGTACATTGAGTAGGTACCTACGATTCCTGAAAACTGCATAGTGTCATCGATATTTTCTGTCACAATACCTTCAGTAGCTACACGGAGTCCAAAAGAAATACGTACTTAACTGGTTGAACGTTAGTGATAAACAATCAATCAATCAATTAGCTCACTGCTGTCTACTGCTGGTATGTCCACCACACTCTCCCAATGTGCGCCATTTCGTACGATACTCCGCCTTCCGCATCCAGTGTTAAACAACACCATTCATTTACCTACAAGAAAACAGATTTAATTTACCGCATAATACAAACACATTTAAAGAAATTCGAACGTAAGGCGATACAAAAAACGCGCGTCTTAATCCTACCCTACTTTCGTATTAAAATGACCCACACCACCTAACCCAGCTCTCCAGATTCATACCCCCCCCATCTCTACTTCCCTCGTCTTAGAATTCAAATTCGCTTGGCAATTTATTTCCATCTGTGTTTTCAAAATGTGGTCGTTTCTGAATGACACTTGCCACAAAGGGTGCCTCTTACGTTTCACGGGTACTTTTAAATAGTGACCTTGACTTGCTTTGTAACTAAGAAATGGAGATGTTTTCCATTTTCAGTGTTTACAAGTTTAGATGACACCTCTTTTCAAGTATTTAGTCGTAAATAAAAGTGTAGATTAAATCTTAAGAGAATAGGCTGGTTAAATAATATTTCAAAGATGTTGGTACTCGCTTTTACTGGGTCTAATTTAATCATTTTAAAGTTTTTAGGGTCATAATATACAAATTACGTGCTCATGAAGATTGATTTTGGGTTTTGGTGATATTGAAACTGATATTTGGTGATTTTTAGCTCCATAAGACCCAAACGAAGTCAGAAGCGGATGGTGGAACTTGTAAGGGCTTCTATTGAAGCGAAGGGCTGCCATAGAAGCAGTTAAAGTTAGTTCCTTGTAATTAAGTAAAGTTCCAAGCAACACACGAAATACATACTACATGATGTCGATATCCACTCATACGGTTTGCTACTTTTGTGAATAATGTCTTATACCTTTTCACGCAACACAAAAACTATTACTTACTGAGTCTAGACGAACTAGGTGAGATATATCGAGGGTTTGACAAGATGGAGAGCCTCTTAGGCACTAGATAGGGTTATACTTAGGTATATACAATAATACAAGATCATATTACATTTTATGTTTGAATCAAAAGTTATTTATGATGAGTGATGGCATAAAAACTAACTGGATCTTAGTTCAAAACTTTCAAATACATATTTAAAAAAAGTTATTTGAAAACGCCTCCATGTCCATATCGCAATTAAAGTATTCCTAACTGACCCATCCGAGAAACATCTATAATGCTCAGCCAGCACTAAAAACAGGGGTACCAACACGACATAAAAAAATAAAATAAGCCTCAAGCAGTGAATAACAATGGCGTACATTCCCTAACAATAAAACATTTACAACACAGCCCACACATAAAAGAAATGTCCCATCTAAGAAATCAACACATACATACACATAAAACACGTTATTTCAACGCGACAATATTCATCTATGCAAAATAGAGCACGGCTTTCCCCGTCCCTTGGGAAGCGGGCATTCCCAGTATCGGGAAACGTCAAATGATGCGATACTCTCGCAATAGGGATTTAAAGGGATTATTCAATATTATCAAACTGAAATGCGTTTCTTTTGCGATGAACTAATCGGGCTTGCTTTTTGTATCGTGAAGGAGCGATCTGCGTATTAATATGTGAAGTGGAAACTGCGGATCCCTTTTTAAGAAAATTGCGTGTGGCGGGATTTGGGATTTCGGGTTGGTAAATTTTGTTTGGAGATGATTTAGGTACTGAAAAAGAAAATTTTGGGTACAATATTATATGTCTTACATATAATTGAAGGCAGACAGAGATAACAACCCGTTATCTGCTTTTATATACCTACGTATTTCACGAGCTTCTATTAAAATGACATAAACAAACCTTTTGCTCGTCGGTTTTGAGAGCTCCTGACCTGCCCTGTTTTATAGACAAATAATAATTTTTAAGGTGACTAACAATCTAAAGGACGTCAATTATTTGATAACTAAAAAAATACTTGGCAGCGATTTAATATTTTGGCAAATTTTGAGAAATGCCGGGATTCATAAAAACCTAAAAGTGGTCGCTACTTTAAGGTAGCAAATATATTAAACAGGGTGAATGAAATCATAGGTGGGATGCTATAATTAATGACTTGACGACTAATATTAAGAGTGGAATAGCAAACATTGTATTATTGGCAACTAAGGCTTCCATATAAAAATACACTATTGGGTTGTGATTTATCTGACTAAAAATTTAAATGGGTAACACAATTATCTATTAGAATTTCATTATTATCGCTTTTAAAATCATAATTTAATGAAAACGGTGACGGTTCGCCGGCGACTGTTATCATAGACTACGACGACTTCGTCAATGTTCACTATGTTGTCAATGTTCGCTAGAGCGAGCGAATCGATCTCGTGGAATTCGCACGCCCCGACACGGATGGATTAGGTTAGAAGGGTAGGCGGAGGTCTAGCCAGAGACCTCCGCCATACCGCTCGTTGGTTTCCTTGTGATAATGCACGAAGAAATAAGAGCCCCGATTCGCATCGACTTCGTTCACTGTTAATAACTATTTGTGATAAATGTTTCGCCATTGTAAGAAAAATGAAAGTCAAGAACAGAAACTATGGATGCAAAATATGTTTTTTTGCACGCCGCTATTTGCTTTTTAGAGGTCTTAAAATGTCGCTCAAAGTATGTTTTATTATGACCTTGTTCATCATTTCTTCTCATCTCATATCACTTTATATACAACCTCGTAATATATTCACTTTTTCCGCCGTCAAATTTACGCTTATCAACAAATTTAGTTGCCAAAACGAAATTTAGCTGCTGCAATTTATTTAGCTGCTACTTTCTAAATAAAATGATAAGTCACTGTAGTCGCCAACCTATTATTTTTGAAAGCCGCTTTAATGTTTTTTAAGCCCCAAATTTGGATTAAATTGTCGCCGCGTTAAATACAAGCCTTTTTCATATGTCAAACGCTTACGAGACTTTGCCGCAGGCTTCCTCTTGAGGTGGGAGGCCAGATGGCAGTAGCACCTATGAAAACCGTATGAGCCAAACCAAAAGTAGGAGAAGGTGTAAGAGATTCGGAGAGGTTTGGTGCTGTCAGTGGGAAGACCAAAGGCTTCTGCTTTGTCTTTTATACTGATTCTGAAACATATCTCCGACAAACGTTTCCCTGCCGAATGATCCACCGACAGAATGTTTCGCTTATGAGTTTTTCATCTACAGAACATTTCACATACAGGCAGTTCGCCGATAAAACGATTCATTTTTGGTTAAATCGACGACAGAACCTTTCCCCTACGAACGTTTCGCCGACAGAACGATTAAATAATGAGTGAACCGACGACAAGGTCGACGGAGCCCCGCTACGCGGGGCTCCTACTTCTGGGTGGTTTATAAAAAAATAACCACGAAGGCCTAATGCGGGAGCGGAGCGTAGCGAAGCTCCCGCATTAGCCTTCTAACCTAACCTATCCGAGTCGGGGTAATCTGAGTTGGGGTGTTAACTATATTGTAAATTGGTGAAAGATTCTGTCGTCGGTTCACTCATTATTTAATCGTTCTGTCGGCGAAACGTTCGTAGGGGAAAGGTTCTGTCGTCGATTTAACCAAAAATGAATCGTTTTATCGGCGAACTGCCTGTATGTGAAATGTTCTGTAGATGAAAAACTCATAAGCGAAACATTCTGTCGGTGGATCATTCGGCAGGGAAACGTTTGTCGGAGATATGTTTCAGACCGTTTACACTTACGGCACAGAAACTCTCTGTGTTTACAGGGTCGGCAGCACGAGTGTGACTGCCCTTGTGTTGCACACGTCCATAGATCACGATAACCACTTTCCATCAGCTGGGCGGTGTGCTTGTCTGTCACCTCAGTTGTATAAAGAGAAGCGGACCCCGGACTCCAAGATGGAAGCCTCGAATGCTATAGGGATCAACACTAAAATTATAATAATAACAACACGAGTTCTAGTCTAGTCTATTGTAGTTCCCTGCAATCATTCTTAAATAGGTATATCATAATCCATTCCACCAAGATATTCCACTACACACGTTCATCGAAAAACTCGCTAATGTCACGAGTGATATTAGAAAATTTTCTTTTAAACTTCGAGAATGTACTAAGACAAGCTCTTACCTGTCGCTGCGACAATTTGCGTCCAATAAAGCCTCGCCTAGCATCAGCTATTACGAGCTGATAGGAGGACGTGTTCATGCAATGCCTAGGAAACGTACTTTAGATTCGCTCTTGCTTTAGTCGGAGTAATTTAGTGGCACTTATAGCGATGGGTAGAGGTATTAGTTCAGACTGTGCTGGGTGCTAGTGATATCATTATTTGAATGGGCTATAGTTTAGTTAGTGTTACCAGTATGTCTATTTATTTAGTGGTGTAGTAGTTTAGAAGTATGTTCTATTTAGGTACATGATGTGTAGAAACCAACACCATTGGACCAAGCTATAGGAACACTTATGAGCCCAAGATAAGCTTACGTACTAGCCGGTATTTTATGCCCCTTAGAAAAGTAATAATTCGTTTAACAAAATAATGAATGTATAGGGTTGACATGTAATTACAGTCGTCAACGTATGTCAATCCCATACATTTATCAATCTATTTTATCATACATAGTTATTTCCACTTGTTTAGAGTGAGACGAGGTTGGGCGCGGACTTCCATCTCGAAACCTACATACCTACATACATACAGTTGGTACACATAACCCTCATTTTTTGGTATTACCGCAGTCGGTTAGTAAAAAGGGAATATTCGTAGCCGCTATATTTGACAACTAAATGACGTCACAGCAAATATCTCACTGCCATGTGTCGTATGAGCACCGAAGGCCGCATGTGGAGCTCGACAGTTTTATTAAAGTTTATAAAATTTCAGTATTGTTATAGGAAATATCCTGCACAAAATGACAATGAGTGTGGATCACACCACAGACAATGTTCGACTGCTACCTCGGGCTGCATTGACACTCAGTGCAAAATATTTTAACCGCTGTTCTGAATGTTTTTATGTACATAATATCTATGTATTTGTATGTTTATGTATCTTTCGCCTCCAACTAGGTTGATCAGCCGTTCAATTAACTGCCTAGGCTGTTAACTAAACGGCGCCATTCAATGAATGTTCTGAATGATATTCAGCCGTAACATTTATTACGATATTTAATAACGGGCTGGCTAATGCTTAGGCCATTCGTAAAATTACATACATACATATACTTTCACCAGTCAATCCCCAAGGTGATAGGTGGTAGGAGATGCACTCACAGACTTCATTTTTTCTTTTTGTTTTGGCTGGGCAAGTAATTAAACGTCATAGATCCAAGCTTTGCATACTTTCTTCGAGAAAAATCGAACGTATCAGTAGATCCTTCACGTTTTTTAACGACATAAGTCTACCTACTTCTATTTATTCCCACATAAATTATGATATTCCCTGAGTCTATGCATAACCTCCTAAACCAGCAAAAATGATTTTTCTGAACAACATTTTCAGCATAAGTTGATGTTTTTAATATTAGCAATGATTAAGGCCCCGGCGCCGGAGGGACGGGTATTTATTAAAAAATAACTCAGATGTAAAAGCGTTTTAAACGTGTAGACTTGTAGCGGTTAAGGATATAAGTTAACAGCGGTGGCGGAATCAGGGTGACTTACTAAACAATATTCAATTGAGAAAAAGCATATACCCAAATAGTGCAAATAATAGATATAGAGAAAATGTCTGCAAAACTAGGTTAATTATAGGCAAGCGTGCTCCACCGTCGAACACATCGTCACTTACCAACAGGTGAGATACTTATAAACGCGAGCCTATCATCCATAAAAAAATTCAATAGGGCGTTATTACAACATTTATGACAAGAATTTGATACAGGAAAATGGTTGGTGGTATGTCTATAAATATGGTACGCCATTACTGGTTGCATCCATGGATTACTCAGGGTCGCTCTTTCACTTCTCCTTCCCGCAATATAGTTAAGTTTTATGTCGCGGATGCTACTACTGTCTCACTCAAACCCTAGAGTACTATACTAACCCTACAGTACTAAGTACTTGTACCAGAATCTTGTCCGTCGCACAAAAAAAAACCTTACTAATAAAACGTAAAATGTAAAATATATCATTAAAAAGCTATAATCGTGTAGGTTCCATTTAGATATAGTCGTCGGTTGTGGAAGTCAGATGTCAGTCTCTTCACGGAAATATCGAAGTTCAGCTGCATCACAGTTGGAATGTAAAGCCGACCCAGAACTGAATTAAGAAAAGGCTCAGAGAATAAGGATGAATCGTGAAATTCCACAATGATTCTTTGCCTTTCTTTATCACACTGCCGCTTATAACTTACACCGCCGGCACAACAAAACCCCCAGCTATGCGTGAACGCTGTCAAAGCTCGGTACTCCGTCGTTATTGAACATTTTTGTTGCGTTGCCTTGATTAAAATAATACGAAATAATATGTGAGCGACGCCGGGCGTCTTCATCTGTTAGATGGATGCGGTTAAACTCCTAGATGAGAAACATGAGTGGAATTCTCATGAATAAGGAATGTTTGGTAAAATAGGACTTATTGGAGGAATACAACAGCAGTTAAGAGCCACCTCTTTGTTAATTTTATATCAAAATGATAAGCGGGGTGCTTTCGCCTCTTCCATTCCACTTAGCTGAATGAAAATGAATTGAATGAAAATGAATTAAATGAATGTATTAAACTAAGCCGTGCTCTGCGCCCAAAGCACGAAAAACATTCGAATTCGTAACGTAAACGTATCGAAAGAAAGGAGCATTGCGATTGGTTCACGGTAGGAAGGCGACCAATCGCAGTGCTCCGTTGCCTGGATACGGTTACGTTACGAATTTGAATATTATTTGTGTTCGGGGCATTGTTCTATTACTTGGTTTCCAACTTTTGTTTCTTATTACTTTCTTTCTCATGGTTTAAGCGTTATGTTATATATAGCCCGTAATCTACCCCAGTAACGGGACTATCGAATTAAAAAAAAAATGCAAATCAGACATGTAGTTCCCGAGTTTAATAACAGTTAAAGAAACAAACTTTTCAGATTTATTCCTAGTACCTAATTTTTTTCTTATACCATTCATGTGGCAGGTAACCACACGGCCCACCTGATGAAACATGGTAACCGTGGCCTATAGACGTATGCAACACCAGCGGCGTCACACTCGCGCAGCCAACCATAAAGAAACCTTCTAATGCTTCTCGACCATATTGTAGTCACTTGGGAAAACCACAGCTGCAGGGAGTTCATTCCACAGCTTGAGCGTGCGTGGGATGAAGTTCCTTTCATACCGCATGGTTCGCACCATTTCCTGTCGCAATGTGAGAGGATGAAATCCCTGCCTATGGCGAGCGGTCTGATGAAAGAATGTAGATGTAGGCATTATGTCAAACAATTCATCTGAGAATAAATCATTATACAGGCGGTAGAACACACACAGTGATATAGTTAGAAATAGTGACATAATTTGATTGTGAGCGCCTCAATACTATTAATACCTTTTACTTTCCACCAGACACCATGAGTCACCAACATACAACTAATACTTCACTCCAATATAAGCACTGAAAATATAAATAAAGTGCGACAATATCAGATTTTCTCCGGTGACACCGCGGTTATTGGATTTGTCCCACCATCGAACGTTCATCTATCTGTAAATAAGCCCACTAGTGGGAAGATTCGATTTCGCGTCATAAAGTAGGTGAGAGATATCTGCGATGGAACATTACCATAATGGAAAAGTAATACTGTTATATTATATAAGAGATATATGAGATTGTTTTGAAACACTACCTATATTATGATAGTGTTAGATGTTTACGCGTAAATTACACATTAAATAGAACTATTTAATGGATTCTATTGCTGTTTATTAGGCTCCGTATGTTTTGATTTGCTTTTCAGCACCATTTAGCAGTTTTCCTGTAACCACAGTTCTTATAAAGTAATCGAAACGTCGTTGTGGTTCCATAAAAACTTTTAAAACCAAGTTATCTAATCTGCAAGCCAGAATACTTGCCAGTCTTCTTCATCCTAGCGTTAATCCCAGTCGCACCCGAAGCTATCAACTTGGAATCTGGGGTCCGCTTTTACCAGTCCAACTGCGAATTTGGCTAAACTTCGACATTTTTCGTGAAGCGACTACCACCTGACCTCCACAACCCAAAGGCGATATCGAAGCATTGCAGTTAGACCAGTTGTTGAACTTTTGAGGGCTCCACGCGCTACCCATATTCATGCATACAAATATGTGCACTGAGCGGGGATCGAACCCGCGCCTCCTGCGCAGCGGCCGCGTTCACAACTACGCCACGGTGGCTGCCAGTATTCAGGCTTATTCTCGGGGTTGGCCAGCCGCTCCTACTAAAGCTTCAATATAGTAATTAACCTTAATTAAGTAATAGGCCATATCAAATAAGGAGACGTAGCGTATCCTAGGCGTCGAGCTGAAAGTCTTGGATGCAACTGAGAACCAACCATACGATGTTCATAATATGTATATAGGAAGACAGTTACCGTGAATATATTTCTATCTTTTACATTTACTACGGTTCAAGTAGCAAACAAACACACAACCTACCTGAGAAGCTGTAATCTACTAGTAGATATCTTTAAGCACTTGAGAGACGAGGTACCCATCCGTGCGTCCCAAAGTTAGCCTCTCCGGGTGGGCAGCATTTGGCGGGATGCTCGCAACACTATATTGAATAATTCACAGGCGACATCTGGAGCGGTGTGCTGTATGAGGATCTTGTATCAACCAGAGTGAATCGAATTAATAGATATATGCCACGATCAAATTTATAGATGATTGTCGGAAATCGCGACCAAATATATATAGCTCATGATCTTTCCCAAGCTCTTACTGTGAACCAAATTGCATCAGGTTATCTTCAAAAATTACGAAGTTGGAACTTTGTTTTCTTGTACCACTTCAGTGGCAGACAAGCACACGGCCCACCTGATGGAAAGTGGTTATCGTAGCCTATGGACGTGTGCAACACCAGGGTCGTCACACACGCGCTGCCGACCCTATTAGAACAGAGAGTTTCTGTGCCGTCAGTGTAGAAGAAAAAGCACAAGATAAGATAAGATAAGATATTCTTTATTGTACACCATAAAAGTATTATGCGATAACAATTTTTTTAGGTATATAATGCACAAGCCTTAGGTCTTTCCACGGACAGCACAAAAATTTTCCAGGCTAGTTTAGTATATTTGATGGATAAACCTTTACCGGTGTAACCTATTTAGATCTGAATGTAGCCTAACCGCGGGATTTGAGGCTACAGGCTTTGCGTTAAATATTTATGAGAAAGCGAATGGCGCATGGGTTCCTCACGTGTCGGCTTCACGTTTCATATTTGGACTAAATTATGTTTTGAACGCAGTTAGTACTAAGTAGATACGTTTCATGGCCTACTTGGTGGAGATTGGTTACCGTGGCATATGGACGTGTACAACCCCAGGGACGTCACACTCTTGCTGCCGACCCCGTAGGCAACTTTTGTCTTTCTTGAAGAGCCCCATATTGTTGTCGCACGGAAATCACAGTGAGGAGTTCATTCCACAGCTAAACATTCTTTGGAGCGCGGATACTGGACCCATATTTCACGTAGGTACGAACGCGGAAAAGAACTCGTGAAATAATAAACAAAATCTGCAATATATTCACCTTTCCTAAGTATACACCCTCGTCCATCAATAAAATTGATCAGTAATGGTGATGTATTGGAGAAAAGGGTACATAGGTCAGAAACATTGGCAATCGACAAGCTCGCATGAAAGATTTCATAACTAAGAGTAAAAGTAAAATTGAAATAGCAGACTTTTGCTGTCTACACGTACCCCAAAACGAGATAACGCTATTAATGTGAGCATATGTATAGTTAGCTGTAGAAGGTAGGACACAACGTTATTCCCGTTCAATTGAGCAGTCCAACAGGGGAAGTACCTCCGCCCTACAGGATACCGCTACCGTAATAACCTCGTGTTGCGATCCTGGCGGTGAGTAGGATAGTCAGAGCTCACTGGAGAGGTTTTGTACTGACAGTGGGAAGACCAAAGGCTATTCCTGCTTTGTCTTCTAGACTGACGGCACACAAACACTCTGTGTTTACAGGGTCGGCAGCACGAGTGTGATTTCCCTGGTGTTGCACACGTCCATAGGCCACGGTAACCACTTACCATCAGGTGGGTCGTGTGATTGTCTACCACCTCAGTTGTATAAAAAAAAGATATCGGCATATATCTTGACCCCAGTCTTGTCACAAAATATACTCCTTATGCCTTCATAAGGAGTATATTTCGCGTCTTTTGGGTGTATTTGAAGATAGCAAGGAAGCGGCGCGTGGAGCAGCTCAAATCTATCGAGTTATAATCAAATCAATCCACGCCGAATAGAAAGACGAATGTATGGGATTTGACGTATTTGACAGTCAAATCCTATACATTCGTCATTCTATTCCATCAAACGCCGAACAACGAATTACCACTTGTCTAGTTCAAAAATTGTATATAGGTGACTATATTGGTATATATGTATTGTACAACAATTTTTTTATAACATACTTCGGGTAGGGTACTTCTCTATAATCGACACCTATCTTCTAAAATTATATAGCTAAGAATTATAATTCATTGCTGCCTCCATATAGTACAATAAAACGCCTGAAATATAAACAATAAACAAACGAAACATAATGACCCAATTATGTCCGGGCGTTATAATAAGGCTGCTATTACCGCGGCGTTCGTTCGTCATGTGCCCGCTATCTATTTAACGCAAAAACTGCCCGGCGTGTATCGCATACCTTATTTATGAGATATCCTGCTGGCCCAACGAGGTTGTGGTGTGCGCCATGAGCGGGAGCGGTAGCGGGGACAGAATTATATCTTTGATAATTGAAGTGTCTAAAAAAAGGCTGGTTTCCGTTCTAAATTCGGAATTTTGGGGGAAATATTACGTAAAAAAATATGTAATCTGGATTAGATCCCGCAATAATCTTCCTATTTAAACTAACTATTCGTATTTCATTAACAAGATACTAGATACGGTACCAGCAGAGTGCAAACAGAGACCAAAACTTATTTAAAAATAAAGCCTTATCTAAAATCTGGAACATTTCTTTTACTATGGCATTCACCAAAAATTTAAACATGGTGATGTTGATTGAGTTTATTCTTGCTAGAAAATAATAGTTAGCACTCTAATAAATAAGACATTGCCATCATAATTGCTTACATTCAAAATCGCGTTAAACTTATCACTTAAACCACTTCGTATCTTAAGAACTCTTAGATTAAAGCCGGGGTCAGACACGATCCATCCCGGGAATCATGATTCACAAGCGTAAACTTCAATGAAAAGTGTCGTCATTATGTCCGGGCTTAGATTTTTGTTAAATTTCAGCTCTTCGGATTACAAAGACAATGTTTATCAATTATTCAACAACTTTGAACAGGATAGAGCCGTTCGTGAAGTTTAAGTTAAATATTACTTTACCTTTAGAAGAGTATTTGAATTACAGTTATTTGCTGAAAAGCAACCGAAACATCGAGAATAGCGTAGGTAAATAATAAAATAATTATTTTACACACATTTTTATTTTTGTAAGATAATACGAATAACGATAATGCATTATTAATAATTTATTACTTTTTAACTAATATCGGAAGTTATACATTCCTTTCGTTTTATTAGATGTTATCCTGTGCTAATCCAAGAAATGATTTACATATGTGCCAAGTTCCATTCCAATCTATATTACTTTAATAATTCACTTATTATCTTTCGTCTACATGTTTCTTCTACAACTAGGTATACGAAAACACTCGTAAGTTGTGTTATATGACAAATTAATTATTTAAAAAAAAATATAATGAAACTTGTTTGTACAACATTATTTAAAATGTAATCAGCTGATTTTCCCAGCGAATACTTAACAAAACAAAAAACATAAATGATTACAACACTTTATAACATTTTGTTTGCGCACCTTTGAGATATTAAGGTGCGTAGAGCAAAAAATTAACAAAGCAGAGGTCCGGGCTGAACAGAAAGGGTGAGGGCTGTATTAATGTAATGGTTCCGGCGTGGCTGACCGTCACACCGAAGTGTGGCGAGCTGATCGCCTGTGGTGATTACGTTCGCTATATCTTGAGAAATGCAGTGTGATTTTAGACTATATACAATATCAATAAATAAATTAATATCGCCACAAGACGACGTAAGAATATCAACTACTTTGGTACTAGTTGATATATACCTGCACACATTTACAGTTTAAATAACAATTATTGACATTAGCATACTCCGACAAGAAGCGTATTTCAAGCCGTTTTTTGCTATCAAACTGTGTCTGTACAATATAGTTAAATGTTATGATGTGAGTGTATTTCTAAACGTGTTTATTTATAACAAATAGACCCAAGTTTCACCACTGCCTGTTGCGGAGTCACGATGCTGTCGATGATGAAACACGCTTGGCTAGAAGCAACCTCTATCAATCAATTAGCCCACTGCAGTCCACTGCTGGACATAGGCCTCACCCAATGTGCGACATTTCGTACGATCCTCCGCCTTCCGCATCCAGTCCGTCCCAGCCACCTTTTTCAGGTCATAGGTCCATCTAGTTAGGGGGCCTCTTACCCTTCGCTTGCCTTCATGCAGTCTCCATTCTAGGACTCGTCTGCTCCAACGGCCATCGGTCCTTCGACAAACGTGGCCAGCCTATTGCCACTTCAGCTTGCTTATTCTGCGAGCTATGTCGGTAACTTTGGTTCTTTGTCGGATAAACTCGTTTCGAATTCTATCCTTCAGAGAAACTCCAAGTATAGCTCGCTCCATAGCCCGCTGCACGACTTTTAGTTAATCGACTAGCCCTACCGTCAGTGTCCACGTTTTGGCACCGTAAGTCATACAGTGATACGTTCCAATCCATAGCAGAACGCAAAATTAACATATTATTAAAACGAAAGTTCACAGTATAATAAAATTAAAATTTTAAATATATTCTCTAAAGCAAACTACATTGAAACAAATGAATCCTAAATCATACACGAAACCACGCATCCATCATTCCGCACAATCGCTTGCCAAAATTTCCATTTCGTGCATTTATAGCGACACTCCATTACACGTTGGTACAACCGCGGCCATGTATCGCGTGCCGTATTTTACGTCCAGATGTCCTCGGTTATGGCCTGTTACTGCCTGTATGGCGTCGATAAAAAATAACTGTTTCACGAAACCCGCTCCAAGTTTCAACATAACTAGGTACTTGGTTATTTTATGCGATTTTTTTGACGCAGCGTGTAGAAAATTAAGTCGCCATAATAATGTCGTGGGTGAGATTTATTAAAGTGTACATATAAAACAATGTATTTGGTGATAGGGTGAAATGGGGTGAAAGGAAATATAGATAAGGATGCGAATGTTATCGGGGAAGAGTATGTATTTTACAGTCGCTAAAAAGTACCCGCAAATGGCATCAAAACGCGAAAGTAACTAAGTATGTTTGCCTGTTTCTACACTTTCAAGTCTTAGCCACTGATCCGATTTGATGAAGTTTGATACAGAAATGGAAGCTCTTGGCTTTGAAACAGGTATACTGACAGGTAATATTTGGTTACGTTAACCAACACCATTTGATAGTATATGTCTATATACCCCGCTTGAAAAATAAGTAAATGTAAGAAATGCTTTATATGTATACATTTAAGGCTAAGAGCAACTAGACCAGTGATTTGCGATGTAATAGAGACAGCATATCAAGATAAACAGCCAGTCCAGTGTACATCGCAGCGATTAAGAAACAGAATTGCGATACAATGGAACCACTCATGTATTTGGTAGCACCACGTAGCACTCTTAAACTGGTCGTGTAATCGAGGTATTTTATAATGAATGACATTTTTCGCAAGAATGATATAGGTATATCAGAACCAAACTGTATTTTAGCCAGCACTACACCAGGACAGACTGACAGCTGACAGACCACCTGTTAAATAGCAAGAAGCTGATAAGAAGGTTTTGAGCTCAGGTCTCCAGTGTTTATTTTAGCGAGACCTTTTTTTCTTTCTTTTCCAATCTAAATATATATATAACTCAAAGATGACTGACTGACTGACATAGTTATCTATCAACGCACAGCCCAAACCACTGGACGGATCGGGCTGAAATGCAGGTACATGTTATGACGTAGGTATCCACTAAGAAATTTGGATTTTGATTATTTCTACCCCCAAGGGGATAAAATAGGGGATGAAAGTTTGTAGGAAACTTCGTCAATTTTAAACCGATCGGGCTGAGACTTTGCATGCATAAAGCTACTATGTTGACTCAACACTAAGCGATAACCGACATCCACGTGGGCGGAGCCGCGGGCAATAGCTAGTAAGTTAATAAATATACTAAAAAGTTTTTTTTTTGTTTCAGGTATGTGTTGTCAGTCATACAAAGGTTGTAGAGTAAGTGAATAAAGTTAATCTCAATCGACAAAGAGTAACTTATAGTAAGAAAATGTTGATCAACAGAACAAACCGCAACCAGGTGAGGTTAATTTTCTTTTTTCTTCTGTCATTAATTGGATAACAATTTAAAAGGGTACGTATTTTAATACCCAAAAATTATAATACCTAAAGTTAAATAACCTAAGTTCAAAATACCTAAAATTTAAATACCAAATGTTTTAAAATACCTAAACCACTAATACCTAAGTACTTAATACCTAAATTTGAAATACCTATTGGACTAATTACCTAATGTTTAAAATGCCTAAAGTTAAAACAACAAAGGTTGATATACCAAATTTAATATACCAAATGGTCAAAATACCTAAAAATAATAAAATAAAAATAATAGAATACAGTCATGTCGATCTATTAAGAGCTATTGCAGCCAATATGTAATACCTAAATAAAAATTATGAAGGGTACTTATCATAATAATAATATATAAAATTAAAATATATATATTAGTTCACAATGTATGAGCTAGAAGTACTTACAAGTTTTCTGTTCATTTCTTTCAAATAGCAACAAATTATGTCGCACAATGATTGTTGAGGGTACCCATTGTTAATTATTAAAAATTAAAAAGCATACATACTTGTGTTTTCATTTATATCTCATCATCATATCAGCCCACACAGTCTACTGCTGAACATAGGCCTCTCCCATAGACTTCCAGAATGACCGATCTAAAGCAGCCCGCATCCAGCGCTTTAAAAAAAGGGACACTGCCCACCCCGACTCGGATAGGTTAGGTTACAAGGATTTGGAACTTCAGGATTGGAGCAGACAATCCTTGTATGAGCGGTTATAAAAAAAATAACCACGAACGCTATGGCGGGAGCTCCGATCCGCTCCGCTCCCGCCTTAGCCTTCTAACCTAACCTATCCGAGTCGGGGTGAGCAGTGTCCCTTTTTCTTTAAGCCGTACCACATATTATTTCTTAAATTGTCGGTATTTTAATTTTCGGTATTTAGAACTTTCAATCATATAAACATTCGGGATTTTAATATTCGGCCTTCCGTTCGTAGGGCTTATGAAATTCGATAATTTCAAATTAGGCATTGTAATACGTACTCACTATAACATCAATTTGTCATTTAAAGCTTTGGGTATTTTAAAAGTAAGTCAAACAACCATTAGGTATATAGATTTTAGGTATTTTGAACTTAGGTTATTTAACTTTAGGTTTTATAATTTTAGGTATTCAAATACTTAGCCATTTTAAACTTTCGGTATTTTAAATTTAGGTCAACCCACCATTAGGTATTTAGATTTTAGGTATTTTGAACTTAGGTTATTTAACTTTAGGTATTATAATTTTAGGTATTCAAATACGTACCCATTTAAAATCTTAGTCTAAACTATTCATATGGTGACAGAGAAAGAATACAAGTATCACTATTCCATATTATTCGTAGGGTAAGATGGGACCAACCATGGGACTAACAGGTAAATACGCAGACGTTATAATTACGAGAGAAGTATAACTATACCACATGGCCAGCGTGGAAATAGTAGGTCAGAATGCCTAACAACATTGGGAGACGTCTATGTCCAGCAGCGTAGACGGCGAGAGTCTAACGGATGGAGGCAAAACAATCATCAAAACAAAATAAAGACAGGTTGCACTCCGGGAGTGCCGGCAGAAGTGAAAACAGTCGAAGCGGTTACCGCTAGGCTACGAAGCTTCTTAACGCATCTAACAAAATAAACAATCTGTAGCTGTTGTAATGTTGTATGACGTCAGTCGTCGGTTACGGTTCAAAAGTCAAGTAATCCTGACGCGAGTTTAACACTTTTTACTCATCCAACGCCACTAAAGAAGTTTTCACATCAAAAAGACAGTTAATCCTTGCCAATACTAGGCAAACATACACGTGTAGGTATGTAACAAAAAGCTAGATTTCTCCATATATCATAATATCAATAAACAAGGTCGGATGATACAAAAACCATTCGCTATATACGAACACAAATCCCTGCCTTTCACCCTATACCCTTCCACAATACACTTAGCAAAGGTTCCATAATCCCTGGCATGACTCCGCGTATTCCATTAACGGGGGCTGAAGGGTGCCTGTAGGATGGGTGCGGTACTGACGTCATGTAGTCATGTGCTTGCGGACGTGGCTTCATTATGAAGGGTCACACTGTGTTGACTTGTGGTGAAGCTGTGATTCAGGGTCATGGTATAATACTACGCCTGTATCTATCTATAATATATATTATATAATTGAAAATTGGTTGTATCTGAATTAAAGATATTTAAAAATAAAACTTAAGTTTACTACGAACCTATGTTAAGTAAATTATTTTAAATTCATTTTTTGTTTGCGAAGGACGTAAAATGTACTGCCCCTCTAGACAAGTGGCAATTCGCTAGCCGGCGTTTGATGGAATAAAATGCCGAATGTATAGGATTTGACGTATTTGACATGCGTTAACGACTGTCAAATACGTCAAATCCCATACATTCATCATTCTATTCCACTAAACGCCGGCTAGTGAATTGCCACTTGTCTAGAGGGGCTGAAAAGATTTCGATGTGTTTTTAATACTGTACTGAACAATACTTTTTTTGTACCACTAAGGTGACAGACAAGCACACGGCCCACCTGATAGAAAGTGGTTACCGTGGCCTATGGACGTGACACTTACTTTTTAGTACTGTCTTAGTCGGACCAAAAAACTGCCAATTTATTGCAATGATTTGAGGATAGGGCTGGGGAACAAAAATTATAGTTGGTGAAATACTGTTTTAATACAGATAGATAGATAGATAGATAATTCTTTATTGTACACCAACAGATTTACAGTAGGACAAGTAGGTAGCATCTACAAAGTTTAATGTACAATGGGCGGCCTTATCGCTGGAAGCGATTTCTTCCAGGCAACCTTGGGATGGACAGCAGTGAGATAAAAATTGAGATATGGTGTAGATAACAGATAAGCTATATACTTACTTAATAAAAACCAAATGAAGGGAGAGAGAGAATTACAAGTAGATATACTTACAACTTTACATAAAATATTACAAACAAATACAACTATAACACATAAATATATTATATTATTATAAGGAAATAGTACATACTTATAAGAAGACTAAACATTGAGAGTCAATATAATGATGATCCATCATAATGTACAAGATGATAGGTACACCTCTGCCTACCCCTTTAGGATCTGCAATTGCGAAAAATTTTATGTTTTACGTAAATTATTAGTACAGTAGAACCGGAGATTTGACCAAAAATGATAAGCCACGGGTTATGGTCGTAGAAGCCAGTAATTTTTTTTTTTGATTTTGATATAGGAAGGTAGGAACAAGAATTGATTTTCAACACACTTGCTCATAATCTGGCTCTAATTTCTCCGCACTTAGGCACATAATGACGCCTATAATTAAACTGGCTTTTTCATTCTTATAGATTCTTTATAAAACATTTAATGATTCAGATGCTTTTTTCTTATAAATGTTTCGTTACAAAAAAAGGTCGTGTTCAATAGTATAAATAAGTTAATATACTTATTACTTGCTAAAGTCATGCAACTTCGTATTTAAATAGATAATTTTAACCATTACGTATGTAATAAGCAGAAGTTTCAATCAAAACACTTCAATTGCTCTATTCAGTCCGCGACAAATTAAAAAAAGGAAACCTCTTTTAGTCTATGGCGTATCGAGATGCACGCGTATATCAAAATATATTAATCTTTCCCGCTATTGTGAAAATAAAATTCATAACACGTTTTGACTTTTGAAATTATAGTTATTTATTAATTAAAATGTCTACAAGTATTAATTATGAAGAAAATTATTTATATTATACAACGTTCGATATATAATGTGATTCACTATTATTAAAATCGAAACTAAACCGTCTAGACGACGTTTGAATTTCTTTGTTACCTTTTTTAATTATCTTAGCTAGATTATAGCTGGATAAATAAATGAAAATATACGTTACAAACAATCAATTTCACTTTGCTCACTTCTTTCCCGTTCAGGCACCATTAAACAATAAGATAAAATATCATTATATTAACATGAAATATCATGAAACGTACGATTTGGCGTGGCACTGAAATGTGAATGACATGAAGCACCCATGGTCCGGCCAGCGTACTAGTACTTGAGTTTTGTTTTTCTAAGGGTCTAATTTCTCCTAAATACAGTGCGATAAGGCGATTCTGATGTGAAACTACATGTGTTTAATATCGAGAGCGAATCCCGAAAGTAATGTGATTGATGTGAAGATTTTAACGTTATGGAAAGTTTACTTCCTGAAAACTGCAAGCTTAAATATATTTTTCAGTATTATTTTTATTCATAAGAGTGTTGAAAAACATCGTATGAGACATGTCTATTGATGATTACCGTCCTCGGCTGCCTTAAGAATGGCGTGGGGTAAACACCAACTTTACATACTTGTACCATAGTGTGCTATTAGACACTCCGATTTTAGTCCAAAACTCAATTCATAAATTTTATTTCATCCGAAGCCATTATCAAGTACAAAAGTCCAATTATATCACTTCAATTAAGTCACAAGTCAGCCTCTCCACAACCTATCTATAATGGTAGTCCATATATTTTGATAGAGATTGTCTGTCTGTTCATTCCAGTCACAAGCAGTCACCAGGGACCGCAAATTGGCTGCTGACGTACGATGCCCATGGTTGTCCGCCACTGCCCGCCCCGCGTGACGTCACGTGTTCACTTGATTAAATTTCCCATCGTAAATATAAGAGTATACTATGTTACGTATTACGTAGATATTGTAGCTTACACAGAGATAATAAGATAATTATTTTTAAAGGAATTTTAATTAAACATTAAGCTGTGACTGTTTCATTGACAGTCAACGAAACTCTCTGTTCTAACAGGGTCGGCTGCGCGAGCGTGACATCTCTGGTGTTGCACACGTCCATAGGCTACGGTAACCACTTTCCATTAGGTGGGCCGTGTGCTTGTCTGATACCTAAGTGGTATAAAAAAATGACAAAATTGGCTTAACAGAGTCTAATTATTTGATCTTTTGTTGTCAAACTTTGTCCTTTGGGTATCATAAAACTATCAATCTAATCGATCCAAAGCGGCCAAAGCTACACACCATAGGCCTGTCCTAATGTTAGGAGGCCTTAGCTTTCTGTCTTCACGCTGATCAGTGGGGTTGGTACAGGGTTTTATTTCGAGTATTCCTTCTCTCACAGTGATATCGCCTTTTTCCGTTAGTTGCCTCTTACGAGACCCTTCGGATGAGATGGGGGTGGTGATTTTTTTTTTAAACTAGTCTTCACCTCGCCTGATGGTAAGCTGAAGGCAAAGTCGCAAGAAAGAGGGTCACCATTTGTATTCTTTCACACACGGATATACCTACTTATACATCTATTATCGTTACATGTACCTTCTTCAGTTTAAAATATAAAAAAGGTTTATAAATATTTCAATGTTAATTAACTAAATCGTTGAATGTGCACCGTTAGTTTTACGTGAACAATTAATGAGGCCATACCAAGACCATCGGAGTCAGGCCGACTGACCTCAGCTGCATATACACTTGCTGGCTGACTGACGAGGCTCAGGCAGTGAATTATATTGCCATTTTACTACCCCAACGGGAATACATCTGATTGTCCTCCAATTGGACAAAATTCGTTTTCCCAGAATAGGCTAACGTCACCTACCTTAGGCAGGGTGTTAGATAGCATTCACTCCCATAAAAGCCAAAATCCAAAAAGTATAGGAATTTATAATATCATGAGCCTTACTTAACAAGAAAGTAATGATAATCAAAAAAGAAATGTATAGTTTCATCTCAAAAAATATGATAATAGACCAAAATCTGCTCAAAATGTTTCACTAAATGAAATATGACGTCGAAACATTTCGTATTATTCATACTTATCATTGTTAAATATACACCAGAATTCTTTTTCAGGTATTTTCCAAACTTTCAAACAAATTTCACCTTTAAAACCTGAAACTTAAGGTGTTTGTAATATTTTGTAAGATAAAATAATATTTTTGTGTAGACCTTACTCTGAAGCGAGCCGCAAATGAGAAGTGTCACCTGTGATATGTAAAAAAATAAATATGGAGCGACAGCAAAAAAGTTGGTACGATTTTTCTGGAACATTATTTTTCAATTATGTTATTATACTCTATGTGCAATGACTCTGTTAAGCCAATTTATAATGTCACATCTTCTGCATGAGAATACGCAAAATTATTCATACAATTTTGTAGGTACATACGAAAATATATAAAAGGTTTTTCAAATATTTGATTTACTCTCAGTCACACATTGCAGTAACCAGAAATAAAGTTCAAATTCGCTGTACAAGCAAACAGATCGCTTCAACTTGATCCATATTGGTCTTGATGTCATGACTATATTAATTTTTTTTTTGTTAAATTTAGATACTTACTTATTATCGTGGAAAATCCACTGATATGCATTTTTATAAAACTTGCATTAAAATATTTTCTTTTCTTACGCACAGTCTAGCCACATTCCTTATGCATTACACTGTGAATATGCTGATTACATTGTTAACATCTATTACGCTTTTTTCCTGACGGTACCGGCAATTTCGGCCTATCCTCCTTTGCGGTAAACTGTAAATTATGTAAATAGACGATTACACGCAACGAGCTGCACATTTATGCGTAAAACTTTTGATAATGATACATAAAATAAAAATAGATAAAGGTACATGTGCATAAAGGTCAATAAATATAAAAAAAATGTGCATAGAGCTCAATAAAAAAAAAGTAGGGTTGCACTCCGGGAGTGCCGGCAGAAGTGAAAACTTTTTCTTTCTACGTTTCTTCGTTATATACAGAGAAAAAGATAAAAAGAACATACTATACCATACCATACCTATAATATAGCGCCAATCATAGAATCTACCACTAATTTTCTGCTAATTTTCTGTCAGAAGAAATTAATAAATTACAAACAGAAATAAATTACAAAGACAAAATAATCACAAAAAGTGTCAGAAGCCCAGGATCGAACCAGGTACTATCTGAAGCCATAAGTACTTACAGTCGAAGCGTTCACCGTTAACCTACGAAGCTTCTTATCGTATCTTGCAAAATAAACAGCCTATACCTAATGTTGTATGACGTCAGTCGTCAGTTACGATTCAAAGGTCAAGTGATCCTGACGCGCGAGTTTAACAATTTTTACCCATCCAACGCCGCTAAAGAAGTTTTCACTTCAAAAAACATAAATGTGACGAAGACTAATACGTACCTACTCATATTAGTGTTCCATAGAATATATACTCCACATACCCGTCGCGTCTTTCCTGTACCTTATGGTATGCGGAATAAATAATGTTTCATTGCAAAGAGTTAATGGGTTGGCACGATGAGTACAGTCAGCGTCAGAAATATCTTGACGATAAAGTTTCAAAAGATCTTAAAACCAAGGTATTAAGATCAAAATCAAACTGTTTTATTGATTTACATTATATTTTTTTCTGAATTAAAGGTGTGTACCAAATATCAGAACAATTCGTCAACAGGAAGGAGGGAAAACTAAGGAATTCGGATCATTTTGAGCACTTTGTTCATCAAGATCGATCTTATGCTGACTGTACCTGACACCACTGGCCGCACAGATACAAGAATGCTGAAATGTGACACTTTAGAAATAATATGACGATCCATAGAAAAAAAATCAGCCCTTTCAAAATGGAAACTCAACGTAAAAATAGTGACGTCACATTATGCACTTAAAACTGTTCCATTACAAACGCATTTGCACCTTTTCATTCCATAAGTATCAGCAAACAAAACCAGCCTTTCTGCTAACGTCTTAAAGTCCACACCATCCCCAAACTTATCATTGTATCTACCTTTTGTACAGTCACATAAACACATTCATATCAATTACGCGACTATGAACTTTATCTCTCTGACATTAAGGTCTTTCAAACAAAGTGAGTAAGTAGACTGCAATAGTGTCTCATCACGCACTTGTCTGTCTGTCTGTCTGCATGACAAATTGCTGTGAGCAAACGATTAATGGTTGTATGACGCAATGTGGATTTATGATCCGATGTAAGATAATGGGATTTGATTTATGTGACTCGTATGCTATATTTTCTGTATTGTTCTGAAGTGTATCATAATGCTATGTTAAGGTAGATGTGATTATGATAAACTACCCTCTATTTTCGATGCGAGACTTTTACTTAGCTTAACTTCATCTGGGACTTCCTAAGTGTTATATACGGGCATTCTGCAGATTATCACTAAGCAGTTCATTGGGCAACTATATATAGGACAAATTTACAAATATTGTTTCAAGGGATGAATGAGTTCGTTGCCATTTTAGCTGTTATCACCGTGAGGATCAGCAAAATTATGAATGCGTTATTCCTTCTTCAATCTTCATTTTAACATGAAATTTCTCATTAGCGTCATTTTTTGTGGTGCTATTATGGGTTCTTCAAGAAGGTTTATACAGGGTCAGCAGCACGAGTGTGACATCCTTGGTGTTGCGCCCATTCAAAAGCCAAGGTAACTACTTCACATCAGGTAGGCCGTGTGCTCGTCTGTCACCCAAGTGGTATAAAAAAGCAGGATAGTTATAAAATAAATTGACAAATTCATCAACATCTTAAAATTTTTTTTTACGTATCGCAAGATCATTTATAACTAAATTCTCGAGGCTTGCTACCCGTTCGGAATTCAATGATTCTGATGATTTTTCGGAACTCTTGCTGGACGACTTACTGCTGCTGCTGTCTTCCGAGTTAGACGAGTCTATACTGAGATCTACTTTGTAGTCGTAGAAGAAGTGATCACCATGATTCAATATGTCTGAAGCGTTTTGACAACGGTGGTCTGCTACTTTCGTGAACACTGGGAAACAATATTCATAGGTTAGATTTCTTGAAGTTACCGATGACTACTTAATCCTTTATCGTTTAAATCGCAACAAGAGTTTCAGCTGCATCCAAAGCTTGTACTTTGAGGTCCAGAGTGTGCTCTCATTTCTATTTCTCTTAAGTGCGGAGCCTCGTCTTAATCAACAGGTGTATCTACCAGCAGCCTCAATGGTTATGGTGGAACCAAAAGCCATCCGTTGCTTATTATGTAATTTTTAATCTACATACCCCTATCAGAGATATTATGCAGATATGGGCAATAAATAGGTATAACTTACTGGTTCCATCCTGACAGTTCCTGTAATGCATCATGCAGAGACTTTTGAAGGACCTCCTGGCGCGCTGATACGCACCGCAGATCCATTTGATGCCGGGGTCACGCCACTTCATGCGCATGTCTTCAGGGCACTGTTGGCATTTACGGTGCCATTTTCTCCTAGATAGGAGATAGGAGATATAATAACCTGCTTAAAATTATTTGCGCTGGAATGCACAAGTTTTTACATTTCTAGGGAAATCAAGAACAAATAATTTTCTGGAGGAATTGGTAAAGGGGGAATTGAGAACAAGCCGTTATTTAAGGTGGTAGATAAAATGACGTAATGGTAAGCGATAACTTGTACAGTCGACAAAGGAGATACGGTTGCACTTTTTTATATAGATGTATGTAAACTATCTCTTTTGTCGACTGTACCTGAGGCACTATTAGTACTATTATTTATTCTGTGCCTGAGGTCCAATCTAACTTCAAACTGCTAAATGTCAAAAACGAGCACAACATCAACGAATTGGGTATTTGCACGGAGGACAGAATATGAATAAGTAGCGGAGATGCCATAGTCAAATTTCTCTTAAGAAAAACGCGTGACCAAATGCGGGTGGGAAGGGAGACACGGGGGGCATGACGTCATACCTCGTCCCCGTCTCCATCTAGTGCGTCATAGCGAAACCGAACAGAAACAGACCTTGTCATTTTGTTATATAGTTTGACTATTCGCCACTAAGCGCTACACAGAATTCTAGAATAATCTATTATTAGGTAAATATTTTTTAAAAATAAGGCGCCATCTTTCGGATTATAGCAAAATCATTTAGGGGGCTAAATGATTTGGCCTTATACCGACAGATGGCCCAATTTTTTTACTTTAATTTTCAATTTCAGCTAAATATGCCATTTAATAAATAAAATAACATTTTTGAAATTGCTAATGAAGTCGGGCGAGATTATTGAGATGAAATTTTCATAAAATGAATTGAGTTATTTTTACAACTAGTATACATGTAAGACAAGGTTACTTATTTCTTCTCTATCCCAGATGGGTCTGTAAAGACATTTTTTTCAAAAAAATTAAAATTTAAATATAGTGGACTTACTGATGAAATCTTATACCCTTAAAATGTTTAAATTGTTAATCTATATACTTTGTGCATCCTTGTACTGCACACTTCATTCTTAAACCAGGTTAAAGCTATTTTTATCGTTGAACTTTTGACCAAAAATGACAACCGAACGCAAGGACGTTTCACTAGAACTAGATGGTGACGTCACAGACCAATTGAGTCGTTTTGACATATGGAAGGCTCGCGACTCGATTGCCTTTCAACATCTCCGCTACTTAATCATATTCTGTCCTCCGTGGGTATTTGACTGACTAGTCAAATTAGTTACTTTTTACTAAACCTTAAAATGTTAAGTTATAAAGAAACTTGTATTAATAAATTTATTGTGACGTCATATTATTGAATAGTCAAATCATTTACTATTAAAGGTAGAGTAGATGGTTAAAAAACGATAAAATAAGAGCCGACGCAACTTTTACCTCTCTTTTACCATTCTTAATTCTATAAGTTCGGTTAAATAATTAATTTTAACTACAGGAAAATACCGAATTGTATATAGTTTTTGATATTAGGGGGATTGAGGTTAAATTGAGGCTGAATTTTGAACATCTCATTATAACGAGTAATTGGTAGTTATTCTGTATCTGTTTAACCCGCATGATGCTGATCTATTTTCCCACCCTAAAATTCTTACTAACAATGAACTGCGATAAGACTTGCTGGAAAGATCGAAACAAGTTCGACAACATGCAGTTGCCATTTGCAAATCATTAACCGAAGGAAATGGTCCAACCTGCTACCAAACTGGTTCCGATCTTTTCAGCAGTAGTTGGTTCTAATAATTTCTGTTTTACCATCCTGTTCTTTCTCGGCTGGACTTCGGCTTATAATCTTTTTTAGGCGCCTTCTTATTTTTTTTATCGCTTGCAGTTGACTCAGACAGACTCAGATCGAGACTGTGGCCGCTGTCGGATGAATCTTCAATTGACATAGGCACATGAAAATAAATTAAAATTAAAACGATGTGGATACAATTAAAAAAAAAACTTTTAAAATAGGAACTGAAAAACGAAAAGTAATGAAACTGACAGCATGTTGACAGAAAAACAATATTGGCATCAAGTGATGCCAATATTGTTTTTTAAACTGTCAATATGTGCATGTCATGGGATGTATGTGCATGTCAAATTATACCGAAGTAGTTATTTTTTACAGCGCGTTGAAATGACAGTAGCTACGTCTAGTTATATATAATTTTATAATTTTTAATTGTTATATTGTAACGAAGTTTACTAGTGTTATCAAAAAATTAAATATTGCAGTTTAATGTTGGTTTCCATTTATCTTGTAAATGGTGTCAAAAGCATTACCAAAATCAAGATTTTAAGTTTGCTCATACCATTCTGCCCATAATTTTTGCTAGTTCAGCATTCATCATTACCAATCTACTAAATTCAATGATGATAGAATAATTTGTATATAGTTCATCACCTCCTCCTTTTTTCTCATTAGACGATGATGATGTGGATCGATCGATTTTTCCCTTTGCCTTTCGTCTAGTTATAATTGCATTTTCATCGCCTGTTGCATTTACTTGTGTGAGCGGGTCGAATGTCCCGTTAAATATAGCTGGTATCGCAAAGTCCGCTGGAAAGTATAATCATCTATTACGCTTATTAAATGTTTCATTATCGTCGTCATCATCATCCTTGAATTAGTCGCAGTCGCATTCGAGGCCTTACCTCGGAGTCCAGGGTCCGCCTAATCCAATCCAACCACAAAATTGCCATATTATGATCCTCACAAAGCATTGATCGAAGTATGGCAGTTAGACCAATTCTTGGACTTTTTAGGGCTCATAAATTAAGGAAAATTAGCATCTTATTATATTTACATAACTTACCCAAAGCGAACAATATAATAAGCCGTAGCATATACGCCATGGCAAACAGCAATCACTTCATTTCCCTTTTCATAAAAAACCGTATATCGTTAACCATGATAAATTGATGGCAATTCAATTCAAGTTTTACGATTCGATAAGTGCGTTTTGTGTAGTACCATTTAATTTTTATCGTATTACGTACATAATTTTGTTTGCATCAAATATAATACATATATGCGACTGCAACATTTCTTGTTTATTTTTTGCAATTTGAAACGGAGTAAATTTAATTAATTTGAATAAAGTGCTCAAAATGATCTTAATTACTTGGATATCCCCCTTTGTTGTTGACGGGTTGTTCTGATATTTGGCACACACACACATTTAGTTCGGACAATAATACAATTTAAATCAATAAAAAAGTTTTAATGGCTCCTAATATCACGGTTTTAACTTGGTAGTCAAGATACTTCTGACTGAACATTACTTTCGTATATGATTCGTGGTTGTGTGACCATTAGGACCTTGGACGGTCAAACCAAGCTCACCTACATGATGGTTTCCGCTGATTGGCGGAGAAGGCTCAGACTTTCTTCTTGCAGTTTTGGGTTCAGACGCAGCCGCTCCCGTAAATACTAGGGGTATTTACGGGAGCGGCTGCGTCTGAACCCAAACCTACCCCTATTGCTATATTATTCGTACAATGACAGTCGCACGTTCGAATTTTTATTCCTTTTCATAAGTATATATTTTAGGAGACTAGTGAATTCGAATCCTTACTTATGTATAATACTTATTGTATTTACATAAAGTGTATGTTTAATGTAATGAAAAAAAAATGGGTACTACACATAATCAATTACCGCTTAATCGTTTGGAGGGAACATTTCAAAATTGTTTTCGGAGCTGAGGCTTTTGATTTATGAACCAAGAGTCAAGAACACTGGCACTGTCATATTAAAGTAGAAGAAACAAGGTTCCTAGGGTTGCGAAGGAGTAACTTTCGAGGATGCGAACAATAAATTTTGATTTCATGAGTGAGAAGATTATAAAAGTAATTAGGTATTATATATCTGCGTGTATATTCCCCGTATTTATATAGAAGAAGTCGAGTAAACAATGTGCCGGTCATATCTTTTGGTCTGACTATCATTATTACTATTTAAAGACCCCAATATGCTGCTATTAACAGTTATATACCTAGTCGCTAGACACAACATGCGAGTAATTTATTACTTTGATTTAATATCTCCTTCATATTAAGACAAAATTACTACATACCTACATTGTATTGTGTTATGTATTGAAAAATTAGTGTATCTCGGGTAAAGAAAGTAGTCGTTCTATTTCGATATAATATGTTTGAGTAACAGGATAGCCTGTTACTTAATTATCCGGAACACCATCAATAATAGATGAGCTATTCCCTACTGAAGAAATAGTGGCTTGCAGTAGTAGTGCTTCCTACTGTTTTTAAGTTGTGCAAGGTTAGAAAAGTAGGTTTATCTTGTAGATATCTCGTTTTATAAGGTGCCGAGTAGCATAGATATTTTTCATAATACGCCCGTCAATTGGCTATGCCCTGCTGGATTGAAAGAAGTGAGACTGAAGTCTAAATTAACATTCCAAATACTGTCAATCCAAGATGGTACAAATTTCACTGGTGATAGAAATTTGATGGCACAAGCTTTGGCTGGGTGGCTACCACCGTGCACGATTGGTTGGATTGCGTTCTGGGATCAGCAAGTGCATAGCCGGTCAGGGAGGATTGTAGTCGCAGCACTAGTGGGACCGGTGGGCGTGGGTGTCACGTGGTGCTGCAACGACAATCCTCTTTTGATGAGGCCGTCAAGCTAAGTACCACAATTGTTTACATGGTACATGTATGTAATGGTGACCCTCTTTCCTGGGACTTTACCTTCAGATTACCATCATATTTATAAAAGAAAATGGTATTATCTCGACGGGGTATTTTGGTGATACCACAGAATAGCACATGTTATTCTATGTAGGAAGGGTGTGTTAGAGAAAACAAACTTACACATCAGATTGCACGTGTAAGGTAGGTACAGTTAATCATTTTCTACACTAGGTATTGATAACTCTGCGCAACGATTTACTGTGCGGTAATTTGAAGGTATCTTGCCTCAAGGGCTTATGCTTATAGATACTTATAATAATAATAATAAAACTTAAAATAATGTTATGATTGATATAATCAGCGATTTGACCTCATAATTTAATGTAATTTGGAGTCTATAAAATAATTATTCTGACATTAACATAAAGCTGACAGCAAAATAAATCTGACATTAAACAAATAGATAACAATTATTGGTTATATGCATACTGTAGATTATAGCAATATTCAAATCACGTAAATATTTGCACACCATAGTGGTAGGATGTAAATGGGCCATTGTAATATATATATATTGTAATATGCATTCTGGCAAATAAATAATTTCATTTTATTTAAATAATTTCATTTCATTGTAGGAGATAGGTTATAACAGTATTTCCCGTTCGAACTCAAAGTAATGAGGAAGGTACCATTGCACAAACTCACTATAGATTTTTGAGTAGCAAGAAGTCAACACACAGGTTTGACTAAGGCTTTCCTATTAGGAGTACGTCTCGGCAGTCTCTTCCTATAAAACTATGGTAAATCAATGGTAGAGGAACAGACAAGAGGCTCCAAAGTTTAAGCTGGTTGCCAGTTAGCAACAAGGTTGAGCCCTGGTCGGATTATAAGTAAAAGGCATTTTTAGTATGTTTTTTTTCTTTTATACTATATTATACTTTGTAGTCATAAAACCAGTGCTTCCCATGGTAAGCTAACGTAGCGTTCCCATATCGTCCACCGCTTCCAATGCCGCACTTATGGTCAGCCACCTTCACGAACACTGAAATAATTAACATAATGGGTTCAATATCCAAAGTTTTTGATATATTCAAGTAGAAATAGTTGTGCCAAATGAAACTACATTGGAATTTTTACTTTCTGCTTGGCTCCTAAGGGTTACAACTTAATGTAATATAGGTACCTTGATGAAGAAATGGGGCTTTCGAAACTACGATTTGATTCGAACTTTGCACTTGCAAACAAAAGTCAGTTTTGTTATATAGTTTAGTATTTTAATTACATTTCCATTAATATAGTATTTTATAGCGTAACTGCTTACCATTAATCGGGCCTTAAACTTATCAATTACTTCATCACTACATAGTATAAAACAAAGTGGCTTTCTCTGTCCCTATATCCCTTTGTATGCTTAAATCTTTAAAACTACGCAACGGTTTTGGATGCGGTTTTTTTTAATAGATAGAGTGATTCAAGAGGGAGGTTTATATGTATACTCGTAATACATGTTTAATATAGTAGAGGGTACAGCGGGAACGGAATCTGACGCCACGCGGGCGGAAAAATATTGGCGTTACGAAGTTCGCCGGGTCAGCTAGTTATTCGTATAAAAGTTTAAAAAAATACCGGATCCTGCTCTTGACAATACTCTTTTACGTAAATAGGACACATTTTGCTGTGTTGGTTCCCCGTCTCTTTCCGTGGGTGTCATTGAAGGCGACTGAGTTAAAGGGCTGTTCTCTATCCCATAGCAAGTACTCGCATGACGGCAAAAGTCTCGCCCCCCTATGACATGCGACTGAAAGTCATAGGTGACACACACACATACATATAATCACGCCTTTATTCTCGGAGGATAAGGCAGGAGTGAATTAACACACACATTTCACGAATCATTGTATTCGGTCCCACGCAATAGGGGCTAAGCCTATTGCCGGATTCCGGGCAGTATTATTACGGGACGAGCAACGTCACACTCGTGCTGCCGACCCTGTAAACACAGAGAGTTTCTTTGCCGTCAGTATAGAAGACAAAGCAGGAAAAGCCTTTGGTCTTCCCACTGACAGCATAAAAACTCTCCAGTGAGCTCTGGCTACACACAACACAAGTTTATTAGGGCCGCTGTATTCTGTAGGGTACTCAATTGGAACAGCCTCCGTGGCGTGGTGGTAGTGAACGCGGCCGCTACGCAGGAGGCGCGGGTTCGATCCCCGCTCAGTGCAAATATTTGTATGCATGAATATGGGTATTTGCATTGGTCTGGCTGTTTCTATGTATAATATGTATGTATTTACAAAAAAAAAGTATCTAAGTATGTTTATCCGCATTCTAGATTCCATAACACAAGCTAGTTAGGCTATGCTTACCGTGGATCTAGATAGCGTTGTGTGACATGTTGTGGAATATTTATTTGTGGAATATTTATAACTGCTCAATTGGATGTAACTCCCCAGTCGAACTGCTCAAATGGACGGACTCTATGTTCTCCCGCGCTAGGCGGGACGAGCAACTGGGAGACATGCTAGATTGATGATTATTGACTCGAGCTATGCATCTGATACATGGGTATTAAATCTCTTCTACTTACCTTTTGGTGGATGGACAGGCATAATTATAATTGTATATTGAGTATGTATATGTATGTTTAACTCATAGCAAGTTTCAATGCTTACTAGTTCCATCCTGGCAGTTCCGGAACCGCATCATGCAGATACTCTTGAAGGTGCGCCTAGCTCTCTGATAGCCCCCGCAGATCCATTTGATGCCAATATTCTTGAAATTCTTCATCATCTCGTGAGGACAAGGAGTACAGGCACGGTGCATTTCAGTACTGGAAAATAACACATTTATTTAGTGAAATGGCGAAAATCTTGAGTTTAATCTATACATATAAATGTAATTGGAGTGTCTGTTAGTAATATTGTAAGAACCGGTATTTACTACATGCATATGAATATAATGCGGTGCATACACCAAAATTACATTTTTTTTTTAAATTTGTTACGGCTAATCTCTGAAATGGCTGTACCGATTTTGACGGCACTTTTCTTGGCAGGTAACTGATGTAATAAGGAGTAACTTAGGCTACTTTTATTTTAGGAAAAATTACTGCTCAATAGCGTTGACTCAACACTAAGCGATAACCCGGCAAGAGCTAGTTTATAATAAAATTAACTGGCTTGATTTTAATTTAACAAAAACATACATTTATATATTGTAAATTGAACAAAAGCTTGTGAAGTAGCTATTTGGTTCTTTTCACGTAATACCCTTTACCATTTTTAAACCACAAGGTGGTTGCCGTGGCCTATGGGCGTATGTAATACCAGGGGCGTAACACTCTCGCTGCTAACCCTGAAGAAACCTTCTAATGGCCTTCTTGAAGTACCTCAGTAGTAGCTTGGGAAAATGACAGCAGGGAGTTCATTCCACAACTTGAGCGTGCGTGGGTAGATTTCGGTTCCCGGTGAGGTAGAATAGCACTTCCAGTGAATGCCGTAGAAGATGACTATGAGATAGTACTACTGTGCAATTATCTAAGCGTACTGAACACACTTGACAGCTGAATTCGAGGTGAGATTTCAATTGCGCCTGCTCTATATTTGCTGACGTCACGTTTGAGCATGCGCAATACGCTATTTGACAACATTAAAAAAATACTACAAATAATGGTCATCCTATCAGATAATAGCGTAATAAGACGTTTAAAACTATAAATTAAACTATAATAAGCATATTTTTTGAGAATTTCGCTTAAAAATATCTAATAATTTTTCGAATTTTTATCTGTGACGAAAACGGTCTGTGATCGATCACAGCACTGCTGACGTCACACGCAAGTAAACACGGCTTTGTGACAGAACAGAACAGAACAGAAACAAACAGTTTTAGTTGATTATTTATAGACGTATTTGTACATTGTGCAAATATACACCATTTATACACCATTTTATTCACAAAGTTTGAAGAAAAACTTTATTATTTACTTTGACTTCATTGCTTTAAGATTATACAAAATGTTTACTTTCGTGTGACGTCACCTAATCGGCTCCATACAAGGTGACATCGTTTTTCGCGCGTTTTTGAAAATTTGAACTTTAACATCGATTTTTTGTTAAAATTCGTTGATATTTTTTTGAAATATCGGCGTAGTGCGCATATTATATGCTAAGGAATAATTTAAAATGGTTTTCCAAAATTTGTCAAACACCCTATTGAAATCTCACCTCGAACTCAGCTGTCAAGTCCGTTCGATCGTTCAAAACGTTCTTACAGCATGTGCCTGCTGTTCTCAGTCCGTCACTAAACATACAATAGAGCCAATGACAAAGTACCCGTTTGATGTTGCCGACCCCTATTACTTGGGACCAAAAAGTTTGCGAAATGTGAGTCCTATACCCCTTCGGAGAATTACAGGTATTTAAAACAAGGAAGTCTCACACTTTTCTCCTCTCTTTGGTTTCTTTAGACGAAGCGAGACTCGAAGACTGGCTCTCAGTAGATTCCTTTGATGATGAAACCTCACTGAAACAAAAAGCAATTTTATGAAATTGTTTGTAGTATTTATTTAAGAAAGTTATTTGGGTACAAATGCTATATTAATTATCCGTTCTTTGTATCTTATGATTAAAAACTGAAAATGTAACAGAATTTTTTTATATGCTTTAATAACTACAAATAAACATACAAAAAAAAAAAAGAAAATAACAAGCTAAAAATCATACCATTCAGAAGCTTTATTCGATTTAATATGATTACAATGGCCATTGTGTGCTTCATCATATCAGCCACACACAGTCTACTGCTGAACATAGGCCTCTCCCATAGACTTCCAGAATGACCGATCTAAAGCAGCCCGCATCCAGCGCTTCCCGGCGACCTTGATGAGGTCGTCCTTCCACCTAGCCGTTGGGCGTCCTACACTACGTTTGCCCGCACGCGGTCGCCATTCCAGAACTCTTTTGCTCCATCGGCCATCTGTTCTGCGCGCTATGTGTCCCGCCCACTGCCACTTCAACGAGCTAATCCGCTGGGCTACGTCGGTTACTTTTGTTCTCCTACGGATATCATCATTTCTGACGCGATCACGTAGGGAAATGCCGAGCATAGCCCTTTCCATAGCTCGTTGAACGACTTTGAGTTTGATTAAGAGACCCATAGTGTGTGCTTAAGAGTGTCTAATTTTTTTATTGGACTTTTTTTTAAAGTTCAATAGGTCTCAATATATTTTTTGTCAGCCATGTTTATGTTTTGTCATCAAATGTTGGCACTCAATATAGTAGATCTGTCACTAAATATATCGGTTACTGTCCGCAGAATAAGACACCGTGCACTCTTAATATTAAGGCCGGGTCGCAGTGCGATGTTTCTACTCCTCGCACTGCTAATATAAAATCTTCGATGTTTCTGTAGTCGTCGCATATGTTATTATGATAAAATATAACTCTAAGACCAAGATATATGATTTTTTTAAAGAAAACTTCAACGTTTTTGACTATAGTATAGTTTTATTTATTAGATACTTTATTGTACATCACCATTAAAATACACACCTAATTCCAGCATGTAAATTGATCCTAAGTCGAGAGAAAGAGCTCCTGATCGATACAATGACATTGGTGGATTTGAGCTATTCCATCGTTTCACCCCGTGTTATCCTCAAAAGAGTGTACATATGAGTACATTTTGAGGTCAAGATATATGCCGCTAACTATAGAATATAAAAAATTGCAATCATGATACCTGACGGAGCTGATTCCACTCTCCAAATCACTAGCAGACTCCTTGGACCTCACGGAGTAGTCATACCAGTTAGGACCTCGGTGCTCTGCGTCCTTAAAATGGGCTACATTCGGCAGGTCGTTGATGTGCATCAGGTATGGAGTGAGGGCTGCTAGTTTGGGCATCTCCTCATAGCTGCTTAAGTCCTTTTTTCTTGCTTAAAAGTTCATTAGATGTCGGTGAATTTATAGTTGTTTTTGGAGTGAAAGTTTTTGAACACAGCTTCAATAGCAAAATCATCTCGAAATATTAATTCGGGGATTTTTTTTACAACCCTCATACATTATTACTTTCACCTGTACAATATTCCCATAAATTTTTCGAAAAACCTTTTTTTCCAAATGTTCAGACGATTTCGCTGTCGAAACTGTGTCCAAATTCTTGTAAAAACTGGTACATTAGAGAAAAGGATTTAAATAAAATGTGTTTGTTTTTCATGTCGCTTATACTGTTGTTTGATGGTACTTGGTGGAACTTGCTACAAATCTTCAATGAAATCACTTGTACTATTCTACATTATTTATTAAAATCCTGACCGGTTTCGCCTTACGGCATTATCAAAGGTTGATACATGTTTTTTAGGTATCAGATGTCAATTAGAGTAGTAGAGGCGAAACCAGTCAGGATTTTAATAAATAATGTGGAATAGTACAAGTGATTTCATTATAGATTCTTGCATGTCACTGAGGTGGGCGCCCGGTCTACCTGGTAGAAAGTGGTTACCGTGGCCTATGGACGTGTGCAACACCAGAGGAGTCACACTCGTGCTGCCGTTCCTGTAAACACAAGGAGTTTCTGTGCCGTCAGTGTAGAAGACAAAGAAGGACAGGAAGACCAAAACTTCCCACTGACAGCACAAAAGCTCTCCAGTGAGCTCTGGCTACCCTACTCACCTCTGGGAAAACAACACGAGGTTATTATGACCGCTGTACTCTGTAGGGCAGAGGTACTCAATTGGAGAAACTACTCAATTGGACGGAACTCCCTAGTCGAACTGCTCAATAGGACGGAAATACCGTCGTCTCCGCCTATTATTTTACCTTATGTTATGTTATGTTATCGAAGATATAACCAAAAGTTGCGTCCGAATTCACGTGGGTGGAGCCGTGAAGCTCAGCTAGTTTATTTATATTTATTAAAAAAAATACTACCCATTTTCCTAACTAGAAGTTAACTGACAGCACATAATTACAATTTTTCATTTTATTTACAGGTAAGAATCGAAATACAATTATATGAGAAAATGGAGTTATGGTAAGTTTTGATGCAATTTTATTCATTTATGAATATTAATGCGTGACATGTTCTTCGTGATGTTTGGAAATCAGCCGACAAAGCTTTCAATTCGTAGCCCAATCCAGGCCACTACTATGCCAGTTAATCATTTTAATTTGACTTATATGGGAGCGATTGCCGTTTCAGTGCATCGCCGTGACACACATTTGACAATGTGTGTATCGATGATGCGCACTTTCGCACTAATATGAGTCACGTTTTCGTACTTAAGGAATACCGTTCATCGCGATTTTAAACCTTTAAATTAAATGGGACAGTTGAACAAATGATATCATATGGAGCATATTCTTTACATAAATTACAACATACTTCATTGCGATATAATTTCACAATGTTTCTCGTTATCAATGTTAAATGAAACCAGCATGACAGACTTGGATAGCAGGGATATTGAATTAAGTTGCAAGTTTTCAACATTCAAAGTCAGCATGCACTTAAAGTTCTAACTCTAGTATTAAATTTCAAATTTGCTTCCAGAGACGTTATAAAAGAGCTCAAGCTGTTTTACTTGAAGCGAGCAGACGCAATTTAATTAATTGTTGCTATACAGATCGTTGCCTTCTTTTGGAATATTAATTTTGAGGTCATTTTCATGCTATCTCTCTCAATAGATACTAACTAGGATTCCTTTAACCATTTCACGATGCGACACACAAGTGAACAAACCAAAATGATATATTTCTTCATCGAATCATATCATAGTGGCTTGCATTTTGATATTATTATTTTTTCAAAGTCTTTTGATATCTTCATCAAAGGCCCTGTCTTTTGCGTGATCCCTTTAATCTTTCCGACGATTCTTTGATTTGGTAATTGCTCACTATCGTCGGGTTTCCAAATTATATATTTAAGTTCATTTATCTGTTTGTATTTTGTATGATGATGATTTATTTTCGTTATATTATGTGTTTGTCATAAAAAATACCTACCCAGTTGTAAAAGTTACACTTGATAATCTTGGAGAATTGCGAGGTCCACTGATGGCACTATAACAGTGCCAGCAGTTAGGAGTTTTATATCGTTTTAGATATACCTTATAAATACTTACCATGTATAAAACTTATCGTGTATAACAGCGTGAGAAACTGGAGTAACATTATTTTGACATTATTTGTTGAATTTTCACATTGCACCATTACACAAGAAGAAATTCAAATAAAATATCACTTGTGTAGGAATATGTTTATTTTTTACTTCATATTTTATTGGCTATTAAGTTCAAACCTATTTATTATTTATTCAAGTTTTCGTGAATATTTTTCAGTTAAGAAACATATACCTGTGTAATACTCTTGATATCATTTCCTTCTTGAATAGGTAATGTGCTAAGATAGAAAAAGGCTTAGAGGGCCTAGAAAAAGGAAATATTTTAAAATTCGGTACATACCATAAGTACCACCCCATCAAGGGTTCTCTATTTTTATTCCTAAAATTTTATGTCATAATTTAACATTGCATAATGTTACTTGTCATAACATTATTTACGCCTAATACTCATTAGCCATAACTTTTTAAGCATATTTTTTTTACTCCTATTTACTATAAGCATAATATTTAATAAGCATAATATCCCAAAGCATAAGTTTACTTAAGCATAACGACGTATAACCATAACTATTCCGAAAAAATCACTATAAAATTTTTATTAACAATATTACACTATTTTATACATTGCTTTCGTCAAACTTGTGGGCGCATCGAAGTTCATTTAACCTAATGTTCTTTTGACCTAATTGGTCGACGGAGCCCCGCTACGCGGGGCTCCTACTTCTGGGTGGGTTATAAAAAAATAACCACGAAGGCCTAATGCGGGAGCTTCGCTACGCTCCGCTCCCGCATTAGCCTTCTAACCTAACCTATCCGAGTCGGGGTGCCCTGAAGTCCAGATTGCATCCAGATCCTTGCCAGCTTGCTAGCACCATGTTAGCAGGCGTTTATCATTATACCAAATAACTATTAGACAAATAAACAATATGCTTTACAACTTAATGCATATCAATGTTATGAATAAAAACATTAGGATATACAATATTTATGCTTAATAACACAGTATGCTAAAAACCAATTATGGCACACTATTATTATGACAAAGAAAATTATGCCTAATTTGTTATGGCAATTTAAATTAGGACAAAAACCATTATGACAAAAGATGGAATCCCCCCATCAAGACATGGTGGAAAAACTAAGTTATAAAAGTATGTTTTGTAACAATTTGAATATTGAAAACTTTACCTGTTACAAACTATTGTAACGAAACTTCTTAACAAAAATAAAATGGTAGATTTTATAAGTATTTACTTCGTAATTAATTCATTATTCATAAAATACGAATACATGCATTGACTTTCGAAGCTATTTTAGAAGCTATAAATATAAATATACTTATCTGCGCTAAGATAGTGCGCTAATAAAAACTAGGCAACAATTTTGAGTACCACTCCATCGAGACACCAACAATTGCAAGAAAAGGAGATGTAGAAAGTGAAATAAAACAAAAATAACGATGCTTTACTTTTATTAAATATATTAAATCGAGTTTAAAGCATCTTTTGCTAAACACACTATTAAAACTAATCTTCTTTTCCGTGATCGAGCCGTAATTGTAGTGTTCAAATTAAATATTCTGCAACAATGAATATTCGTGTTAATGTAAATTGTAGTTTTCAGGTAGAAACTTATACCTAGTTGAATCATAATAAATGAATTGACACATAATGCCACTTACACACACTTAGTCTACTTTACTTGACCTCCGCTGAATCTCCCTCGTGACCTGCAAAATTAATGCAAACCTTAACTTTTGGGATCCAAAACTTTGAAAGAACCAACTAACCCAAATTAAAAACTAGTAACTCCAAACATCCCACAAAGAAAGTACTAGAGAAATCCAATAAGTAGTGACGGTTCAAAGTTTGATTAAATATAATTTGCATGGTAGCCACTGCGCCATCTGGTCCTCTGATATATTTTTAATTTATGGCCAAAAAGTTGAGGGATACGCACGGGATAAAGAGGCTATGCTTGTTAAAAATTATACAGAAGTTTAGAGTTTCTTTAGTAAACAATTGTGGCATCGCTTGTTCGAAACTAAAAGTATCAGCTGCTGTTTTTAAACAAAAGCTATGTTTAGACTTTCCAAATACATTTTTAAAGTGTTTCATAGAATGTATAGAAAGTTATCTACCTTCACCAGATTTGCTTTGGAATTTAGTAACTGTCAACGCTTGAGCAGTACTCTTCCCACCTACAAAACATATTCAATTAGTAAAGTTTCTACAAAAATCTTAATTAAAAAAGTAATGTGTTGGACTATACTTACTTGTACCTCCATGTTGTCCATGATGGTATGAAGGATTTATTTCGTAATTATTTCGATTCGTGTATAGAGAAGGATATAATTTGGATGCTGGTATACCCTGAGAGTATCCTGAAGTATAAGGATTGTAGCTGTTTGGAGAACTCAAAATATTTATAGCGTCAGCTTTGCCATTAAAGTCATAGTTACCAGTATATTGCAAAGGGATGGTTTCATATTTTCCACTGAATCCACTATCAGATTTACTTGAGAAGGAAGAGTACTGTGGATTTTGATGATAGTTGTTTGATGGATATAAATATCCAAGTGATGGTTTAGATAACGGATTTGCTCCAACTTTAGCTCCTGGCTGAGCTATATGTGAATAATCTTGAGATTGGGCCAATGCTTCGGCTATAGCTAATGCCTGATCTCCACCATTACTAACACTGCCCAACGCAGTTGCCTTTTGATACGGTCCAGAAAGTAAATAGTTTTTATCAGCGAATGAGTTCTGGGCTACAGTGTTTGCTTCCGAATAAGCCTGATTTTGGGATCCTTCTACGAGGTATGGGTTATAAAAAGGTGGTTTGTCAGTTAAGGCAAGAGCTTTATAAAGAGCATTAGCTGTAGCATAGGCCTGGTTTTGTGATACAGCCGCATTATATCCATTGTATAATGGTACCGACCTCGGAGTGCTGGTTAAGAGATCATTATAATTTGCATTTACTTGAGCATACATTTGATTTTGAGACTGTTCTGGCTTATATTGGTTATTTATTATCAAGGGTTTATATGTGCTGGTCATAAGACTATTGTATTGTGCATTTGCTTTAGCAATGGCTTGGTTTTGAGATACACCTGGATTCATAAGATCTTTATACTGAGCAATTGCCTCCGCATAAGCTTTGTTTTGAGATAGTTCTGCATTGTATGGCGTATAAAGTGGTGGAGTTTTATATGTTGTAGATATTATTCTTTCGGGTTTTGCAATTCCCTCAGGATGATATCCTAGGTTTGGTGAAACCGTATTATATCGAAGAGCTATTGAAGGTTTGTATGTGATTGTTGAAGGGTTATATTTTCCATTTATTCCACCACTATTTATGCTGCCTTTAGCTTTTGATGATTGGTATGACGTAGATGGCTGATAGGCAGAATCATTCAATGTGCTTTGAGCACCAGCGTTTGCTTCAGCGTATGCTTGATTTTGAGAAATGCCTGAACTATATGGATTTAGTGCCGATGGGCTGTTATATTCAGCATTTGCTTCAGCGTAAGCTTGATTTTGAGAAGCTCCAAAGTAATATGGATTTAGCACTGACGGGTTTTTATATGCGGCATTGGCTTCAGCGTAGGCTTGATTTTGAGAAACTTCAGAGTTATATGGACTAAGTGCTGAAGGGCCGTTAAGTCCAACATTCGCTTCAGCGTAAGCTTGATTTTGATAAACTCCAGAATTAAATGGACTAAGTGCTGAGAGGCTTTTATATATTGCGTTTGCACCAGCTGATTGATCATTTATTTTACTGAATGCGTTTGCCGACTGATATGATCCAGGATATACGGGATTATTCAAAGAGTTTTGCGATATCGCATTGGCTTCGGCGTATCCTTGACTTTCAGAATTTTGTGCTATGGCATTTGCCTGTGCGTATGCTTGATCTTGCGTAGCCCCGTATAAATCAGGATTTTTGACTATAATCGTAGCTTCAGCATAACCTTCATTTTGAGATCCATCTGGATTGTATGCACTTGTTAACTGTGATGGCTTAAAGGTACTGGTTGGAGCTCCATTTAGTAGACTATACGCTACTGCTTCATTGTCATCTCCGCTACTGGCTTCTAAGTTAAACAATATCAATTTTATCAGCTAAATTTTAGATGAAACATAAAGCAAAAAAAAGGCATACACTATTAAAATTTTTTGAAAGAAAAGCAATAATTAGTGGATTGATAATTGCTAATTCTACGCCACATTTAGCAAACAAATAGTTCACACGTAAAGCTATTCTACAAAATGAAAATAGATAGATGTCAAGTGTATTCAAACGATTTACATCAGCACTTTGACCGGTCATAAAAAGTGTTTTACGTGAACCTATAAAACTGTGATAACTGAAGTAGAATCTGAATAAAAATACAATTACCCCCGCTATCACGTTCAGAGGAGAGTGGTTCCCATGAATGGGCATCGAGGTGTCAATACACTTGAGGACCACTCTATGACGCTTCAGTTAGTTCGATTGGTATTTACTGCTGGCCCTCATTGTGTTTCTCTATTGTATTGATTTTCCTTGATGATTTCTAATTAGAACCACCTCTCATTCAAGGTTCCATGATTTGATTTATGCTATTGAATATTTTATTACGATTTTGTTTTGTGTCCAAAAAGATATAATTAAGTAATATAATTTTGATTCCTCTAAAATGAGTAACATTTTTTATATATAGTTCGTCAATTGACTGCGGCGCGTTAGACGGTAATTAGTCTATTTGATAATCATAACATCTAACAGCGATATAGTTATAGAAAAATAAGTACGACACCTTCAAACACCTAATCTTCATACCATTTTACGAACGAATAAACGTTATCTTTTCCACCTATATTTACCATATTCATGGTGTGTCGTTACTGGCTATAAAATATTTTATGTTTTAGTTAATATTGTCATCTCTCATTTCTCATTAAAGTGAAAATGAGCATGACCTAAATGAGGCTTCAAATTTGTCGGTTATAACATACTTGAAAACTTTACAAGTGTCCTGAAGTCAACGAGTCTGGAAGTTATCTGAAAAAAAAAACTGAGTTAATATCAAAACTATTATAATTTGTTAACGATTTTTTTCTCGTTAAGTCAATAACGCTTACCTATACTTATATATGTTTTACCTGCAACAGCTGTATGAAAAAAAAAGAATATGTTAAATATATGTAAGGAGTTGTTTAATTATGAAATCTCGAATTATGATTTCATAAACAATTAAATATATTGACTTGATATATTCATAACCATCAATGTATGTAAACCATTACAAATGCCGTAAGGCGAAACCGGTCAGCTTTTAATAAATTACCGTGGAAAAGTACAAGTGTATTGTCAATATGTGTAATTGCATATTTACTTTCTACAAAATCTACTCACCTGTAATCACTTGATCCGGAGACTCTATACCTAAAGGAATAAATCATTTATTAGTAGTTCAATATATACCTTAAACAGATAAATCTAATTACCTATCTTGAATTAGATATACTTACAACAAGACGGTTTTGTATAGCAACTAACTTCAACATTTACGACGCCTATAGATTTTATCTCATAGCAAGTGCAGACTTGACACTCGTCCCAAGGATGCTGGAATGGTTGGTTAGGTGGGTAAGGCCGACAGGAGTCATCTGTAGAAATGTTATTTTTATTAATGTTCTTAGAAAATGATTTTCTACATTGCATCTATTTTTGACAGGCAATTGTTACTACTAGGAACGATGTTTATTTTAAGCAACTTACGTGGGGAAGGTCCTGGTAGTGGCCCCTTTTTAGGTAGCAATGGTATCAGCGGAGGAGCAAGCGTTGATATAGGAGGCCATGGAACTAAAAAAAATATTGGTTATTTTTATTTTTAACATCTATAGGTACAGTAAATTCCTAGATCATATATAGCGAAGGCACAGAATCGATAATGACTCAGGTATGAAATTAAATCTAAAAATTAAACCAACATTTCGTATTTCTAATATTAATAAATTACTTGGCTCTTCCGGCGTCACGGCGTTTGGGGGTGGCACTGGACTGGATGGACCCGAGTAAGGCTCCACTGGTATTGGAATTGGTGGAGCCGGTGGAGTTATTCCTTCTGAAGTGGTTTCAATCTTTGGAACTGCAAAAGGTACTAAATTTGAAACAAAATGTAATTACGACACACATGCTCCATAGTCGTCGGGTTCTCACCAATACTGCTTAATGTATACTTGTTTTTCTCAAAAATATGCATATTAAATCAAGATAATTCGACCAACTTAACTGAAAGTATAACTTTTTTATATAAACAATCGAAATAAGTCAAAATTTATTACTTTTAGATTCCTTATAAAATTACAAATTACTTTTTTGATGAACTATTTACTTATACTCGAGAAATTGAATTTTCAAAGTCAAGCATCTTTAAAACAATTTGTTATAAGAGTATTTATTTCAATTTAACAGTTTATTAGGTTGTTGTAAAATGTACAATTTATGATAACAATAAAAAAATAGTCCGCACCTCTATTATTCAAAGTTATTTCAGTACTATTTCCTGACTAATCAGTCAAATTATTATAAGTGTTAAAAATAATAACGATGAACTCACCACAGTCCGGATCGTATTGGCAAGTAATCTGTTGTTCTGGAACACCAGCAACAGATAATTCCAAGGAACACTTGCATTGTCTGCAGTTATCAGTTGGATGAGGGAAGGTCACATGTGGTGGGAACTTTTCACAGGCGGGAACTGAAAATCCATCAGTAATACCAATAAAAATTGTGGAAGAAATATGAATTATAGAAAAAAAACAAGACGGCTCGATCTGGATAAAAATCTAGTCTAGATAAATCGATAACATGCGATAAATAGCCTCTTGCCAGCGTTTATAAGATTGAGTAACCGTTTATCATCGTTTGTTGTGGTGTTATTTGAATATCTTGATAGTATAAGAAAGAATCACCTAGATCTTTTAACCGTAATGGTGAAAAATACATAATTAGGTTAAGTTTTATGACTTGAAACCATTTTTATGACTATAGACTCATCTGATTACATTTATTTCGTAGTTTACAGCTGGGTACAAAACTTCTCTATCGTAAGGAAACAATCTATTTTATGGTTTAATCGTAATACACAATAACAAAATATGTTCACCGCGAACAGTTGTCATAAATTTCATCTGCACAGGTGGTTCATACAGAGAATGCCAGTCGCACAAACTGTTTAATTTTCCCCACTCCCTCAAAAAATTAATTAGAAATATTGACAGTGTGTCGAAAACTACAAAAGTATGGTACGAGTACTTACGTGGTACTAAAACTGGTACATCTGGTATTGGTGCTAGAGTTTCACAAAAACAGTTATTGTTTAGAATTACCATTTCATTGGGTTCGATTGTTTGTGAACAATAGTATTATTATTATTTAAAAAAGAAACTTACGTATAGTTGTAACATCTAGAGGTAATACTGTAAACAAGAGAAATTTTAAAAACACATTTTAGACAGATATGAAAGTGGTTTTAGACATTCTGTGACTGTCGATACTCACCACAATTATGACTGTCCTGACATTCAATTCGGGCATCAATTTTACCAGGTGCGGTAACGGTTTCCTTGCATATGCATACTTGGCAAGGATGCAATGGGTTGGTAAATGGCTGCCCCGTTGGCAGTGGACTGCAAGAGGCTGAAGCTGAAATATGTTGCGCACGTTGGAAAATGTTAAAAATTTACGACACTTATAAGATAGGGAGTACGACTTTCGTTGTTCGATTTTTATTGCATTACCGTAATACTTATAAAAGTTGGTTATTGCATCCAAAATATCAGCAATTGATCACGAATTTGTACGAAATTTAAGTTTCCACCGGAAACAAATCTTGCTTTAAATGGCTATTTATCAAAACGACAGACAGAAAGACCGCGATATTTGGTGGATACGTAATCTTTCTTTATGCAATATTATTTTTAAATTCTGGTGATATGAACAAAACTTACCTTCAGCACCTTCTCGCACTGGTGTTGTTGGATTTTGTTCCTCTGTAGGTTCAAAAATAATGGATGGTGGTGATGGAACAATAGGAACAATATCCGGTAAAGGTAACGGTACATAAGGATCAGGTATAGGAAGGGGGACATAAGATTCAGGAGTTGGAGGGTATTGTTCCGGAATTAAGGTTTGAGATTCTGAAGTTATAGGTTTTCGACAGCCAGAGCATTTGGCGCACAATGGTTGTATAAGGCCATTTATATTGACACAGATGCACACCAAGCAGTCAAACGCTATTGACCAAAAGTGATACATCTCGTTTTCTCTGGTACACTGTATTACATTTTCATACCCTGAAAAGTATACCGTTTATATTTTTAAAAAATCATGCAAGGATAGAAATTAAATCTAAATATTTTTCGCTGCTATTGAAAACAAAATAAAATTTAAATTATTAAAAAGCAACAAAGATGAAAAAATAGTGGAATAAAAAAAAGAGCTCATATCTTCGATGATTAACAGCTAGAACTAGGTAGTCATAATCATGCTAGAGAATTTTAAATTAATATAGAATATGTGAAAACATCCAATTAGAACGAAATTAAATCCAAGGGAATAAACCCAGGTGTCACGTAGTTACATAATTAGAAGGGTACTGTATGACAAGTTGCTAATTCAAGTGTCTGCTCCTCATCAACTAGATACCTCAATGGACCCATGTTTAAGATAAGTCAATCAATCAAATTACAAAGATAAACTGAACAAAGGCCAAAAAAAAACGAATTGAAACTTACCTGGTATGTCGTTCGGAAATATTAATTCGTTTGGCCATATTACTCTTGATTGTGCATCTAGAAGTATTAATCAAAATTTAAAGCTTGTTAAATAAATGAAACTCTCTAATTATGCCAAATAAAATTGTTACCCATAATAATAACGGTCAAACATAGTGCGCACGAAATACAAGAACACAATATATCAATAAAAAATTTACCTAAACTTTTATTACCAATAAGTAATTTTTAAATTTTGTAATGTATTTTGCGTTTATTGTGTTTGCAAATTTATATAATAATATAATTTAGACCATACTAAAAACTATCATGATCATTCTCAAAGTGAAACTTTTCTATTTTGAAACTTCGCAAATTATTATATCTACATAAGAAATCAAGACTTACTAGAACTTCCACTAGATGTCGCCTGTGCATTAGCAGAAGCTGTTATAATAGAATTAGATACTGGTTCAGAAGCATAACCGAAAGAATAAGGATTAGACGCCTGAGTACCAGCATATGCTTTAGCAGAACTCATTCCTTTATTTATAAATGGAGAATAGCTAGGATCATAATATACACCGCTACGCATTTCGTTCACCTCACTTGAAGTCGAGTCAGATTGGCTAGACAAAATATACGGGTATTCATTCATCGTCTCATTATATTCACTTTCATCTGCGTTTCGTGCTTTTATCTCTTCAGGTTTGGAATTTCGACGAGTTTCATCAAAACCTTTTTGTGACATAAAATATGACGGAAGTGTTTTAGCATTTTCACGCTCCAGAACATTTTCTGAACCTAAGCCAGTGGAATCTGAAAAAAGAGGGCTGAAATAGGACTCCTCTGTAGTTACTTTGTTCGTGGTACCAGCAAGGTGAGCAGCATATAAGGGTGGTAAAATATTTAATCCTGAATAGTAAGTATTGTCATTATTTTTCATTTGTTTAGTTTCTTTAATAAGTTTTGTTTTTGGAAACCCATAATTTGTGCCAGTGTCTTGAATATTCATGTTAGTTTTAGCAATTGGGACAGCTGCACTTCCTTGAGGAATCAAATGATAAGTTTTATCAATATTATCGTCCCTTCCAATGCTACCTGCTCTAAGTAATTCACTGTCTATATCAAATTGTGTATCTAGGGCTTTATAAGGCGCTTTTTGATTAGATTGTATGGTCCTGCTGCTGGATTGAAGTAAAGGATCCCAGGATGATGGATTTTTTAAACCATTTAAAGATGTTATAATATCTACAAAAGAACACTGTAATAATAAAAGGTAAAATATTCTATAAAGGTCATGTATTGGCTTAAAGGTATATTATTCATACCTGCACCATATTGTTGTGCTTTTCGTGACTGTGAACTTGACTTTGATTCCTTCACTAATGAATTATTTGTGTTGATAACCAAAGTTGTATCTGAAATATTCATTATTAAAATGAGTTTAAGACACATTTGAGTTAAACGTCACGACCTGTGTAACTATGAACTTTTATTGGAAATGGTGCTGGTACAGTGAATATATATTTATTTCTATTGGTCTAATGAAAATATAAATATACTTTTAGCATCGTCAAGTCTATTACTTTGAGATTTGGTGGCAATTAAAATAATAATTACTTCATTTCCTGTCGAATTATTTCAATATCATAGTACAATCTCGTTACGTAGTGTTCTTGCCCACTTTTTATTACTCAGTACCCCAATGTTCAACCTCAGAGCTTTGCTCGGTATTTTGAAAATGACTCCTAGCTAGATCGATTTATCACCCCCGAAACCCACAGTATACTAAATTTCAAGAAAATCGTTGATGCCGTTTCCGAAATTCCAAAATACTAACTATATAAGAAGAAGTGGATAGTTCTACAGACCTTCTATATTATAAGTTTATTCAATTAAACCAATGCAATTACTGGCGATTTGAAAAGAGAGGCCATGAACTTTTTTGGCAAGATCTTTACTGGAAGGTTAAAAAATAATGGATGTTGGTAATGGAGCAATAGGGGCAATATCCGGTAAGGGTAACGGTACGTAAGGATCAGGTATAGGAAAGGGGCCATAAAATTCAGGAATTGGAGGGTATTGTTCCGGAATGAAGATTCGAGATTCTGAAGTTATAGGTTTCAGACAGTTAGAGCATTTGGCGCACAATGGTTGTATAGTACCATTTATATTGACGCAGATGCACACCAAGCAGTCAAACGCTATTGACCAAAAGTTGTACATCTCGTTTTTGTTCTAGTGCACTGTATTACATTTTCATATCCTGAAAAGCATACCTTTGATACTAAAAAGCTTTTTATTAATAACAGACAATAAAAAATAAAATGTGAATGTGCACGGAGCATTGATCATAAATTCTTAAATTCATTTTCAATGGCAAATGAAAAGATGAAATAATCATGAAATCCAAAAAGAGCTCAAGTCTTCGATGACCATTAGCTAGAACTAGTTATAATCATGCTAGAGGATTTTAAATGGATATAGAAAATTGCCTTGCGAATCTGGTAATAAATCTAAACCTAATAAGGTGATAATGTGCTCTGGTCGAATGTGCTGATCATGTATTTGCTCTTGCTCTTTGTTTTAATTCATAAAATACTTACTGGTATTATTGAGATCATTGGAAGGTACTATTGACGTTTTCGTATCTTGACTAGATTGCCCAGAATCTTCTATTGAGGATGCGTTTCCAATTGTTGGTGATACTTTAGATTCGTCTAAATGCTTTGAACCATCAAGTTCCTCACCTCGACCTTCAGATAACAGGAAGGCAAGGAGGCAGATGCCTCCAATCACCCCTCCCTGCATCTCAACTTACTTATGAATTTGAATCACCATGAAGCCTAACCCCAGTGTGATGTAGTGTAGTAGTATTTTCTCAGCAGTATTTATAAGGCAATCGTAATATTATTTGACATGCGTATAGCATTTACGAGAAATAAATAATAATTTATGATGTAATTAGTAAATTCGCATGGAATTTGATTGGTTCTACTGTAATTTACAGTCACAGATGTCAAATTATGTTCTTTAAATTTATGAAGTGACTGACCCGGAATCGCATGGATCACGTTTTACCCCAGGGTCTTAGAGTTAAAGTGTAAAAATCCTTAAAATATGAAAGGTGAAATTAAGATTAGGTTAAATTAACTGACAAAACTTTGAGTTTGCCTTCAGTGGTTTAGATTTTGCGTTGATGAATCAGTCAGGACAATCTATCTGCCTATATGTTTCTTCTATTATCTAAATAATTATTTTAATAGCCCATCTAATTTTTACGGAACAATGAAGATATTACGAGTAAACCCATTATTAAATTCTTGTCTGTTCGTTCACGATGAAAGCAAAAAGTACCGAACAGATTTTTACATTGTTTTTTTTTAAGGTCTTGGATTAGATTTAAAATTGTACGAGTATTAAACATAGTTGCAATATTGTACATTTAGGACCAGTTAGTTGTTTATATGTGTGTATTGTTTCAAATATTTTGCCTTCACCAATAACTAATCTAAAGTCACACTCCTCAGGGTTCCGAACGTGTATATAGGTACTAAGTTCATGACTGTAAAATAAAAGAAGATAAATATCCCACTAAATGCTTTAATTAAATATAATATGAGTGTGTAGTTTACTGTCATTTTACATGCTTGTCACTAAAACTAAGATAAATCGAGTCCAGAGTCTTGCAATATTTGTCGAGAGATCATTATGATGGGCTTCGTAGTTCCTCCATCTGTAACAACAAAAAATATTGTAGTGCGCTATCATAAATTTATAATTTCTATTTAAAAGTACAAATTACTTCAAAATACTCACATAATACTTAAGCTTTCATTCTAAGTGCGCTACGTTTCTTTCTACGCGCTTCATCAGCTCCACTTTTAAAGAATCCATAACTGTTTGCATTGGCAGCGGCATTGGCAGCTGCATTGGCTGCACCATATCCATTACCACTAGCAAGGGCATTTGCGCTTGCGTCAGCACTCGATAAGCCTCCGAAACCTCTGAATCCACCACCAAGGGCATTTGCACTTGCTGACGCGTCGGCACTTGATGCGCCTACTCCGTAACCACCAAGGCTATTAGCTAATGCATTTGCTGCTGCATCTGCATAACCACTACCTCTAAAACTATCTAGAGAAGAAGCTGCAGCATTTGCTGCTGCATCGGCACTTGAGTAACCTCCTCCCCAACCACCAAGGGAATTAGCTGCTGCATTTGCTGATGCATCGGCGTTTGAGTAACCACCTCCCCAACCACCAAGGGTATTAGCTGCTGCATTTGCTGACGCATCGGCGCTAGAGTAACCACCTTTCCAACCACCAAGGCTATTAGCTGCTGCGTTTGCAGCCGCATCGGCACTTGAGTAGCCTCCTCCCCAACCACCAAGAGTATTCGCTGCCGCGTTCGCTGCCGCATCGGCGCTTGAGTAGCCTCCTCCATAACCATTCAGTGCATTAGTTGCTGCATTTGCTGCTGCATTGGCGTTTGAGTAACCACCTCCCCAACCACCAAGGGTATTAGCTGCTGCATTTGCTGACGCATCGGCGCTAGAGTAACCACCTTTCCAACCACCAAGGCTATTAGCTGCTGCGTTTGCAGCCGCATCGGCACTTGAGTAGCCTCCTCCCCAACCACCAAGAGTATTCGCTGCCGCGTTCGCTGCCGCATCGGCGCTTGAGTAGCCTCCTCCATAACCATTCAGTGCATTAGTTGCTGCATTTGCTGCTGCATTGGCATTTGAGTAACCTCCCCAACCTCCAAGGCTATTAGCTGCTGCGTTTGCTGCCGCATCGGCACTTGAGTAGCCTCCACCATAACCATTGAGTGCATTAGCCGCTGCGTTTGCTGCTGCATTGGCATTTGAATAACCTCCCCAACCACCAAGGCTATTAGCTGCTGCGTTTGCTGCCGCATCGGCACTTGAGTAGCCTCCTCCATAACTATTGAGTGCATTAGCTGCTGCGTTTGCTGCTGCATTGGCATTTGAATAACCTCCCCAACCACCAAGGCTATTAGCTGCTGCATTTGCTGCAGCATCGGCACTTGAATAGCCTCCTCCATAGCCATTCAGTGCATTGGCTGCTGCGTTTGCTGCTGCATTAGCATTTGAGTAACCTCCCCAACCGCCAAGACTATTAGCTGCTGCATTTGCTGCGGCATCGGCACTTGAGTAGCCTCCTCCATAACCATTCAATGCATTGGCTGCTGCGTTTGCTGCTGCATTAGCGTTTGAGTAACCTCCCCAACCACCAAGACTATTCGTTGCTGCATTTGCTGCGGCATCGGCACTTGAGTAGCCTCCTCCATAACCATTCAATGCATTAGCTGCTGCGTTTGCTGCTGCATTGGCATTTGAGTAACCTCCCCAACCTCCAAGGCTATTAGCTGCTGCGTTTGCTGCCGCATCGGCACTTGAGTAGCCTCCTCCATAACCATTCAGTGCATTAGCTGCTGCGTTTGCTGCTGCATTGGCATTTGAGTAACCACCTCCATAGTTAGTGGCAGCATGGGCAGCTGCGCTAGCTGCGGCACTTGCAGCTGCACTAGCTACAGCGTTAGCTGTAGCACTGGAGACACCATAGCTAGAAGCGGCGGCACTGGCTGCTGCACTAGCTGCGGCACCAGCAGCACTAGCAGCTGCACTAGCTACGGCGCTGGAATGTCCACCTGAAGACGCAGCACTGGCTGCTGCGCTAGCTGCGGCACTAGCAGCGGCATTAGCAGCAGCACTAGCTACAGCACTAGCTGCAGCACTGCCGCCACCAAAGCTAGAAGCGGTGGCACTGGCTGCTGCGCTTGCTGCGGCATTAGCAGCAGCATTGGCTACCGCCTCAGCGCTTGAATATCCACCGCCGTAACCTCCTCCAGATAGTGCATTTGCTATCGCATCAGCTCCAAAGTTATTGGCAGCATGGGCAGCTGCACTAGCTGCAGCACTAGCAGCTGCACTAGCTACAGCGTTAGCTGTAGCACTGGAGATACCACCATAACTAGAAGCGGCGGAACTGGCTGCTGCACTAGCTGCGGCACTAGCGGCACTAGCAGCTGCACTAGCTACGGCGCTAGAATGTCCACCTGAGGACGCAGCACTGGCTGCTGCGCTAGCTGCGGCACCAGCAGCGGCATTAGCAGCAGCACTAGCTACGGCACTAGCTGCAGCACTGCCGCCACCATAGGTAGAAGCGGCGGCACTGGCTGCTGCGCTTGCTGCGGCACTAGCAGCAGCATTGGCTACCGCTTCGGCGCTTGCATATGCACTGGCGTAACCTCCTCCAGATAGTGCATTTGCTATAGCATCAGCTGATGCACTAGATCCTCCGGATCCTGGGAATCCTGGATAGGCACCAGGACCATATAAAGGACTTGGGAATCCGGAATTCGCATTGGCCAATGCATTGGCATTAGCAGATGAGTAACCTGATCCATATGTATTTGCTGCAGCGTTGGCGTTGGCTTGTGCTGATGACCAGTTAGGGCCTGGTGAAGGAACTGAAAAAATCAGTTATATTTAATTGAATTACTTAACTTTGATAAACACAAATACTTAATGTACCAACTAAATATTAAATACTTTATTCATCTTACCAATCGCGCATGCTGGATCAGGGGAGGATTCAATGAACACGTAATTGTACTTGACTTTGCAAACAAGAATCTTGCATGGTGCATTCGGAGATCGGAAAGGCACTAATGGCTGTTGGCGTCTGCATGTAGGGTCTGAAACATTTTGTTTAAACACATGCAGTTGAAGTAACAGTAGCTTTAAATTATAATTGTGCCTTAGTTACCATTCTTTTGATTGTTACTATACTTACTGACGTAGAGGATGACCGGTACGGGGTAATACTTATTGTCTGAAACATATAACGACGTGTAATGATTAAAGAGATTATATTGAGAACTTCTTAATAAATTCTTGGTTTAATTGAACCTACTGGTGATCGGCACTGGTACAGGGACGAGCACGTCCTTGCCAGGAACGGGTATGTAATGATTGACAGGGATCCTCACTGGTGGAGACGGTACGGGTACAGGTATTGGCCTGAAAGTTTACCGTGTAATTAAAACATGTAAGTTACTAATTGAAAACGTGGAAAACACAAAAAAAGCGAAATTATATACTAGATATATAAATAAAATACTGCACGCTGGCGTTCATCTTCGTTACTTTTCGCCATTTTTATAAATACAATCTTCGAAAAATTACTTTCATCCTACCACCTTTATGCCGATGTTTACATCCAAGCTCCTTCAGACAACTTGACAGATGCATTTACTATGCTCAACGAGAACTTGGATCGGATTTGCGATTTGAGCAAGAATCATTCTAAATTTTTGCATAAGATTCATATTTAGTCTACGCAAGTATGATTTCCAGATTTCCGTAAAGAAGTCAAGTGCGGCTCAACTCGGCTTCGCAGGAATGCCCATATTCTAATATTGAATGTATTGTTTAATCCCACCACTCCTTATCTTAAAATGCGGTTCCAGTTCCTCCATGACAATATAAACATCTATGCCCGTCGTAACGGGTAGTTGGAGCCCTAAAATAAGTCCGATTAGTCTAACTACTGAACTTCAATATAGCCATTTAGTTCTGGAGGTCAGAAGGCAGGTGCTACACGGAAAATATCGAAGTTCAGCTGCGTCAAAGTTAGATTGAAAAGCCGACTCTACATAACTGAGTTAAGAAATGGCTCAGAAAACAATAAATACGACTGTTAATAGTTCATCAGGCAAACAGGTCACCTTATTATCGGTTATTCTATATTTTGGCACCACTCTTGAAATGCGAAGGTTTTTGATCTCACCTATTTACCGGGTACGGAACGGGTACATCATTTCGAATCGGCACTGGCACGGGAACTGAAGGTCCTCGGATGTAAATCTTCTCTGGGGGCAGTTGAACGGGGACTGGTATACGCACCACGACTGGTTTACCAGGCACTGGCACCGGTACTGGGTATGGACGAGGGGGTCCAGGAATAACCATAGGAGGTGGGCCTGAAATGAAGATATATATATACAACTTTTTAAGCCATGGAGTTATTAAGCCTGTTTCTTTTAGAGATTGATTATATTATACTCGTATTATAGGCCGTATATATGCGCGGTGAGCCAGAGGTAGTATCAATGGACCATCAGATTCGATCAGTCCACCACCAACACGAATGGTGGCCTCTGGCTCGCTCTTGACTCATGTTCTTTCTCTCTCTCTCTCTCTTAACCTCGTCCCCTGCTACATCATGCTTTCGTAGGGCGCGATACAGTGGACGCAGTCATACTAAACTAGCTAACTTCCTAGATCCATAAATCGGGTATGATGATTCAAATATTAACAAAAAGTAAAACACACTCACATAATGGTGGAATCACTGGTGAAGGTGATGGCTGCGGGATTGGAAGTGGCAGTGGCACATCTGGAATTGGCAGCGGCTGAGGTGTTGGAAGTGGCAGAGGGAATGGCAGCGGTTCTGGAAAAGAACACACATAAGTAACAGTTTAACGAAAATACGACATTGTCGTCTAAATATTAAAAAGCAATAAGTATTGTATTAGCAATTATTAATAATAAAATATAGTATCTGATTAATTACCTGGTATTATATCTGTTAATGATAGACATAAAGAAATAAAATTAGTTAACAATTCTGAGTTAAAAGTATAATCTATTTCTAGTCTTAATATTATTAGCTACTGGCTAAAAATTAATAACATGTGAGGCATTAAGAGAATCAGCCAAGGGAGCAGAGTAGTAGTTATAAATGTCAATAAAACTAGTAGGTTTTCATAAATTAATTTAAGTCTATAAAATTACAATTGCGATCCGAAGTTGATCACGAGCGAAGTTTGGGGGAGAATGCTAGCTAAACGGGATACGAGCTAGTGTTGAATATTGGTTAGAATGGTGTACTCTGCCATTGATAAATTTTACTAAGATATTAATATCCAAATTCGTTCAGCCAAATCCGCAGTTAGACTGGTAAAGCGGGCCCAAGAATCCGAGGTGAAAGCTAAGATGTAGAAGAAAATTACAGGCCAAGTTCGTAGTATAAGTAGGCACTCCAAAAACAAATCTGGGTAAATCATATAAAGTATTTCAACAATCCTTTAGTTTAGTAACATACACCATTTTGCAATTTTTTAAATAGGTAATATTACCTTTTTAGATACTATCAAGCCCGTAATCCAAAGAAAATAATATCTTATCTAGTCACAAATAAGTAGTTCAAAACAAAATAATAATATCTGTCATAGCCTTGCCATTGTATTAATGACAGATTCTGGTAGGCTGTTGGTACAATTTTAAGATTCACTCACATAAACATACCACTTGAACAAGAACATTTACCTGGTAACTTTTCAGGTGATACTTCTGAAAATTTGTAACAAAATGTATTAATGAACAGAAGACTATCAACACAAATATCTCGAATAAAATGCCCAGAGTAGACCAAGAATATCGTGAGAATAATATTCAGGCTATGAACGAAGATATATTGAGAAATAAAGTCAACGATTCAAGTGAAACAGAATCAATATACCTACTTGTAACAAGAAGAAGTAGTGTACACCAAAGAGGTGGCATACATTACCTCCTTGTTTCACATGTGTACAACAGAAAGGTGGTGGGAATATCACAAGCCTCGCAGAAGACGCACTCGTTTTACACAAAATGAATATCGCCCTCAATGAGCGCAGAACTGATGCTAACAGGAGAAAACAGACCTGGACGGAACTGCAGTTAAAATATTATTTATTTCATCAATAGTAGTGAAGTAATACTTTTACTACAAATATTTTAAAGGGCTTGAACATAATAACAATATTAGATATGAGAATAATAGCATGACCAAGAGCTAGACCAGAAAATATACTTGGAACAACATTAAGAAGGCAGGACACGACGATATTTCCGTCCAATTGAGCAGTCCGACTGGGGAAGTACCTCCGCCCTACAGAATACCACGGCCATTATAACCTCGTGTTATGTTCCCGGTGGTAAGTAGGGTAGCCAGTGCTCACTGGAAAGTTATTGTACTATCAGTGAGAAGACCAAAGGCTATTTCTGCTGTGACGGCACAGAAACTCTTTATGTTTACAGGGTCGACAGCACTAATGCGACTCCCATGGTATTGCACACTTCCATAGGCCGCGGTAACCACTTACCATCAGGTGGGCCGTGTGCTTGTCTGTCACATCAGATGGAAAAAAACTGCCATTTGATCTGTTGAAATTCTAAAAATCATCAACACTAAAAACATGATTGAAGTTTTACAAGAAATGGAAACGCAGCGACAATCTTATTACAAACCTGTTTCATCGTCTATTGGAGTGATGTCTAAAGTCGAAACTTCTGTAAATATATATTTGAATCTTTAATTGTTATCATAGTACATTAAATTCCAGCCTTTTAAAATGGTACCTATGGTTCGGAATTAATTGTTATATCGCATGGTTCACTAGAGCTCAATGGCTAATGGATTCTGGTATGCAGTTGGTACAGTTTTAGGTTCACTCACAAAAGCATACCATATAAGCAGGAACATTTACCTGGTAATTTACATATATATATAAAACATTTACTTAATCACGTAATTCAAAATGGTCTAAAACATAAAGTTCATAATACGATAATATTTAAAATTAATTTATTAATTTGATTTAATAATTTTATTGAAACAATAATAATATGATTCGTCTGTAGGTGTCTCGGCATTAATTGATAAATCACATGGTTGTCTAAATGGCCAGGCTTTCAATCTCACTTAAGTATGTGTTATAGGTTACAACAAGTCTTTTGATATAATACGTACTTTAATGACAATTTATTGATTATGGAGTTGATTAAAGCTTACGTACTTTATCTGTTTATTATTTGTTTATTGATAAATGAAGAGCCGATCGTGGTAGTTTATTACTTCTTAAAGGTTATTTTACCCTTTGACAATAAAATCTTACTAAGAATTTGATTCGCGTGGAGCTCATTTTAGAATTTAGATTTATCGATTTTCTATTTATGCATAAATTAATAATAATTATATACTTTAGCCAATGGGGTATAAATAATGTAATTATTATCAAAATATAATATAATTTAGTTATTAACCTGGGTCATCCGGTCGAGGTAGCTGTTCTGTGAAAAACGTATTCGATTATTTTTAAATCTACCAACGAAGCAAGTTATATTTTTATAATTTAATTTATTTATTATTCAATATTTGTCTATAACAAAAAAAACTGTCTAATCACAGAACTTATTCAAGCATATGATAGGAATTGAGAATCTGCTCTTTTTTATCTTAATTTAAAAATTAAACTTGACTTTGTTTAACTTGGAATAAGAAAGACTCTAATGTACCTACGATGTTTATACTTTAAATTCTGTTACATAATATTGAGTATTACTTATATGTATACGGACCTGCTATTAAAGATTGTAATTCTAACGGTGGTGGACGAGGTCCCACTGAAAAGTGATATATTTTTCATATTAATAGTATAAATTGCTTTATTGTAGATCCCATAACTCAAGCTAGTTAAGTTTGTTTGGGTATATGTTTGGATATTATATATTTTGTTATTTTTCGTATGGGTTCATCGTCGTGGACATAATATATTGTCGCAACTATTGATCACATCTACGGTTTTGATTAACGAATTGTGATCAAACATACGTATGATTTCAAGTCAACGCCAATTTTTTTAATAAATAACCGCATCGAGAAATCCGCAATTGTGGCGTTTCCTTTTATTTTGACTGCTTTATTAAGGGCTATTTATTATGAGCCAAATTAAGACTGAAAATTCATACAATTGTCGTTTAAGAATTTAATACCGAAATTTTAACAATTTTAAATTCAACAAGCATACAGTGCTTGTTAAATCTTTTACGATTTTACGACAAACCAAACATGAAACTTTGAATTTAACTTCTTGATTAAAGGTAAGAATCGAATAATGATTGCGTTTCACAATATTGACAAATTAATAAAAAAAAATTTAAAGCATTACGATAATAATGTTAAGAATACCTATTGTAAATTGGTCCGCTGGAAATAATTGCTGTGTAGGTGTACAGTGGCCCCCAAAGATCTAACGGGCCCTAGCCTATGTCACATGCAAATCAGTACACCTACTAATTGGCAGACGAGAGGCTTCCCTCTTGGGATGATAACTAAGACAGAGCAGCAGAGTGGACCCTGGGCTCCAAAGTGAGAGCTTTGGATGTGAACTGAATTGGTGCTTGGATTAGGAAGAGTGATTGAAGATCTGGTTAGAGACCGAATAGAAGACCCTGAAAAATCATTATTAATTGTAGCATGTCATGTGTAATTCTTACGCCTGACAATCTGTCTATACAATCTATCCTCCGATCAATCTAGATTCACGACCAAGCCTCGTTCTAGAATATGGGCCTTAAAATATTAGGTAGACAAATATAATAAGTCGTTATCTTAATATGAATAACCAATTTTCAGCTGGTAAGCAATTTTCAGCAGTAAGATTCAGCGGGTAAAAATAATGATATTCGTGGTAATGTATGTGTATCTCAGAGTGCGTCTTTTGCCTATTCAAAGAAACAAATAGAATAGTAATATCCAAAATCGTACCCAAGACTGAAGACTAACTACAAACTAGAAGAGTAAAAGTCGGAAGACGGACTCCGGACTCCAAGGTGAAAGCCTCAGATGCGAACGAAACTAATAAGAAGACGATAATGATAATGAACGAAGTGTTTAAATCTGTATAAGACAAAGAAAATTGGATACTTTTGCTAGTAAACCTGGTACTATGAAGTCATGGAATTCAATAATCAAAATATTAGTAGCCTTATTAGGTGTGTAACTGCACCCACGAAATTAGAATATTCTCGGAAACACTTGAGTTAGTTGTAGAAAGACCTGGAACGGAACAAATAAAGGAAGAAATAATGATAAAAATTACCTGGCAGCGGCGGAAGTGGCCCTGTAAGGAAAAAAAATCATTAATACAATTCATTAATCATGGAATAAAGTAAGGTGAAATTAACAGGGCATTAAAAGCAGAAGTTGGCTAGTAGTCGGCATATCTTTTAATGCAACGCAGACTGGATGCGGAAGGCAGAGGATTGGATGAAATGGCACACATTGAGAGAGGTCTATGTCCAGCAGTGGACTGCCGTAGGCTAATTGATTAATTGACATCTAAATAAGAGGAACTTGCGGATCACTCTCTATTGATCAGTCTTTCTAAAGTTTCAGAGTAAATTTATCAAAAAGCTTTTGCATTTTGACGGATACTAAAAATTCTGTAGGAAAAACTAGAAGGCTTTGTTATCTATCCGGTATTCTGTAACTATAGCAATACTAGTTACTAGTAATACTAGTTGCCCTTGTAACTAGATAGATAAGATCTATCACTAGATGGATTAGATCTCTTAGTTCTTTTTCCTCTCGTATCAATGATTCACTTTTTTACTACTCCAAATTAATCGGTAATAAAATTTTTGCCATCTCAACCGCACTATTTATTTAGGTCGTCTTTAGTGCAGGAGGAAGAACATAGGGGACATGTAATCAAGTACGCCATGGACTGCACGGGGGCTCCGCAGTCACATGCGGTTAAGCCCGGGTCTCACATTCCCCACCTGCATAGATTCTCTTACTATCTCTTACTAGACGAATTAGATATCTCATTAGATGGATTCTAAGTTTATAGAAAGTAGTTACTTACGTGAGCATGAGCATGGTGCACATTTCGGGAACACTCCACCGAAGTTGTTGAAGCATCCGCATACCCAGCAACTGTCTCCTCTAGTTTCGTAGAACATGTCACCTTCATTGATGCACTGGTTCACAAGAGCTCCAGTTGTTTGAGGACCTAGAAGATAATTGTGTCGATGACATATTTGATCTCTACTATCAGGCTTAAAGTAACTGATTCATCCAACCCCTTCAGTATTACTTTTGTTAGAAGTGGATACATATCGGTAGTATCATGACCAGCCCCTTTAGACAAGTGGCATATCATTGGCCGGTATTTGGTAGAACAGAATGAAGAATGTATGGGATTTGACGTTTATGCCTGTCATATACGTCAAATCCCATTTCACCAAACGCGGGCCAAGAAATGCCACTTTTCTAGAGAGGCTGGATTGGAACCTGGCTCTTCGATCGTTAGGTCGACTCATAAAGAACTTAGCTACCGATGCTTAAATAATAAATTAGGAGTTAACCTTCATCCTTCCTCTTCATTTAAGCAAATATAATAAAATGCTTCAATACGTAACGTAATCTTGTATGGTGTTTGGAACTCCACATTAACCTTATGGGCCAAATCAATCGTAGGTAACTGCAAGCCAGTAAATCTGCCAATTGACAGATCAGGTTCTGGTGCAAGCTTTCCTTTCAGAATTGGGAGATCAAATGGAAGATGTTCCCATTAAAATCGTATAAGCCAAATAAAAAGAAGGGAAAGCTGACTAAAGGATAGGGCTGTTCTCCATCCGACATCCCATGACGTGGGACGGAAGATCATAGTTAGCGAACAAATCTAACAACCCTGCCCTGAGTAATTCTGTCAATGGCTGGCAACTAACCATAACTCGGGCAAGAAGGTCAGACGGCAGAAAAAATAAGCCACATCGTATTTAAGTGCTCCCTAGACTTGAAGGTCTCCGATGCGAACTTCTGTAAGAATGATAATGCTGTAAAGGGTTTTGTCAATAAACAGTTCATCAATACCTGCTGGGGAAATAACGGGGCCGGGGCTGATGAGAGGTTTCATGCCAAATAGTTCTGTTGGGTCGAACATACGAGATTCGTCTGTCCGTGAATCATCTTCCCGTGCTTCTGCAACAAAAAGTTAAGAAATGAGTTCCTGCTCATGGTTTCTTTGCCTGATGTGGATTGGATTCCCAGTACAGACAAATGGTAATAGGGTTTCACACATTTAGGAGGATCGCAATTCGAAATTATGAATTCCATTTTTTGCGTGGTTCACCCCCTTTTAAGTATAGTTTAAATTGGACCCCGTTTTTATCATCTGAGTTTGATAAATGGATTTACCAGAGGCAGCATCTGCCGCCGCTCGTTGGTCTGCTGCTGTCTCTGCACTTCTTGATTCAGGGTCATCATGAGACTTACGTTGCTCAGCGCTTGAACTTACTGCTCGAGCATCGGCACTTCTTGCGTGTTCAGCGCTCACCACCCGGTATTCCGAACTGCTTGCTCCAAGCAGCTCAGCTGTTGCCGCGCAATGTTTAAACAACGTTAACTCACAGTACATGACACCTTTATCATCTATATATTCACAGCTCAGACACTTAATTCGACGGGATGGAACCATGATGAATATCTTACCACTTTCAGGCCGGGCACTGATCCCCACGGCCAGCAAGCACAGGAGCCCTAGGCTCCACTTGATCTTCATCATTGTTTTTGGACCCTTAACTTTGGACCCAACAGTGAGCTGCAAACAACTCACCGAAGATGCCCATTTGTTCGTCGGCTCTAGTATTTAAACCATTTCGGGCTGTACGGATTGAAATGTGTAAAAAATCAATTTTGTTATTAAATTCTGTGCAATATATTGATTTAATCTCATTTTTAATATATTTAAAATAGCCGTGAACATTATATGGATATAGGATAGTATAATCAATTATTATAATTGCTCCTTAATATAATTACTTTGCAGTTTGGCGGTCATAGTCTGTTAAGTGTTAACTTGCCATGTTCAATTGAAGCTAAGTTAATTTATAGTGTCATGTAATCTCGGTTCAGGCAAGTTATCTGTATGTTGATGAACTTTTCTAAGTTGGTTTAAAGAAATCCTTGACCGGTAAATTAACCAGGTTGTTAATAAATAGAGTTTCACTTGATGTCAACTTAGAGCTACATGAGAGAGTAGAGCTCTGTAGAAGGTAACGTGCCAGGAATACAATTGTCTTACCCATAAAATAGCAATTGTCTGTGTACCTTTTTAGTACCTTAGTACTAGAAGTACATACATTTTATATCCATGCCGTTACCCCTCCGATTATCTAGACTTATCTAGACTACTTACTTCTGTTCTTATATACGTCAAATTCCTCATTCGTTCGTCGTTCATCGTTTTATCATTATGCTTAAAATAATTTTGTCACTGACAACACCAAACAAAATGGCAATAAATTATTGCTTCAAACGAAATGAAATATGAAAACTCAATTTCAAAATCGTAAGTATTTAACATCGTAATGTTATAAAATTACATTTAACATGTCTGAAAAACAAGGGGCAAACACAATGGGGAGGGCGGTCGGAAACTGAGTGGGGGGTCAACGGAAACGGAAGTCCGACACACACAATGACGCTCCGTGGCGCCATCTACGTGCAGACCCTACGTAACGTCGACGTTACTCTAAAACTGTCCAAAAATATTATTATCCAATATATATCCTAAAAAAAATAGTGGCAGTGGTTTAGTGGCTATATTTAGTGTGCAATTAAAAGATCGAGGGGTAGAACCCCGATAATTAAATTGCCAAGTGACTTTTAACACAAGTATTTTAGCCTCAGCCAGAGAGGGTTTACACACAAGTAATTACGGTAGAATCCAAAAAAGTTTCGAACACTCGAAATGCTAAATTATTAAAGCTGCAGTCGAGAGGCATCTGCCGATTCAAATAGTAGATCTTGTGGTTTGTATGTTATAAGAAAATTTGATTGTCGTTGTAACCAGTGCTACCGGTCTAGAGATAAATCCATCTTATTAGATGTGAGTGGGCTTTCAAGGCATTCATTTACTAGTGCCATTTTGGTCTTTCACATAGTTAAGAAGAATCCCTAAGTGATTTAAAAAAAAATAGGTAAATGATGAGAACATTCTAGTATCAGTCAATCTATTGTCCCACCGCTGTCCACAACCGTACATAATCCTCTCTGGTATACATTCGAAAAATATTACCTGTAAATATTTACAGGTAATATTTTTCGTATGTATACCAGAGAGGATGTAGGTACAGGCACATTCAATTCATTCCTTGTATTATAGACCGATACAAAATTACAGAATAGCAGAAAATCTATTTGATAACTAATCATTTCTATTTGGCGGGCCCTGGCGGGCACATGGGCACATGATTGATTAAAACAAAATGGACGACAATAATATTGACAGCTGACGTCAAATCGTAATGCGTATATTGGAGAAATAGTATTTTGTTGTTGTTGATATTTCTTAATTATTTTGATAGAATATGTGACTGGTGGAGATCAATACAATATACGTCCAAAAATCTCTGAAACTAGTTAAGGGATTTTTAGATTTAAATTCTATGATATATTTATACCAAAATAATCATTTACATAAAAGGTACGCAGAGGTGTATCAACACACATTTATTGTCAACTACGATTTTCGGTACTACTTAAACGGCCAACGGTCAACGGGCACTCTGTATATTTACTGTTGTATGAAAGGTAACCCAAACTTTAGTCATTCAGCCACCCAGACACCGCTGTGAAATGCTCATAAAATATTCTTCTCATATTTAATTTATTTAAATATTCGTAACGATTATCGTAAAAGTTTCCCTCCGGCAAAGTTCCTAACTGCCAAACATTTCCTATGTACAAAGATCCTGATTTTGCCCAACAACATCAAAAAGACTTTTTATTTCTTTCCTAAGTCTTCCAAAGATGGCTCCAGAACACGAAAACTTCACGTTTTTAAAATTGAAATACTTACAAGTTGGCATAAAAAGACTAAAGTTTTGTAAAGATAAAGTTCGCTTTAAACTTTTAATTGTAAGGAGTTGATTGATTGCTATATATAGGTGTTTAACCCCTGATGCAATAAAAAGGTAGGTATTTTAAGTTTAACATATGCTTCTCTCACGGCATCGTGCTCCCAAACAAAATTCTACATACATTTAGATACATGCCTACATATTACATACATATCTATAATTTATGTTGTATGTTCCGTCGCTCTCGCAGTCGCTCCCGTAAAAGGCTTTTTTTTAGTGCGGGAAATCCCCACGGATACCACCACCGCCGGAGCCGAAGCGGGAGGTTATTATTTAATTTTGGGGACGCCGGATGGCCGGACGGATGATCCATCCGCGGCTTCTGCGGGCCATTTCATCCAAAGGGGGAGGTTATGTCGGACTCGAACCGACTATACCGCACGCAGTCTATGGGGCGCAGTACAAGGCCAAAGGTGAGGTAGGTAGTGCATATCCCTCGCACCCCTGCTGACCCAGGGCCATCTCTCTCGAACTGACCCTCTTCGGGTGGGGGGAACCACAGGGTCCCCAACTTATGCCCGGTATAGGGGGAACGGAGGTCATTCATCGACCCGTAAAAGGCTGTATGAGTCAAGCCAATGACAGGAGAAGGAATAAATAGTCCTCAGGTCGCAAAGATATGCCATAGTAACATCTCGCCATCATCCGCTATCCTGATCTTTCAATTTGACTATTCACGTCTTTTACAAGAGCCACTGCCATCTGAACTAAAAGAAAAAAAACTGCGTTAAAGTCTCATCGGTAATGTAGTTGGTGTACCGGCTCGTAGGTATACCAACTTGGTTTGGGTCCCAATGATTTCGATGGGGCCAATATACCATACATAGCAACAGGTGAATCTAATGAAAGCATATTAAAATTTCAAATGTGTTGTAAGTAGGTATATCAAATCAATATTTTAATTTTGTATTATTATTGTTACAGGTAAGCGGGTTATTTACGGATTCGTAATAATCACTTAGCTTTGATAAGGTAATATCAACATTAGATTTAATATTATTAAAATTCAGTTAAATATAAATTCAGTTTCTACAAAGACCCACAGGAATAGTGTACTATTACAGATTATAATGTATCTCTGTGCGATATTTCATCCAGTTCTGTTAAGCCAGTCTAGCGTGATTGAGTTACAAACATTATAATTTATCATGACAAGATTTAACCTTCACAAACTCACATTCTAGATCTTTCTTCATTGTGCTATCTAGGTTCAAAGTATGCAGAGTGAAACTATGTTCTATTGGTTATGGGATAAACAGACTTAGATAGTACATTTTTTTCTTGATAAAAGTTATACAGTCTGGGTGTAATTGATTTTATTAGTGCATAAAAATATTCGCATTAAGTGGGATTCGAATCCGTGACCTCTAACGTAGCAGTTGGACGCTCTACCGCTGCACCATCTATCATACAAACATTAAAACTTTAGCAAAAGCTTGTAATAAATTAGACCAACCTCTCCACCGAAAACTAGCATGCCTGTTTCATCCTGTTGCAAATTCCAGTAAATATTATAAGCAGTCTGGGCCCCGGGCCCCAAAACCCTCGTTTGTCAGTAAACACCTCCACGTACGTCCCTAGGGCCTGTGCTGCAAGTGTCTCTGATCAAATCTCTGTATGCAATTTAAACTTTGCGTCTGCATTTACAAAGCTGGTGTTTGCTGTTTGTTTGTTTAGGAACATTCATTTGAATTGTGGACGATGTGATAACGTTGGTAATTCTAGGTAGGAGAATACTTGTTTCTGATTTATTTGGTAATCCTGGTTGCATTCGAGACCGACACCACGGAGTTCGGGGTCCAATTAAAAATTATGTGAGTTGGTTTTTTTCGTCTAACCTCCCAGCCTGAGTTATAGTTTTTTTTTATTATTTATAGGACACGTCAATTTGTCTTCACCTCGCCTGATGGTAAACCGAAGGCAAAGTCTCAGGCAAGAGGGTGACCATAACATACACGTACCATGTTAACAATGGTGGCACTCAGCTAGACGGCCTCGTCAAAAGAGGATTGTCGCCTGCGCCCCGCGTGACACCCACCGGTCCCACTAGTGCTGCGACCACAATCCCCCCTGCCCGGCTATGCACTTGCTGACCCCTAAACGCAATCCAACCGTGACTGGATTACTATGGAGGGTTTTTCGCAGTTAGTAGCCAACCAGTGGTAGAGTTGTTCAGGTCGCCTATATAGGCCTTCGTCTTGACCTAACGACTGTTGACGACCAGGACCGCCGACTATTAACTTGCACTTGTGATCATCTATCCAAGTAACTTAACTCATTAATCGTTTACCGAACAGTGTGCGTCGGTAGCTTAGTGGTTAAGGAATCGGCCTTACGATCGAGAGGTCCCGGGGTCTACTCTTGACCATAACACTACCGACGTGGAACTAGTACAAGTAATTTAACTTGTTTGCAGGGGTTAGAGGGAATATAAGTAATTACAGTTGCTTATCTACACTACAGAAAGATTTGTATTTTTGTGTGTATGTTCGTAATGAATAAACTCAAAAACTACTGTGCCGATTTCAAAAATTCTTTCACCATTGGAAAGCTACATTCACCCTGAGTAACATAGGCTATATTGTATTTCCACGGGAACGTTTAATTCGCTGGTATTCTATAAAGAAGTGAGCACGCCTGGCCACCTTCAGCCATTAAATTGAATACCGGCGTAAGCGTTCCATTAACTGGCTGATTGAACCAGAACCACTGAACTTTGGTATAGGTGCAGATTGGAACTTGAGACAGGACATAGGCTATGTTTGGTCGCGATAACCGACATCCACGCGGGCGGAGCCGCGGGCAACAGCTAGTAAATTATAATACTAAAGTAACATAACAAGTAACCTGTGCAAGATAACTTCACCCTGCCGACTGGATAGCCTCAACACCCGGTGTCAGCTTAAAATTCAAACACATTGAATATTTCCAACTCGGAACAAAACTATTATCGGCAATTTTAAAATTTCCTCTCCGAAGTACCACGCCATAGATCACTGGCGCCATCTGCCGCGCGATAATGGAAGCTGTCGGGACTTCGGGAGTGAGGTGGGAACATGACGGGATTGTTCCCATTCCCGTTTTTGTGTTATTGGGAATACTGTTTTGGAACTTAGTTTGTGTTTGTTTATACATAATATTGTACTGGGTGGGAACTGTTCATAATACTCATCAAATGTTTGTAAATGAAAGAAATGTAACGAAATTAAATTTAATCAATTAAAAAAAAATACAACTGTGGTGGTTACGTTACTCTACCAATAAGAATCAGTGGTGCACTTGAGTGTACCGGTAACTTCGGTTACTTATAGTTTTGAAGAAAGGTTGTATCACGAAATAAGTGGTAGGTGATAGCCCTGTTTATGCCATAACATAGAACTGTAATGTTTGGAAAATAAATGTATGAATTCTAATGTATTATGTATTGTGTTAGTAACATAATGTATGGCATAAAGCATTTTAAATAATAGAAGTGATATATTTTCTGCAGTCTAAAAGTAATTTTATGATCACATTAATCGTAAAAACCAGAGAGGAATAAGTCTAAAAGCCTTATAACACGTATAAACATTAGGTTTCCTTTGTACCCCAGAGGGACACAACGGGTTCTAATTAATACCCGAGAATTGCTGTTTAATTTGTCTTCATTAATATTCATTGTACACAACCGTTACATCTATACAGATTTGAACCGAAACCCTTAAGGACCTACCATAATTGGATGCAGTGTTAACAATTACCACTTAAATGATCATGGGCCCCTAGGACTAATTGAGCACAACAAAACAGAAAACCTGACTTAAGAATTTATTGAAAACATACATGACGGAAAAATCGAGTGTCACGAGCGCAATGAGGACATTTTATAGCAGACTAGCACACGGCCCACCTCATAGAAAGTAGTTACCGTGGCCTATGGACGTGTGTAGCACCAGGGGAGTCACACTCCTTCGTAATCGGTTGAATCTCATACCTGCACACATTTTAACGTCACAGCGTTAATCTCAGCTGCATCCGAAGTTTGCATTTAGGATCCTGGTCCACTCTCGTACAGGATAAACCACACTAGTTTATCCTAACTTTTACGGGAGTGAATACCATTGGATCTCCAATTCCTGACAGAAAAATCCGCTAAAACCTCGTGCCTTTATTAGATTGGCTTGAGCTTCGATGATCTTGAATACGGGAGTCCTAAAATTAAAAAAGAGTCAATAAAAGTTAGTCAAATATTGCTCAAAGTTTAAGAATAATATAAATATCTTATTGAAGAGCGAGAAGAAAATTGCATAACTGTAGTAAACGAAACCATTTTTAATGTTTTGTTCATCGCGTGAGAACTCATGCAGGGCTGTTCTGTCGCGCGGATGGGACGAGCCGCGTCATTTGTTGCTACTCCGCTTGGAACACACTGATGAACGGTAGGGCTGCCACGCGCTTTTTGGTAGAAGTTATCTTGCATTTTTATATGGTTAAATAAATAGATAATAACGCCATCTATACTTAAACATAGCGAATATATAACTTTTTAAAACACGAACTCAAGCAAAAAGTTTTGTTTTGTGCAGTGAAACTCGGACAAGGGTCCAGAAATCTGGGAGTTTACAGTCCAGGAGGAATAGAATGATTTTAAGCGAAACCAGCAAGGGCGATAGTGACATTGATAAAAATATTTTACTTCTTAAATAGGAAATAGTACTTATACCTACATACATTGAAACACAGGGAACTTATGTATCCTACTTAATATCATAAAATGTGCAAGTTTTTGAAGATATTCGAATGTTTGTTATTCAATCACAGATGGAAAAATTATACAGGCCTCTAAATACTGTCCAGGATAGTACATAGGTAACCTTTTCCACTATCAAAATTCCACACGAAATATGGTATTAAGTATCATTGTTGTGTGATGTACCCTACTTCGGTTACAAATACGAGACAATAAACTTCACTAAAAGTTTGCTTGTGATTTTTTCATTCATTTATAACTTTGAAAACCTAAATTTGATAAACTAAGGCATAACAATTAACAATACAATACACGAAAATCTATCTCTCTTATTAAATATTCACTGCAAAATTATTCTAAGTTTATTTTACGTATATTCCACAAACTATCGTGTTTAAATATAGGTTAAAATTTACACAGATATGAAAAAGTATATTTAAATTGTACCACTACATGCCAGCACACGTAGAACGCTTCGTAATATTTATAAAAGTGAAAAAAATATGTATGTGAGATTAATGCAAATATATGTGTATTACACGGTGGTTAATATCAAATGTCATGTATATATTGCATATTACAGGTGTGGGATAAACAAACATATAGTATACAAGTACGCGCATTTGAATACAACCGAAGCATGCAATGAATTTGCTTTTCGGTCATGGATACGAATCGTATCTTGCAATTCCTTTACTTTATCATATTTTATATTTTTTTTTACTTTTTTTACTTTATCATTTTTTATTATTTTAAAGGGATAAGCAAAGATATGTTTTATAATTATATTTTAATTACGTTATTTTTGATCTTGTGGTTGAAACAATGGCCACCCTATTGCTGCATTTTGTTAATGGAAACCTATGATAGTTTTCTGCCTGTGCTAGTTTGCATCACAACAATCAATTATTAAAAAATGTATGACTAAACTTTGGTGACTAAAATTCTGAGTATCGGATAGTGTGAAGACATATTACCATGTTACAATCCTCTTTTCATGAGGCCTTCAAGCTGAGTGCCATCATTGTTATCATGGCACGTGTGAAGTCAAATTCACGTGTCCTTATATAAAAAAATAATGTTAGATAAACTTATAAGAAAAAGTAAGTATGGTGACAACCCTGTCGCAAGTATCATTTTCAAACGGGTTGGTGTGCGTGTTACTTACCGCGGAAATTCGTCCGTACAGTACTAACTAGTACCTACCTGCGCTTTTAGCGACGGAGCCTTTGTAACGACGGAAATGCCTTAATGAGGAATTGTTATTATACGGAGAGGGTGCTGACTTAAATTATGTGCCAGTCGCTGGTAAAACATTGTCATAGAGAAGATATTATTCTTAAATAATGTAGATTCCGCTCACTGGAGAGTTTTGTGCTATCAGTGGGAAGACCAAAGACATGTCCTGATTTATCGTCTACACTGACGGCACAGAAACTTTCTGTTCTTACTCCCCTGGTGTTGCACACGTCCATAGGCCAGGGTAACCACTTTCCATCAAATGGACCGTGTGCTTGTCTGCCACCTCTGTGGTATAAAAATAACAGAGCGACTGCCGTCTAATCTCCCAACCCTGATAGTAAAGCCTACTCTAGAGCCTCCATCGTTGTTATAGCATGTGCAAGGATATTAGTAGGTCTCTTTCCATGGTCAAGTATTAACTAAAAGGTAAATTTCGTATCTACTTAATTTTGTTCTTAAGTTGCTCTGAAGGACTGTTCTTGATTTGATTAGAAGTTTTGTGGTCGTGTAAATACTCAGTAAAAGTTAATCGAGACTAAGATGTTATTAAAATCCTACACTTTCTCGAAACACGTAAATCAGGTCTTAATGTTGTCAGATCGTGAAAACATGAGACCGTCGTGACAAATTTAATCACCTCCTCGGAAGGTTTAAGTCCTGGCACCCCAGATGGTACAGATGGCTCCTACTTTTAATTACAGAACTGAGAGAAATATCTAAAACAATGTTTGTTATAGGACATTTAATTTAATTGTTTCGTGTCGAACGAAGCTTCACATGTTCTGACAAGCGTTTGAGAAGGGCGCCCGTTTAGGACGCTTGGACGCAATTATTTTGATATGTATGTGTGTTTACGCCAAAACTAGCAATAAATCTAGTCTTAGATAATTGTGTTTATATTATTTAATTAAATTTAAAATTTAATATATCAGTAATGAGATTTACATAATGGTAAGTTTTATGTGGAGCGCCTATTCAATTTATCACCGCAATAACATAATACATGTGATGAGCGTAGTTACATTGCTATAACTAAATTATGTGTTTGATTGTGTTTGAATGTTTAATTTGACCTACTTTTATTTCCTCCGTGAATTAGACCAATAAGGTCTGAATAAGGATATTTTCAGAAATATTTTCTCCATTGCTTCAATGGCTTTAAACAGAATTAGTATTTTTAAGCCCAGGGACCTTACCATCATCTCTTAAAGGTGATATTATTTCAATCTTATTTTACTTTTATAGTGTGAGTCGGATTCAGACCGTTTCCATCCCTCGATATTTGAGTGTACTTTGACCAGATTTGTAAATGTAACATATAAATATATAAGAGATGCAAACGGTATCTGTCAAAAACTAACTGGGTTTTTGACAGATACCGTTTGCAACTCTTACTCTCTCTGACCATATAACACTAGTTCTAAGCATCCTGACACTGTCGATGTTGTCGGTCCGATTTACACTATGAAAGTCACTAAGTAATATTAAAATTATTCTGTTAGAGAAAGTAAGGTCTCTGGTCTTGTTAGCGATCCAAATCTATTTAAAATATGTAAAAACCTTATGTCACATGAATAACGTAAAGAAATATTCCTTGTGATTAATCAGGACCACACTGAGATTAGAAAGGTCTAAAGGTGGTGGACCCTCATTAGAAGGCTTCCGGAAGGCGGGCCCAATTCATTTGGTGTAAAGGTGTTTGGATATCCTATTGTAATGTTTAACCAATTGTTGGGTCGGAACACCCGAGACCCGGGGGTTGGAAGAAAAGTTTTGCACACATAAACGTTTTAGAATGTATAGAAAAATGTGTGTGGGAGTTGTATGTAAAGACAACTGTCTTTTATATTAGAAACAAGCTTATAACAATGGCTTCATCTGGGTGGAATATCCTTATGCTGATCTAATTCCCAGTCAATGGTCTAAGGCCCGTATTCTTGAATGCCACTCAGCTGAACCTCGATTTATTTGAGAAAAGATTGTCTGTCTACACGTATTGACAAATTTTGACAGGTAGTCTGACAGATTGTCTTTACAATTTTTCCTCGGATAAATCGACATTCAGCTGAGTGACATTCTATAATAAGGGCCTTAGACCTAATATCATATACATTCTTTTTCACAAGGCAACAGGTAGAGCCTATCAGAAAAGAACATGGCAAAATTATTTTTATCAAAAGCGAGCTATTACAAGCAATCGATCAATCAATAAGCCCAGCGCAGTTTCCACGCAGGCTAGACGAGTTGGTGCTTGTTTCACCAAATACGATTCTTTAACTTTGGTCTCCATTTTGACTCCACTGATTGCACGAGCATGAATGACTATTTCAAGAATTTGATGAACTATGAATAATCAAAGCTTTCTTTACAATAAAATTAATGTAATTTACAAAGACCAGGGTTCAAATACAATACTTTTAATTAGAGAGACGAACAAAATGAAAAGTGCAGCGGCGCTATAATGTACTGCGGGCTGAATTAGTAAAACTTTCACAAGTTTTAATAAGGCAAGGAGGAGCGAGCTATCGGTCGCAGGTTTCACTGCCAGATGATGAACGATAGCGATTTAGTTAATATGTGTTCTGTGTCCGCTACTTGTTCCATAGTAATAAGTGTGACTATCGTTTCTAACTTTTATTTGACATCTTTTTTACCTCTCCAGTTTCCAAAAATCAAACGATTCTGTTCCTAGCCAGCAATCTAATGAAGCATTCAAAATATTTGATTACCTACTTTTTGCTGTGTTTCATATTGGATTGGACTATCCAGGCACAAAATCACCCTGTATACCGAAAATATGCCAATCAGTTCGAGACATTTTTAAGGAAAGTTAGAAAGGAAGACATATTATCTTAATCGAGGTCGGTAAATGAGAAGGAGGCATGAACATTTACGTTTATATCACTATATTACTTCACCGTCCCTACTCGCTAATCGCTATCAATGAGACCTATGCCTAACTCCGGCAAGTTTCTGTTGCTTCCTTCCTGAAGCTGTGAAACATTTCAGGATGGGTTTCCTTTACTTTTCGTTCGAGTCAGTTTGCTGATTTTAATTGTTTCGTTTGTTTCATCAGCGAGATATTGTTTAGTATCGAGAATTTTGATTTAATTCCATTTTATTTCACAGCTCGAATTGTAGACTATTGTAGACTTTTTTATTAGTGATTCCTTACGCTATACATCATAATAATACTTGGCTCGCCGGAACAGGCACGTTTTCTTTGTTAGTTGAACGTGAGTTGGTTTTAGATATAGCTTTTTAATATTTCTTGGTTTCCTGAACGTCATAACATTTGTGAATTGTAACTAACTACTCATTAAAGACTTATAGGTTCAAATACACCAATTTTTATAGAATTCTTTCGCGATTTAATTGATGTTATTTTAATACTTACACTTTCATTACTGTCTGTAATGTGAATAAACAGTTCAAACTTTTAAATGCACAGCAGTTTCCATATATGAATAAAATATTAATGAAAATCCGTCTGGCAGCGCTATAAAACATTTAGTAGATATTGAAAGCACCATCTGTTCCAATAGCTCGTTGCTAACCCAGTTCATTTAACCCCCCTCCCGATATACTAGGTCCTTCTTTTTCTATAATTTAATATGAATTTCAAAACACCTTCATCTGTTTCACTCCTCAGATGTATTTATATATGGCACAAAAGTTAGCACCGCTCGGTCGAGCTGCCTTGTCTTCGCAGGTGCCACCAACGAAGTTGTACGAAACTCAACAATTTATACTTTGTTTGCGTACTACTGAGTTGAATTGTACGAAATAGAATTTAACAATAGGTTTGTACTGTGTAAATCTACACTACTATTATAAAGAGGAAAAATTTGTATGTTTGTAATGAATAAACTCAAATACAACGTGCCGATTTCAAAAATTATTTTACCATTGGAGAGCTACATTCGCCCTGAGTAATATCGGCTATATTGGATTCCCACGAGAACGTTTATACCACCCGTGCGAAGCCGGGGCGGATTGCTAGTGTTATTTTAAAGAAACAACTACCTATTGAAAATATTTGACAGCGTCTGACGCGTGGCGCTAGTGAACGCGGCCGCTACGCAGAGGGCGCGGGTTCGATCGCCGTTCAGTGTAAATATTTGTATGCATGAATATGTATATATGCATCGGTCTGGGTGTTTCTGTGTATTATATGTATGTATTTATAAAAAAAAGCATCTAAGTATGTTTATTCGCATTCTAGATTCCAAGCTAGTTATGCTATGATCACCATGGATCTAGATAGCGCTGTGTGAAATGTTGTGGAATATTATTATCATTGTCATTAAAGCATTAGTCGCGTTTCGGTACTCATTTTCTATATTTCACTTATCTTGGCTTTTACGGGAGTGACTACTGTTTGATTTCCAACTCTGAGAGGAAAGCATGCACCTGAGTCTTGCCCGTTAATTACCAGGTGCCGACTTGCAGGTAACTATACTTTTCTCGTAAGGAGAAAAGTTATAACGTGCCCTTAGAACCTCCTCCATTTCTTTCCTTTGTCACACCATTAAGACCTGGAACTCCTGGCCCGTTCACGTGTTTCCTTCTTACTACAGTCCCTGGCCCTTTAAACGGGGCGTGAAAAAGCATCTGTGCCACCATTATAACATGATATTTACGTGTCTGTAATGGTGGCCCTCTTTCCTGAGGCTTTGCCTTTAGCTTACCATCAGGTGAGGTGAAGTCAAATTGACGTATACTATGTAAAAAAAACAGAAAACGGTAAAAAGAAATTGTTATCTGGCAGTTGCAACCACATCTCGGGTAAAAAAACAGATACTAAACCAAGAGAGTAGGCACTGGCAAAGCCAAAATTGATTCCGTATCGGCTCATATAAAATGCATGTCAGTTACAGAACTATTTAGGATCGGTTACAGACTGGTTTCATTTCAGTCACCAATCCGTATATAGACACATACATTATGTAACATGAAGATTGAAATAAACCACTTTTTACGGATTCTATATCGATTTATTGGTTATTTTTTTACTTTTAAACCGACGACGTTTGGGCTACTTTTCAGCAGCCATGTTCGCGATAGCTGTCATATAGTTTGAAGTGTAAGTTATCACAAAGTACCCGAATCATGATAAATTGTTGTTGTTATTATTTATGCAGAATGAGTCCACTGTCAAATTAAACATAAGTATATAATATATTATAATTTCAATTATTTTTATGAAATAGTAGTCGCTTCCTCATCTTATGCCTCCCCCATCGGTCTCTACAAGTTTCTGTCTCTGGCTTTTGTCATCCAGTTCGGTCCGCATCTTTGTAGGAAAATATCTGCCCACCTCTTTCTTTGGCGCCCTTTGCTTCTTTTCCCTTCCTTGGGAACCATTCGGTGGCACGTTTCGTCCACCTTGAGTTTTCCATTCGGCAGATATGACCTTGACTACAAAGTCTCAAAATAAAGATATTGAGCGCAAATCAAACTGTTTGTACGGGCAAACCCGAACATTTCGCTAGCGTAGCTTTTGTGCTTCGCTAGCACCGGCCGTGTCGCATTATATTCATTTTATTACATAATTATGTACTTTAAGTCAGTGCCAATAAATGCGTCATTCTGAACACATGTGTTTCAATCAAGGAAACCTCGGCGCGGCACTCACTAGTAGTCATCCCAGTAAAGATCTTATATTTTTTCTACAAGATAGTAAGACAACGTCACGATGACGTCACCCTTGCTCCTATTTCTATTTAAAGTTTTTTGCCGGACTTGGCAAGTTAAAAGGTGTTAGGTCTCTGACCGTACACTGTTTTTATTGACTTAAATTGTATTATTGTGCAAACTACCTATAGGTGTGTACCACTATCAAACCAATCAGTCAGCAGGAAAGGGAGGACTTTAGGATCATTTTGAGAACCTACTTTGTTCGTCAAAATAGATCTAATGTATTTACCAATACACAAATAAAAATACAGGTAATCCCACCTATTTATTTTTAAAAGCTAAAAAATTGCGAATATGCGATTTGTTCCAAGAAATAAATGTCTTACTGCCTTATATTAGGATTTAAGACTAGCCCACTAGTCCACCCATCTTCCTAGTTAGGCAATCAGGTAAGTACCCCATATTTTACAGCATCCACCGTCTCGGAGATCGATGGTCATTGACCGAATAGCCAACGAATTATAAATCTGGGGCGATGTAGCTCTCTTTTTCTTGCAGACTGGTTTCTAGATGATTCCATTGTTCTTTTCTCATTTCATTAAAAACTTATTTTTTTTTTTTGTAATATTATACTGCCTTGACTTGTTGAAATATTTAGTTTTAGTAAAAGTTTACTTTTATAACTATTAAATATGGCTGTCCTTTGGAACGTATAAGGTTCAACCAAGCTCAGCAAATGAGCTGCTACACTGCTAATTAATGACCGAAGCTCTTGCGTAGGTTTTTCTCTCGAGAATAGTAGCTCAGATGGCAGTCGCTCTAGTAAAAGTCAACAAAACTATGATGAATAGGTTAACATATTCATGATAGTTGATATAATAGTATTTTCAGACCGATACGACCTTCTAAGCCTTCGAGAAGAGCTTCTCACCTTAAAGGCCGGCAACGCACCTAGAACCCTTCTAGTGTTTCAGGTGCCCATGGGCGGCGGTGATAGCTTACCATCAGGTGATCCGTCTGCTCGTTTGCCTCCTATGTCATAAAAAACAATAAAGTGGATAAAAGGGTTCTAAGTTTGGACTTTGGACATTACCGCTAGAAGAATAATGACGATAATATAAATGTACATTTTTGAAAGTTTTGTAAGTTTGATATAGAATCTATGGTATGAGGCCCTTGTACAGCACGTATAATGATCCCATCATTAAAATCGAAATGCTGCTCTGAGAATTCTCATTCATTAGTGTGAAGAAGTAAGAAGAACTGTAGAGTTGCAAACCCAATAGTATTGTGTATATTATATTCCTTATTCTATAAATTTATTTATACGACTAGCATCTCTGTTCGTTTTCACTCGCGTTTGTTTTGTTCTCTTTGTAATCTTATATATAAAATAAATTGCAATTCTGTAAGTCTCGCTAAAACTCGAGAACGGCTGAACCGATTTGGCTAATTTTAGTCTTGAAATATTTGTGAATGTCCAGGGAAGGTTTAAACGGTGAGAGAATATGAGAAATTGCTACTTATTTTATTGATTCTGAGGCGGTACGAAGTTTGACGGGTCAACTAGTATCAGAATAAAAAGTTATTATGATACTCAGAGATAATGTAGCAGTGTAATGGTGAAATTATGTTTGTAATCGGTTCAGTAGTTTTTGAGTTTATTTTTTTTCTTCTGATACTTTGATTTTAACGAGAGTGACTACGGCATGAGAGGACAGCCTATTCCTGAGTCTCATCTATCAACTAGCAGGTATATCAGCTTGCAGATACTTGAGCCTGGGCCCAAAAATTTAGGAAGTTTCACCCACACATCCAAAAGCGCAATACTGTAGGCATTTTTCCCCGCACGTATCCGCAATACTTTATTAAACAGCTTCGTTGCGCACAATTTTGACGTCAAAGCTCGTAAACTCGAGCTAATATCCGAGCAATAAAGCAGAAACAATATAAGAAAGTATAAATAACACGCAGAACAACATTTGAACAGTGCTGGCGGAGATTGTGAGGGCCCCCGGGGCCGAAGTTCTTTTTTTTTTGGTTTATTGAGCTCTTATTAATGATATTGTTTACGAAAGTTTGAGAGATGAAAACTGATTTGCTCGCGCTTTTGGGAACATGTATTGATCTATCGTTTGTGGTTTTACTATTTGGACGGATCATTTTATTTGTGTTGGGTGGACCCACCATGATCCACGAAGCCAGAGTTAAATCTCTATTACTATACGGGTCATAAATATGCTGATGAACGCACAAGGTTTTAGTCAGGTTCCTCTCGAGGCTGGGCGGTTAGACAATGGTCCTTCTGTACGATATTGTAACTGGCGCCCCACAAGTGCTAGTTTGGAATACAACCGTGACTAATGGTATGAGGAATATGATGATGGTTGAGTCATTTTATTTCAATGGTCCTTCGAGCCGAACCTCTTCATGCTCCCTTTGTTATTTGCGGTAATAAACAAGACTCTTATACAACTCTTCTGATGCTGTTATCATACCTCGAACTATATCTAGTTTAAACTGCGAAACTACAAGAACGCTCTCTCTCTCTCTCTCTCTCTCTCTTTGTCTTTCGAGCTCTTTACAAACATGTTAGTGATGTATAAAAGAACAAGGTTCTAGAAAGTCTCGGGATAATCGCGATTTACTGTTATTTTCCGCCGGTGTTTTAAATGTTATGTATTCAGCTAAAGTTAATGTAACGGATATAGCAACGCAACATTAACTTGGGGAGCGAAACAGGAATTTAGAAGATATTTATTTCACCACCTTGGTCGTAAGCCGACCGTATTTTACGAAGGTTCAGGTAGCAAATCTTTGTTAGTCCAGAATATTATCTTAGGTGACGTATGAGTGAACAATTAGGGGTGTTTTTAATTATTTTCTTTATTATTGACTGTATTAGATAGGTAAATGAATAAATATTCTGGAATAAACTACACAGCGCAATCTAGACCTAACCTATGCTTTCATTACTTTTTTTTATTAAAACATACATAGTACCTATCAAAGAATCAAGAATCAAAGAATCAATTTCGTTTATTCAGTTTAGGCACATAAAGAGCACATATGAACGTCAAAATTTTACAATAATGTCAGGAAATTACTAATATAATATTGAATTAAGTAATTAAATCATTTGAAAATGATTCTTTCGCTGGTTCGGTAAGTTGGTTCTACTGAGAAGAGACCAGCAAGAAACTCAGTGAACAATATTATAGTTTCTTTTTTTTAAAACAATTTGTTTTTATTTTATTTTTCATAGGTTTATATTGTGCGAGCAAGCAAAGAGATTAGGATGACCATGCATTTTTATCATTAAGGTATTCGTTTACTTTGTAATATCCTTTTTTCATTAAAGTCTTTTTTACTTCGATTTTAAACTTATTTAGAGGCATGTCAACCAACTCTTGAGGAATTTTATTAAACATTTTAATATTGTTACCTACAAAAGAATTACCAACCTTTTGAAGTCTGAGTTTTGGCACTACAAGTTTATTTTTATTCCTCGTATTATAATTGTGTACGTCAGAGTTTTTTTTGAAAAGATCTAAGTTCTTGCGTACATATAAAACATTATCGTAAATGTATTGGCTAGCAACTGTTAAAATATTAATTTCTTTAAATAGTTCTCTCAGCGAGTCACGGGGTCTGAGGCTATAGATTGCTCGTATCGCTCGTTTCTGTAATATGAAAATAGCCTCAATATCAGCAGCTGAGCCCCACAGCATCAGACCATACGACATAAGGCTGTGAAAGTAGCCAAAATAAACTAATCGTGCCGTTTCCTCATCAGTAAGTGACCTTATTTTTCTAACCGCATAGGCAGCTGAGCTAAGTCTTCCTGCCAAGGCTGCGATATGAGAACCCCATTGCAGTTTACTATCTAGAGTCATACCAAGAAAAACTGTGGTATCAACTATTTGAACAGACTCATCGTTCATTGTGATATGCGTATCTATCTGTCTTACATTAGGCATAGTAAACTTTACACATTTTGTTTTCTTCGCATTGAGCAGCAAGTTGTTACTTGTGAACCAATGCAATATTTTGGAAAGGTTGATATTCACATCGTCAGGTAATTCTTTATGTCTATCAGTTTTAAAAATTAATGATGTGTCATCAGCAAATAATACTATTTCACAAAGATTTTTAGTGAAGTGAGGAAGATCATTTATATATATCAAGAATAAAAGTGGTCCTAATATCGAGCCCTGGGGAACTCCCATGACTAATGGGGCGCCAGATGAGTTAGTGCCATTAATATTGACTTTTTGTACTCTGCCAGTGAGGTAAGATTTAAGTAAGCTAAGTGAGCTGTTAGAAACACCGTAATAACCTAATTTTAGTAACAAAGTCTCATGATCAACACAATCAAAAGCTTTTGATAGATCACAAAATATACCGATGGCATCCTGCTTCTTGTCCCATGCATCAAATATATGTTTAACGAGTTCAACTCCTGCATCCGTCGTGTTTCTGCCTTTAGTGAAACCGAACTGTTTCTCATGAAGTAATTTATTAGAAGCGAAATGTGAAAGCAGTTGACTAAATATAATTTTTTCTAAAATTTTGCTGAGTGCTGGGAGTATGGAGATGGGCCGAAAATTAGATGGATCAGTTTTGTCCCCTGCTTTGAATAATGGAATGATTTTACTAAACTTCATGAGTGTGGGAAACTGTTTATCATAGATACATTGATTAAATATAAATGCGAGATAAGGGGCAATAGTGGGCATTACTGATTTTATTATATTGGTTGAAATGCCCCACAGATCCTCAGTCTTTTTTATATTTAGTTGCTTAAAAGTTTTTATTACGGTTTCGGGGTCAATATACTGAAAATCAAAGTTTACTCTACATTTATCAACACAAGATTCAAGAAGAGAAGCAGCTACGTTTTTTGAAGAATTTAATTTACTAGTTATGGTAATTGGAGCATTTGTAAAAAAAGATTCAAACGCATTGGCCACGTCAGCGTCAGCACTGATGTGTCCATCATCTATTTCTAACTCGAAGGATCGATCACGTGACCTTGCTTTACAGGTTTCTTTGTTGATAACATTCCATGTTGCCTTAATTTTATTATCAGATTTTTGTATTTTATCACGGATATAATTAGATTTGGCCATTGAACAGACTTTCTTAAACATTTTAGAGTACTTTTTAGTATGTTCAATGATTTGTGGATCATTTGTACATGCCTTTGTCTCATATAATTTATACAATTTCTGTCTACTCTTATAAATTCCAGGTGTAGCCCAATCACTAAATTTAATTTTGAGTTGATTAGTGTTAATTGTTTTAGTTGTGAAAATGTTATTAAATTCGTATTTGATTACTCCGAACAAATCTTCGTAAAGATCATCCGGGTTTTCATAGAAAATTTGAAAATATTCAAGCAATTATTCAAGCATAGAAATATAAGCAATTAACTCGGTCATAAAAAAGCCGTATATAAAAGAAAGTATGCGAGCTCAAATTACAAGAAAAGCGAGTTTGGATCCTTTTAGCCCTTTGTACCTAATATTTTCCTAGAATATTTTATTCATTTGAAGATACCAAAGAGAAAATAAAAAATAATGAACAACACCGATCACTGTCGTCTATCGCAAGCACTATCAGCTGATAAATATTTAAAAAAAAGACGGGTTGCACTCTGGGAGTGCCGGCAGAAGTGAAAACAATTTCTTTTTTTCTTTCTTCGTTATATACATAGAAAAAGATAAAAAATAACATATCATACCATACCTATAATATAGCGCTAATCATAGAACCTATCACTTATTTTCTGCTAATTTTTTGTCAGAAGAAATTATTAAATTATGAAAAGAAAAAATAATCACAAAAAATAATAAATTACAGAAAGAAAAAATAATCATAAAAAGTAATAAATTACAAAAAGAAAAAATAATCACCAAAAGTCCCTGAAGGCCAGGTGGTTTGAACCCGATACTATCTGAAACTATAAGGACTTACAGTCGAAGTGCTTACCGTTTAAGCTACGACGCTATCTATCGTAACTTGCAAAATAGATAGTCTGTACCTAACCTTGTATGACGTCAGTCGTCGGTTACGGTTCAAAGATCAACTAATCCTGACGCTTCCTTAACATTTTACACCCATCCAACGCCGCTAAAGAAGTTTTCACTTCAAAAACAGCAATGTAAAAAGAATCCAATATACTTTAACAGTTCTATACCGAGAAAAACATTTTTTTTTCAAGTCTACATTTATCAATGATGCTTTCCAACATTCAAAAATATTAAATTAATAAATTGATATCAACGAAACGTCTAAAAATATGCCAATATTTTTGCCCTCATTTTTGTGAACTATACAAAAAGGGAGCAGAAAAACCGTTTCCAATACATTTTGCAACAGTTACTTAGAAATTCAATATTTGAGATAAGATATCTGTACAAGGATGCTGCCATAACTAAGGGGGGAAAGGGAAGAGGGTCTAGTGTCGTCTGGCATTGTTTGGCCAAAATACACTCCCTGTTCCGAGTTTCTGAAAGGTTCCTTTATTTATTGACAAACTGATAAAATAAAGTCCCACAAAAAATTATATTTGTGTGTCCTGTGCGACACTTAAATTGTGGTTACCACGAGTGGAAACACCTCAGATATTTCGAAGGTGGATTTACTATTAGATTTTCTATTTCGTTTATTGTTTGAACAGTCGTTGAAAATGTAATATTTGTATTTGTTATAAGTGTATTGATTTTGTTAGGGATTTTATTTGTTTCGTAAGAGGGTTTTTAAGTTTATTTTTGTTTTTAGAAAGTAAGTATCTATAGTTTTTCATGTTTTAAAAGATACAAGAATAGATCTCACACTTGTTTATGATATTATGTGGTAAGTCTGCATCCAATTGCGGATTTTTAAACTGGGTGAGCGAACTTTTCATTTCTCTAATACTCTATTTAAAATCTAACGACACACTATTAGCATTCATTAAAATGGTTTTAACCCTTTAATAGTTATTAGTGAACTTATGGACGGATACATTGAACATAATAGCACAATTTTTTTAGGTTCACCATAAAAATACAATGGACTTGCATCTGAATTTGAGTATAAACATATTATCACCAAGGAAAATAGTGTCCAAACGCTGGCATCCTGCAGGCTGCACTTGACGGTGACTTTGTAACACCATAGTATTGAAATGAGTCTCTCAAGGAGCTTGCACGTATCATTATGTTGGCACAGACCAGTTGAGGGTGCTCCAAATGTACTCCACTTTGTAGGAAGTCTTATCTTCGTGGAAAAATAAAGACTTTTCAGAGGACTCAAAAACAAAATGAATCAAAGTTAAAGTTCATCTCTCATAAAACATCAAAAAAAATTGATATTATACTTTATTTTTCTGAACATAGAATTTTTGTGATTTTTACACAATGAAGTGATTATCTTCTTTCTTAGTTTTTTTCATATCACTTAGGTGGCAGACAAGCACATGGCCGACCTGATGGAAAGTGGTTTACCGTGGCCTATGGACGTGTGCAACATAAGGGTCGTCACACTCGCGCTGCCGACCCTGTTAAAACGGAGAGTTTCTGTGCCATCAGTGTAGAAGATAAAGACGGAATTACCGACGTGTCCTACCTCCTGCAAAGTTATTGCAACCTTCAAAAATTTTCACAGGCCCAAAACAACACCTTCTTCCTCCGTATTTCATTATACTCAAATAATAAATAGGTACAAGACTACCATGTACGTCATGGTCACCCTACAGTAACCTCGTGCCACCAATATGTGTGAGGATTCGACCCTCAAGTGGGAAGCGTATCGGTTGCCCTGGCACTAGCATAGTGTCCTAGATTGCTACCTTTGATCTTTGAATATTTAAAGTTATATCTAGGACTTAATTTATTAAATCATTTTGATGTTTTCTACGTATTCTTGATAGTAAATATATGTTTATACTCAGTCATTTTAAACATGTAATACCAACAAATCATTATATAATTCGAATACTTTGAGATAACTTACACTTCAAAACTATGTTATAACTACCATCTCTAGTCATCCCGTGACCATGGCTGCTGATAAGAAGCCGAAACGTCGGGCTTATTTTAAATAATACCAAAGAAATCGCGATGGAATCTGTTAAATAGTGATTTTATTTCAATGAATAATATTGGGTAAATATACTTCGGGTGAATGATATGATCGGGTAAACTTTGTCCTCAGCGCGAACGTTATAAGTATAGTACACTTATGGAATCCGAAAAGTATTTTTTATTTTTTATATTCAGGTCGTCAAATTGACTACTCCCCGCCAGATGGTTAGCTGAGATGATTATGCAATGAGCTCATGATTAAATTTTCCAGAGCTGAAAAATTTGATGAAAGATAAAATGATTGCTTAACTAACGACCTTCTTAAACATGTAAGTATGTCGAAGCGAACTGTTATATTATATAGATAACAAGATCATCAATCACTTGAGGCAACATATGAAGCCTACAGCCAATTAAACAAGTTACTTGCTTCATTACAAGCTGGTAATAGAGACAGTCAACTGTCGATTAATATGATTAATTAATTTAGAATCGAATAATTCAATCACAGAGCATGTTATGAAGAATGGAATTCAGTTCTTTATCAGACAACAACTACATCTGACTTTTAGTAAACAAAAATAAGTCGGGTAGAAACATACTTTCTTTGCATAAAATTTTTAAGCAGAAGAGAAAAAATTGAATCGGTCTAGGCGGGGTCTGGTAGCTTAGTGGTCAAATCATTGCCCTTGTAAGGCAAAGATCGCGGGTTCAAGCCTCGCCTAGACCGATTAAATTTTTTCTCTTTATTTCCATAGTTTCTTTGACCAAATCATAATATATTTTCAACGTAGACTACCTGGCTATGGCCTAATGTCTCCCAATTTCCAACATTTCATATAAACGTTATCTTAAAAACAGATAGTCAGCATCACACCGGTCTCGACTAGCAGGGTGCTCAATAACATCTTAACACCAGCACCCTGCCAGTTAAGAACGATCTGATGCTAACTGAACACACAATAGATATTTTAACTACTGAATGGGATTTCATGTAGTTTCCAGCAATAGATAGAGTGATTCAAGAGGAGAGTTTATACATATAACACTTATAAGCGAATACAGGGTTGCGGTAACGGGATCGGACATCAACACGGGCGGAACCGTGGGCAACAACTAGTTTATTTTACCTAAATATCGGATATACAAAGACAGCCTCCGTGGCGTAGCTGTAGTGAACGCGGCCACTGCGTAGGAGGCGCGGGTTCTATCCCTTCTCAGTGCAAGCATTTTTATGCATGAATATGGGTATTTACATTAATCTGGTCGTGCCTCCCGGCTGTCATACAAACATCTATGGCAGTCGTTACGGGTAGTTGGAGCCCTCAAAAATCCAACAACTGGTCTAACAGAACTGCTTCGATATTGCTTTTTGGGTTGTGGAGGTTATATGGCAGTCGCTTCACAGATAATATCGAAATTCAGCCAAATCCGTAGTTAGACTAGTAAAAGCGGACCCCAGACGCCAAGTTGATAGCTTCGGATGCGACTGGAATTAACGCTGGGATGAAGAAGAAGATAAGATATACAATGAAGATGAAAATAATGTCCAGCACGTTTTGCAACGCGATTAGCTACTATCATCACTACATAGTATAAAACAAAGTCGCTTTCTCTGTCCCTATATCCCTTTGTATGCTTAAATCTTTAAAACTACGCAACGGATTTTGATACGGTTTTTTTTAATAGATAGAGTGATTCAAGAGGAAGGTTTATATGTATAATACATCTTTAATATAGTAGAGGGTGCAGCGGGAACAGGATCTGACGCCACGCGGGCGGAAAAATATTGGCGGTACGAAGTTCGCTGGGTCAGCTAGTTTACTATAAGATATAAACCTTCGTTGAAATTATGACTTACCACGGCACTGTTTTGTGTTACATGATTGGTCATAAAAATATGTGAGGAACGATCAAAGTCATGTATTTTATAACATACATGCTACTATTGTTTTACGACAGTGAAATCTTAATTAAGTAAACTATGCCTTCGAAAGTATACAAATATTATTAGTTTAGCAAGAGAATCTCATTTTCACCCTCCTACGCATCACATCTTCGTGATTATATTACTTACTAGCTTTTGCCCGCGGCTCCGTCCGCGTAGATGTCGGTTATCGTTATAAATTGTAGCCTATGTGTTATTCTGATGTATAAGCTATATTATTGTAAAGTTTCATTAAAATCCAACCAGTAGTTCTTACGAGAAAGGGTAACAAACATCCATCGATCCACACTTACAAAATTTCGCGTTTTTAATAATAGGGGTTAAAGTATGAAATTGCCGTTTCATTGTAATAGGTAGGTACTTCGAATTGACATAGAACCTTCATGGTTTGAGATTTTTGAGTGAAACTTTTTCCACATGGTACCTATGTAGTTCTTCATTTAAAAATGTGCAACATTCGATTATCGACTTTCAGTTGTTTTTTTTTATTCAGCTTAGACAAGATAGATGGATACTTCGAAAATTCGACTGATTTTTGAATACGAGTTCCGACGCGGAACTAACGCGGCAGAAACAGCTCGCAATATCAATGTTGCGTTTGGAGAGGGGACTGCTAATTAACGCACCGTGCGATTTTGGTTTAAACGCTTTCGTGATGGAAACTTTGATTTGAAGAACGAACCACGAGGAAGGCCGTCCACACAGGTGAATAACAATGAATTGAAAGACATGGTGGAAGCCGATCCGAGCCAAACTACCCAGGAATTAGCTGCATGGTTTAACGTTACCTTACCAACAATATTGACTCATTTGCGTCAAATCAATAAAATAAAAAAATGTGAAAAATGGGTACCTCATGATTTGACTGATCTGCAGAAAGAAATGCGTGTTGAAACTTGTGTTGCCTTGTTGAATCGATACAGAAATGAAGGAATATTGGATCGAATTGTGACATGTGATGAAAAGTGGATTCTTTACGATAACCTTAAGCGAAAAATGCAATGGCTGACCCCAGGTGAAACGCCACAACAGTGTCCTAAAGCAAAGCTTACCAATAAAAAGGTAATGGTAACTGTTTGGTGGTCTCAGCATGGTGTTATTCACTATAGCTTTCTACGATCTAGTCAAGCAATAACGGCAGATGTCTACTGTGCCGAACTCCGAACAATGATAGCAAAACTAGCAGTGAAACAGCCCCGACTCATGAATCGATCTTCACCATTATTGCTCCATGATAACGCGAGACCTCATACAGCACGAGAAACCGTTTTAACTCTACAGGAACTGCAATTGGAAACTATCCGTCATCCTCCGTATTCGCCAGACCTTGCTCCAACAGACTAACATTTTTTTCGTGATTTGGACAATTTTCTATGTGATAAAAAGTTTTCTTCTCAGGAGGCAGTACAAAATGCTTTCACACAGTTTGTCGAATCTAGGTCACCAGAGTTCTATCGCAAAGGCATAAATGACCTTCCTACTAGATGGCAGCAATGTATAGATAATAATGGTAATTATTTTGATTAAATAAATACGTTAAATTAAAAAAAAAACGAATTTCAATTTGTCAGTACAAATCGGCAATTCATACTTTAACCCCTAATATTAGCAGGACATGATTTTAATTCTAACATTGAATGAATATTACATTTAGATAACTTTAGAAATTATTTAAGCAAATATCTAGGTACTTATTCTATATTTCAAAGTGCTGAAAGATGGAATAACGATTTCTATTTTGTAATCTATTCTCATATTAGGTATTTAAAAACGAGGTCAATCTAGCCGATTGATAAATTTAATTATTTCTATTGAAATAACATTGGACAATCATTTCACATATACATACACACTTACATAAATATATTTTATTGTTAAAGGGGGAGTTACTGTACTTTGGGGAGTAACAGGCGTGAATAGAGGTCTATCAACACCAGCATTTCACCAAAAATGATTTTTGGTCCATCGTAATAGTAGACGAACCTATTGCTTTCAATCAGACATTTGTATTTGCTATATGTTTACTGGAGAACAGCCCTCTCCCTTCTTCACCTTCTTCGAAACTCATCGCAAGACTATTGGTCTATTCTTCAAAGCACACAGATTACAATACTAAAAATTCACGATACCAACTCACGTCATGTTCATCTAGTGATAGTATCTCATAGTAGGGTCACTTCATCTTCATTCATGCTCAATCTGCGTGGGTGTGAAGCCGTTATCTTAAACTAGTTTTGATTATCCAACGATATGGCGCCAAGACACCAGCCCGCGTTCGGTGCAACCTGTTGAGGCGTGTTTGTGTTTTCTTACGATTTCTTCATTGATAAAGTATCGTGTTTTCCATCTACAAGCTAGGTTAATCGTGTTATAAGTTGTAAGAGTGTGGGTAACTCTGAGGTAACATGAACTGTTTCATATAGTTATGAAAGCGTTTTAATTGAAGACAATAGTTAGGTAGGTAGGTATATTACGCCCTATTACAAAATGTCATTTCGATCCCTTTTTTTACCGGAGAGCCGGTGAGGGAAGTTATGTCGGACTCGAACCGACTAAACCGTACGCCGTCTGTGGGTCGTAGGGCTAGGCCGAAGGTGAGGTTGTCATGCGACATATCCCTCGTACCCGGCTGACCCAGGGCGATCCCTCTCGGTCTGGCCCTCCTCGGGAGGGGGAACCACATGGTCTCCGACTCGCCCCCGGTATGGGGGGGGGGCGCATCGCGCCGCCTCCGTGGCCTGCTTTTGTTAGGGTGACGGGTGGCACCACCCGTCACCCGCAGGCCCGCGTTCATGGGGGGCGGAGGTCGGCCTGCGCCCTGCGACGCCCGAGCCGCCTGTGAACGCGGACAGCGATGTCCGCGAGTCTGTCTCGCTCATCGCGCCGCGAATGTCATTCGATCCCAAATAAACTCAGTTTGTAACAGGCATGTATACTAGAATCCTAATAAACAAAAATTTTAGGTATTTGATTATTAACAATTAAGGTAGATATTATTCAGAAATAACAACAAAATATCGCTTAAAATTTAGGTTTTCTTCTTCTCTCTACTTCATTTAAGCGTCAATCTTGGTGGAAATCAAATTCGGCACCCTGGAGTCCAAGATTTGATCTCGTGTTATTATCTGATTTGATTAGTTTTTTGGCATTTATGCATGCATCTACCTTAAGAAATACCTTTATCTCAACTATTCATAAAAAATCGTTTCCGAAGGCTATTAGTACACAGTTAAAATCCGATAAAAACTTCTCACCACACATAAAAATAAAAACTCAATATCATACTCTGTTATTCGAGATTGAGTTAATATGAAGCCAATACCTCGGCCCTGCCAACACGTGGGATGTCCAAAACAAACTCATCGAGAAACCGCCGGAGCAGCCACCCACACTATTGTTCCGTGGTGTCGCAAGATCCCGCCTCGGGCATCGCATTTTGATGGGGTACTTTGGGATTCTTGATGTTTTGTTTGTGTATCGGTATTATCGAACCTGTCTCTTTGGAATTTTGTCTTGACTGTGGAAACAAATGTATACAATGTTCCTCTGAAAGTAAGCTATTATTGAGGTTTATGTCTTTATGTAATTCGAAGGTGTACCACGTACTTCATTGCATTGAAGGAATAAGAGAAACATTTATTAGTACAAAGTGGTTTCAAATAATATAACATAACAAAACATTGGAAAATAGAAGTAGGTACGTTCATTCATTACGGATTAACAAACTTCCCAATCTTCAAACGCAACAGAAGCAGTTCCACATGTAGCAGGTAGAAACCTGGCGATAGTTTTCGACTAGAGAGTTAGCGAAACATGAACGCCGCATGGGCATTGCAAGAACAGGTGGAAGGGGTCACAAAAACGATTAAGAAAAAAAATTCATATGATGTGAAATTCTTGCAAAAAACCAGGTCAAATCTTGGTCGTGATTATGACGATGACTTACTGCTAACTGACTTACTGCCAGTAGAGGACGCTGTTGAAAATAATTATATGAAACATCTAACTTCTACAGCCAAGGTAACTAAAAATGCTGGTGTATTAAAAAGTAAAACCCAGGTAGCTCAAAGGTTGCAGTTATCTACAATTCAATTCCTATCTAATTATATTCAATTACCCCCTCCAATACCGTCACTGAAATATTCACATAAACTAACACAATTTAGACAAAAATACAGTTCTTGTACTACTTCCAAAAGTGGTCTTTACTGGAAGTAAAGCCTGATGCAGACCAACGGCAAAATTCATTGAAAAGAGAACAAATTAAACTCATTAATCATGATTATCCTTGTCAGCCGTAGCGACAATTTGAAAGCGTTGATAATCCACTGCCTTATTCGGTGCGACTCGACGTAGCCAATTTCTGGTTTGAAACTCGCTAGTGACATTTTTGGTAGATAATTGTAATAGAAATGCGGCGGTAATTGACAGGCGGGATAGATGTAATATCGATTATGTTAATATGGAATGACAGTATCGATGGTCCAGTATAGCAACTGCTATGATTAGAGGAGCAGGTTCGATTTTTCCGTTGTTTGATGGATGGATAATGGATAGATTGGAGTACGCTTTTGTAAGAGTCAACCATACAAATTTATGCATATGTTCTCCTTCATGGAAAGCCTGTTTTTTATTTATTTATGTATTATTTTGTGAAACATAGGTACTACAAAAGATTTTAATATTAAATATCAGTGCACTATGTCCTACCGTTAAACATGGTGTACAAATTAAATTAAAATTATGTTGTGAACTTTCATACTCCTGTAGGATAACAAACCACAGGCTCCGAAATGCAAGCATTGAATGCCACCGAGATTGGCGCTTGGATGAACAAAAGTAGAATTGGTAGTGGTGGAAAAGGAGAGATTGAATTAAACCGCAGAGAAATTTGTTACATATAATCACGCCTTTATCCCCGGAGGGTTAGGCAGAGGTGAATTAACACCCACATTTCACCAATCTGTATTAGGTCCCACGTAATAGGGGGTGAGCCTATTGCCGTATTCCGGGCACTATTGTTGACTCGAGCCACGCATCTGAGGCTGCGTCTGGGCTGTACATATATCTGTCTGATGTTAAAGTTAATCAGCCCTATCCCTTAGTCACCTTGTACGACACCACATGGGATGAGAAGGGGTGGCCACACTAACTTAATAATGCTGTTGAACCATAATCAAACTATATGTTACATTTATCAACCTAACTAATCCCTGGTCTTAACACTTAACAAATACCTTGACGCCCCGACGTTTCAATTCACTTACTTACGTTAACAAGGTTCTCGATACTAAGCCCGGTATTATGTTAATAACATCACAATAGTGCGGCGGTAGTACTGCATCTATAGAAAAGTAAAAGTTGGCTCCAATTCGGTCAAGCTCATTGAACTTGTGTTAGCACCCACACGCTGTCACTTGAGAATGTTACAGCTACCTGTCTCGGAGTCTCTTTTGGAGGTTGTTTGTGTGAACAAGGGCAGATTGGACGTATAGTCAAGAGCCAAGATGGTGCCATTTAAAAACCTTAAGCCATGTACACACGTGCGAACAAATTCGTTGCGTCTCAGGATACGCAACAACTTGGTACCACTAAGGAAATTGGATACTCGGTTCGTCAAACATGTTCGCGGCGATCCTATTTGTATGTTCCGTATGGACGATGTTAGAATAGATTTAATATACGCGGCTTTAAGTGTTATCATTATTTTGGTTTTTGTTTTTGTTATCAAAAGTTTTAATTTTGATAGTTTTGGTCATTTGTGTGTAAACCAATTTTTTATTTATTTATTTATTTACTAGCTGTTGCCCGCGGCTCCGCCCGCATGGATATCGGTTATCGCTTAGTGTTGAGTCAACGCTATTTTCCTAAAATAAAAGTAGCCTAAGTCACTCCTTATTACATCAGCTACCTGCCAATAAAAGTCCCGTCAAAATCGGTCCAGCCATTTCAGAGATTAGCCGGAACAAACAGACAGACAGACAGACAAAAATTGTAAAAACATGTTATTTTGGTGTATGTACTTACCGTATTATATTCATATGCATGGAGTAAAAAACTGTTATTTCAATATTACAAACTGACACTCCAATTTTATTTATATGTACAGATATGCACGTCGATAAGATAAGATAAAATAAGATTCAAAAGGGCACAGCGTCATCTAGACCCAAACTAATAATAACTCGAGTGTGGGTTTTTTAATGTGGCTAAGCAATTATTAGTAGTTGGCGGACGAAGCTCTGGTAAAGAGTTTCCTTTTAGGGTCAGACGGTAGTATCCCATAAAAGCCGTATTAGCAAAATTTCAAGAAAAATTAATAAGCGGTCCCTGTACTCTAAGTTAAAACTTCGAAAACAACCAGAATCTACCCTAAAATATATCATGATATGCTGAGCGGCAATCGAACTCGCGACACAGCAATCAAATTCTATACCGCAGCGCTAAAAGTCACCACACCAATATCACACACACCTTCCAATTCACAACTATATTTCAATAATCACAAAGTTACGTTCTAAAGCTACAACAATATTGTACTCGTATCAATAGAAGTTTCTTTCAAAGTCAAATTCCATTTGTGTACAAATATTCTCGTACTTTGCACTCTGTCCCGTGTTGCCTCCTGGTCTTCAACACTCCAAGAGTTCTCACAGAACCACGTGTGCCTCCGAACATATATCTTAGACCTAAATGTGCTCAATACGCGCAGTGAACGTGTCTTGGTTCTCTTTTGGGGATAGTCCGGAATGCAATGACGGTGGACAAACTCAGATAACCCAAGCATAGACTTATTATAAAACAATCCGCGCGCGCCAGGGCCTCGTTGTCTCACGACTTAGGTCTAAGAAATGTGTCCCTAGTTATATCTACCTATCGACACCTCCGGCATTAGAAGTGACTCCATCGATCGCACTTGACACTGTTCGGATGAAAGCCCCTGTGCCAGTCCGTTAGTTTGTTCTACGTAGTTTGTAGCTGCAAGCAACCTTCTGGAGTGAAATTTTTGAGGTATAGTGACTGAATATTTATGCTATCCTAGTTCTTTGTTTTGGCATCGAGAAATTCAGTGTTGTATCTTTTCGAAAATCTTTCCTAAAAGGATTTTTAGAGCTGCTGAATTTATAAGCTTCTGGTCTTAGTAGGCTTTCCCTTGATAAATAGATCAGCTAAATGAATTTGAATGGACAGAGGGGTTTATTTCTGATCCTATAAAATGAATATTCCATAACATTTCACACAACGCTATCTAGAACCATGGTAAGCATAGCTTAACTAGCTTGTGTTATGGAATCTAGAATGCGGATAAACATACTTAGATACTTTATTTGTAAATACATACATATTATACATAGAAACACCCAGACTAATGCAAATATACATATTCATGCATACAAATATTTGCACTGAGGGGGGGTCGAACCCGCGCCTCCTGCGTAGCAGCCGCGTTCACTACCGCCACGCCACAGAGGCTAAGAAACTAATGGAAATATATTCTATGGATAGAAAATCATCGTGATACTCTATTTGGACTATAATCTCCTTGTACCAAATTTCATCAAGAACCGTTCAGCCGTGTGAGGTTGATCGAGAAACACACATAAACTTTCATATTATCAATATTACAATAAAAATGATTTGGGTGCTAGCTTAGATTACTATTTACTACTAATAAATCCCGTCAATACATATAATATAATAATACTGTACAATAATATTGTATCTTGTCAACAATATTGTACACATCACGTTCACTTCGAAGAATCGGTATTATGAAAAGTGGAAAATAATTACTATTTTATATTTAGTAGATGTCATAATGAAGCAAGCATATAGTTGCTTAATCTAATTACCGTTATGTCACAGCTGCCGAGCGAGATAGATTCCTACAGGTGCTTAAAAGTTGAAGTTAATTAGACCATCGTACGGGTCAAATAGAGTCACACTTATGTTTAAAGAGTTTGAAATTACTAACACAAGCAGCCAGAATTAATTAGGCAGTCATTACTTTCGACTTGAGTGAAAATTTTATCAATGTTAGGTAATTCCTAGTCTAGTCTAGTTGAAATGCATGTCTGTGAATCCTACTAGGATAAGGGCCTTGTCAAGCTTTTATGTGAGCGACTGTCAGCTAACCACACAACCCCGATTAGAAAGCCTACGTTAATACCTCCGTCATCTAATACGTATACTGGCTTGCTTGGATCACCTTGGTTGGTTTGGACCCGAAGAAATTGGTGATTGCCCAAAAACTACTTAATAGTATGATGTAAAAGATATATAAAAAAGTAGGCTTATAATAAAAATCTTATTTCAAGTTCGAGCATGAGCTGCTAGCTGAAAATACACGAACACGGAAATTGGATTCCCGTCTTTAGACGGAGGCCAGTGACATGTAATATCAATAGTACTTTTTGTAAATAAGACAATATAATAACCTGAGAACAATACGACCGATGTTTAAGACACAATTGTTTGAGCTGTGTAAGCTATAACTAATAATGATTTTGTGTTTGTTTCAGGTACGTCGTCGCATTTGTAAATTGTTGTTTTTGAAGCACATTCCGTATGTACATTTTTTTATACAACTGAGGTGGCACATGGCCCCACCTGGTGGTTAGTGGTTATTTTGCCCTATGGACGCGTGCATCACCAGGGGAGTCACTCTCGTGCTACCGACCCTGTGAACACAGAGAGTTTCTGTGCCATCAGTGTAGGAGACAAAGCAGGAATAGCCTTTGATCTTCGCACTGACAGCACAAAACCTCGCCAGTACGCTCTGGCTACACTACTCACCGCCGGGAACACAACGCGTGGTTATTATAGCCACGGTATTCAGTAGGACAGAGGTACTTCCCCAGTCGGATTGCTCAATTGGACAGGAAAACCGTCGTTTCCTACCTCCTAAAATTTACAGATGTCATTATCATCATCATTCTCTTAGAAAATCAGCGCTCCAAGGCCTGCTTTTATTTTTTGATTAGTATGTGTACTTTCCCGGGAGTGACTGCCGTCTAGCCACCCAACTCCGAGAGGTAAGCCATCAGAACCTCATCCGTTATTTAGCTAGTGCACCGCCAAGCAGGTGTGGTTAGATGGTCCCAATTGATGTTAGTAGGGCCCTGTACACTCTTCAGATAGTAACTACGTGTTTGAACATAATACAGTAACTACAAAAGATACGCAAACAACTCGATGAACCTATGAATATTTAGAAGCTATAAAATTAGCACGATTGTCTTTCACTGCAGTTTGACATATAAATGTTGATTGTAACGATAAAACAAGCTATGCCTACCTGCAGCAACAATACTTCACATTTCATAATGCATATTTATTTATCGAAATGGACCCATCCATGAAAATAAAGATATTACCTACTTTTGCAAAATCTCTACTTTACTGGAGAGCGTTTTGAAGTAGTATTTCTAACACAAAACTTATTGTGACGTTTTTCTTTATCCTCCACTTAATATTTAAAGCTAGAACGGGTAATATTAGCGACAGAAGAACGAAAACAGTAACTTCTTTTATACCACTTAGGTGGTATACAAGCTGTATGCTTACCTGATGGAAAGTAGTTATCATGGCCTTTGGATGTGTGGAACACCAGGGAAATCACACTCGTGCTGCCGACCTTCTAACAACTTCTTATTTATTTTTCAAAATAATTGAGACCAATAAATAGTACAAGCTAGATATGTTCGGCCAGGGTCTTACAAAATAGCCAATAAATTATGTCAGAACTGTAATAATACTTGACAATGCATATCAAAATGTTTAACATACTTTCGACATCATTTCGTCAGCTGCTAATATCCTAACAAGCGCTGCATGCCACAAGGTAGTATGCCTACTTTTAGTTTTATACAAAGCCTTCGAGGTTGTGCCGCATGCCGTTGGCCAAAACCGTGACCTTTTGTGTCAAGGCAGAACTTGGCCTTCGTGAGACATTCTAGTTTAGTTTATTAGATCACTAACTTTTATAATATATAAAACTTGTATCGTATTGTTATCTTTGTTACAATAAGAATGTTGAAATTATTGCTCAATTCAGGATGGGTATTTCTTTTAATAAAATTGGTGATTTTTATAATAATTATTATTATTGTTGACCAAAGGTATGCAACTGAAAAGATAGAATATTGTATAATATATCATATACATTATGTGTCTGACAGAGTAATATACAATCTTAAAATTAACAACATTATTATTAAGGTACCCAATCCGAAAATATGTATTTAAATTAGGTACTAAATATTTGTATAATTTTAAAATATAAAAACCACGAAACGCGCGAAAAAACACAAATACAAAAATGTCACTAAATTGTTAAAATTACAAAAAAGTGTTACACACACAATGACAATTTTATTAATTGTAATAGTAAGTAGGTACAACAATTGCAAAAATAACACGTTCCCATTAAAAATACCGTGCTGGAATTCTTTCTCGCGTAGTGAACTCTGATTCCGGTTCGGATTTAACAGAACAGACGTGAGATGGTTTCGTACCAGTGTTTTTATTATGATGAGATTCCGCCGCAATCGACAGACGCATCGCGACGACTGCTTGCTTGTTGTTAAGTCGCTTGAGTATAGGTAATACACATTACCATTTATCTGAGAATAAAAACAATATATTTTGTAAGTGAACGTGGTTTGTCCTGCAAACAGTCATTCACCTCTGATGTACAGTCGACCAAAGAGTTGCACTTTTTCAAATTGTTTCTTGTTGTTGTTTATCTACTTTATTTGCTAACTACACCATATCTTTTGTTTTTAAGACATTACTGTCCATCTGAAGGTTACCTTGAGGGGGCAGCCCCTCTAGAAAAGCGGTAATTCGTTGTTCGGCGTTTGATGGAATAGAATGACGAATGTCTAGGATTTCACGTTTATGACAGTCGTTAACGCATGTCAAAAATGTCAAATTCAGGGGGAATGCTTTGACCACTGAGCCACCGAGCCACACCTGAAGCTATCCAAATTCTCCTATACTACCTGTAAGGGAAAGATCGTGGGTTCGAGTCCCACCTGAGCGATTCACTTTTTCCTATATTAATCAATTTAATCAATCTATCAATCAAAATCAAAGTTTGTATTAAAAAATAGAGCATTAGAATATGTAGGGACTGCTAAAGTTACACTTTATCACACAGATATAATTATTTTCAACAAACTTTGAAGAACTTTCAGCCTATCATTAAACTATTATTACCATTAAAATATTATTTATTGGTAAACAGATATACCCTTTTGATAAGGCCGCAACACCTACACATTAAAAGCCACAGCTTAAATACTTGTCTCATGATTTTCAAGTTTATGACCAGTGGTACAAGTGATTTAAGGTGCTATTGTTTAGTAGTTGCGACTATGCGTGGGTGCAGCGGTAATGTTTATACAAAGATTATTTGGCGTGATAGCTTATTGTTAGCTTATTTTGTATATTCTAAATAAGATATTGCTTTTTTTTCAACCTGCTATTTGTGCACCCTGGCGAAAAATTATAACAATTAAAGTAATATTTTGCGACAAATTCAATAGCGCCAATTTTTTTTTTCACTTTTTTCTATCAGCCTTTCTGCTATGATCAGATTTTGTTTCTTACAAATAGCATTATTAGATAAAGCACATCCTGTAATGTATCATCTCCTACAGGGTACTAAGACATTCAGATGGCTGCTAGTTTTGTTCGCTTCAAACGTGATATGTTGTCACTGCTATCAAGGAGAGCTGTAGTTAGTACATTTTGATGATTTTCGTGTCTCCGTTTGTAGGCTTCACATGAATTCCTGATTTCCTCTTTGACGGTTGAGATGCCAAGGTAGTCATGTAGCTCAGTATTTTTGGTAAACCACGGTGCATTGCAGATAACCTTGAAGATGTTAGCGCTATCTAGACTCAATTTATGCATAGCACAAGATTCAAACCTGCGTCTTCTTAGCTGACATACGCTTTGCCAACACGCCAAAGAGGCCTAATTTCATATTAAAATTGAATCAGAATAATATTCGGCAAAAAAAAAAAATCTAAGTTAGGTCTTCAACATCTTATATAACCTTAACCGTAATAATTTAGATGATAGCAATTAGCTATCATATAAATTATTACAACTTGCTAAAAAATATTAACATAGAAACTGAAATATTAAATTGTATATTTATTACGAAACATAATTATTATGTTTTGACATAAGTTGACTGTTTAATTATCAACTGACAGGTAACACAGCACAACAGACCAAAAAAAGTATCAAAAAATATCCTTAAAGTGGGCGTTCTATTCAGTTAAACGAAAACAAATTAAAAACCGGCCAAGTACAAATCGGACTGACGCACGATCAGTTCTGTATCATTATCTACCCTGCTTAAAATAAGGTTTTTTTTGTAAGGGAGCCCTCCATAAAGTTTCATTCTGTTTTTAGTATTTATTGTTAATGCAACAAGAGAAATATATCTGTGAAAAATTCAGTTATATAGCTATCACAGTTCATTAGATGCAGCCTGGTGGATAAGATTTCGTGGGAATAGGATTTCGTTTTTACCGTTTAGGTAGGTACGGAACCCAAAACATGTAGACTATAATCAATTTTGATACATCTCGCAGTGGTATAAAATTCAAATCGGAAATGAGAGCGTGAAGCAATGGCGGGTTTTATTCAATACTGCTGTTAAATGATAACTGGCGTTTTTATTTTCTTCAACTGACAATAAAATATGATCCTGGGTAGACCGAAATTATTCCTGGATTAATGGTTCTAAACGGTTAATAGCCGGTTTTATTTAGGAGTTTCGAATAATCTGTTATTTAACTAAGTTTAAGGACGGAGTTCTGCAGTGAATATCCGTGTAAGTGATCTGAATTTTTGATTCTTGTCAGTGAAATTGTGCTAAATTGTATTAAACGCACTTATATTCATCAGCGAAATTCAGTCGAAAGGTTCTTACCTTGAATTAAGGTCTCATTATCAGGTAGCTGACTACATATTTGTGGGTTGCACCTTTTAAGAAAGAAATAACGTACATCTCTTCTTTACCTTTAGAAAGACTTCAAGCTCATTATCAATACACGTGTTTTTTTCTGTATACAATTCCGGGTCCTCAAAGTGCGGCGTTGACTTTAGACTTTTTAAGAAGTCATCTAAGTTTAATGATTGTTATTATTCTTAATACTGCGCTTTTAACTTGCCATCATTTGGGGTGAAGTCATTTAAGGCCATGCCCCACTTAAAATCGTAAAAACTCCAGATGTTACCTATTCTATCAAAAGGTTATCTTTCATAGTTCAATGTTTATGATAAAGCATTCCATTGTAATAACATTAGAATAAATTTAAAACATACCTACTTTTCTGTATACTTACAAAACAATAAAGTTTAGTTTATTATTAAATACTAATCAATAATTACCTACCATAGTAATAAACTTTAAGTTAATCTAAAACAATGTTGTTTCTTACTAAGCAAACAACCAAGTTAAAGCTTACGGAATTTCTTTCACCGGCCCACCTAATCCCACCTCATTTATAGAGGCGTTCTGTACACAAAAATGTACTTACTCTATGCCCCGTTAGTTACGCAACCGTGAGCGGGACGGACGGACAGACGGGCCGTTAGTCAGTCACTAGTGGCCGCACCGACGAATACTGCGTTAAAACGCACAATAAAATAACAAAATCACTTCTCTATACGGCTGTACTGCATTTGACAGTTGTCAAAATATAAATACTTTACGTTCGAATTTTAAATTTCAACGGCGCACCTGTGTATTTTTTGGTGATGACCTGTGTGATTTGAGTGATACCTATCACGAAATAGTGCGTTTTGTGTGATAATCTGTGATACCGCGCTATTTTTTGTGTGTGTGAGTGATACGGCTGCAGTGTACTACGTTACGTTGCATATCAGAGCGTCATTCATAGATGTGTCAATGGTTGCGTGTGCGCATGGCCATTCAACCGCGATGTTAGGTACGTAGTTTTTTTATCGTGATAAATCAGCTGATTTTGTACTGTTGTTATACGGAAGATTTTGGATTTCGCTAATTGTAAAGTTATGGATTTGAGTCATTGATGATATAATGTGTGATATCATCATTATAGGCGAGTCCACGAGGTCGTTTAAAGAATCTTTTGTGTTATTCAAAATACCAGAATCAATTGGAGAATTAGATTCATTATGTTATGAAGATTTATGTCTTAGTTTTATTACTGTGACCCCTACTATACAATCTAGTCCACCAAAAAGAATTATTCAATTAATATAATTGATCTTCGTCACAAGGAAGACAAAAATTAATGAGTTATCAACATTAACCAAGATTGCAAGGATAGCTCAGAGGTTGAACAGTTCATCATGCTAACTGGGACTGCTACTGCATGGAGTGTGATTAGTGTTAAGTTCAATTCTCACGTAGGACAATTTTATTATCAGTAGGTATCTATTAATAATAGTTTTATTTTCGATTTCGGGTGTACTATTTAAAATATGCCGGCTATACTGCTGTTCAAAACAAAACTAAGTAACCCAATTCCATTTTGTTAGATAGTTCGATTAATCGAAAAGCACCAAAAATATTCCATTTTATGAGACTGGTGCAACAATCTGAAAAACGAATTCATAATGCTGCTTGTGATTCAGTAATATCGTATCTCGAATACAGTTAAACATACTTGAATACATTTTATTTGTAAAAATCATACATAAGGATTTTTGTTTGGACATACATAAGGAATTCATATATCCATAAAATATTCGTTATTCGAAAAAATGAAATGGGTTAATTGAATTCAATTTGTCGTCACAAATTGAATTCAATTAACCCATTTCATTTTTTTAAAGAAAACTAAATCATTTTTTCCTTAATGATACACAGCTTTTGCTATTCAACCTTCGTTCTAACTATCATAATAGTCCATTCTTGTAGCTTGTAGACCAACAATCCGGTTAGGTGAGGCCCACGGGTTCACTAAGGTCACGAGGTTTTTAAGGGGTCATACGCGAGTGCTCCTTTGGTACCTCGAGCCGGTTCTTTACCTGATTAAAATACGCCAAAAATTTGGCAAATGGTTGCTGACATTGTAAAAATGTAAGTAGTGGGTTATCGGGATCTATGAACACTAGAGATATTATTCGTTGGTTGTTGTCTGTAGAGGTGAAAATTTAAGAAAAAGTGAGTGAAGAAGTAAGAGGAAAAGGCTTCTAGTGGTCTTACAAACGATGGGAATACGGTATACTGGTACTTATGGCACTTGATCGTTAGTTCAAATTCAAATTCAAATTCAAATTTATTTCTTAACAAACATAATTTGTGTCGAAATCTAAATTATAATAATCCGTACATGCAAATAATGAAAATGTCAATAGTAAATTATGGAAATTATACAGACTAAGTGAATGTCATTGGTTATAAACAGAGAATGTCATTGGTTAAGTCAAGTTAAATTACAGGAGTCAGTCATTCATTCAATATATCAATTAAAACAACATTCATTAAATATAAACCATGACTTTTACATACTTATCTACTTATTTCTACTGTTCAAGAATTCATCAATGTCATTTACATTTATCCAACAAATATCCTTTTAATTTTATCTTAAAAATATTAACATCATGAATAACTTTTAATTCAGTAGGTAGCTTATTAAAGACCCTGACAGCTTGTACAGCTGAGCAATGCTGCACAACATTAAGCGTAGGTATGATGACACTATTTAAATCTTTTCTGCGTGAATGAAGAGGGTAATAAATACTTCTGTGATTAGTCGATCTATTTGTTTACCATTACATGAGTGACAACTCTGGTATTGTTAGCGTTCTTAGGCTAGAAAACCACTTACCATCATATCTATACTAATAATTATTATAAAGGGGAAAGATTTGTAAGTTTGTTTGTAATAAATAAGCTCAGAAAGTACTGGGCCGATTTAAAAAAATATTTTACCACTATTTTATTTTTTTATTTTTACATTCTTATATTGCTACATTCTTCGTGAGTAACAAAGGCTATATTAGATTTTCAAAAAATTTAGGATTCCGTATGAAATCCAAGTTTTTGCCACCCGTGCGTCGCCGGGGCGGGTCACTAGTGAGTTATAGGCCTATTGCGACATTAGGAACAAAAATCATACACTTAATAATACTGTGATTTAAAAACGACGTAGGGGTTATTCAAACAGTGTTATTATGATCTTAAATCGGACGTGCGGAGTTCATTGCTACTGTAAATGATTAACTTTTTTACGCCGACTCCAAATCATCACGTTTTGGCTTTATCTCTTAGGATGTAGATGCTATTGCATTACATCTAAACTATACTTTAAAAAACCTGATATATTATTTAGATAATTCTGTGTTTCATCGTATAAGCTTATCGAGACTTAACAGAGTAATGACCACCATTTTAGAATTGATAACATCTGGAATTTTGGCCTTTGGCCATTACTTTTTAGACTATATCCAAGCTTACCATCAGGCTGGGTACAGTGAAAATGATAGACAAAAAAGGTAGTAGTACTGTACATGTGAAAGTTTGTGAAGATGATTGGTTGTTTGTTACTCAATCACGTTCAAATAGCTGAACCGATTTGGATGAAATTTGGTACAGGACTATATTTATAATCTAGAATAACACATAGCCTACTTTCACCCGGGAATAGGTTCCCATGGGATGCGAGAACGTGAACGAAATTCCGCGTGTGCGAAACCGCGGACAACAGCTAGTTTTTCATAATTAAACTTATACCAAAAAATTTAAAACCACAAAAGGAACTCCAAAACTATTTATTTATATTGAAAGAGACTGTGCCAAGGCCGAAACAGAATACCTTACAATACGCAATGAATCTGTCAGTGCGGGCGCTACCATAAGACAATTTATTTTGTTCTAAGGTGTCATTTAGACGAGGAGAGTTTCTCACACGTTTCGGTTCGAGAAATCGTACGCAACTATCACTAGCAATAATCGCCCTACCATTATCGCTTCAATGTTTACATACAGGCAAATACTCAATTCTTGCCTACAATTATATATTATAGACGAAATTCGCAAGTGACATATCGTCTTATGTCAAAATACGATTATGGATTCTGTTTAGACAGACACTATCACTATTCAATTGCGAGGCAATTCTCGCCAGGCGTGGATGAGCGAGCGGACAAAGCAACTTTTTCTGTCCTTTCGAGAATCGTATCTTGCGGACGAGAAACTCTCCTCGACTATATGAGCCTTAAATGTGTATTACTAAGCCGTGTAACTCGAGACGCGGGAAAAGTAGCAGTTGTATTATAACCACGTGTTTGTCGAACACTCGACGGTCTTCGAAGGGATAAGTGGGAGCTGTCGATTGAGTCACGACCACTTATAAGTGGGGTTAACGCTGAAAGAACTACAGTATATTACATTCCTTGGAACATCTTTAGTTCTACTTAACACTATCAAATAGAAGTCTTATTCAATTGGAAATGTAGTTTAAAATTATTATTTTGGTGTAAAAAGATGATATTGATTGATTTTTTAAAATATAAATGAGTAGTTTATGTATCAGGACATCTAATATAGATGTTTTCGGGAAGATAACTTATTAACTTTCAAACTTTTGATGATACCTTTATAATTAAGAGAGCGGGAATTAACGCGATCATGGTATAGATACATACATATCTTTGATTGCCTGACGTTTCGACTAGGTTACACCGGCCGTAGTCACAGGCTGACTACACTTACATATGGACCTGGAAACGTTAAATCTAATATACAATTTTGAAAGTACACACATACAAAATATGGTACTTGTTTGTACAAAATATGGTTTATTTTGTTACGGTTACTGTGTTGCATGCCTTTTCAATTTGACTAAACAATATAAGTTACGTTACCTGCCAATCCTTATCTGCTGTAAGTACCGTAAACGTGTTTATTTGCGCGTACCATTCAAGTACCACACGCACTATTGTGTACCTCATCACAGTGTTATAGTACTGTGACCTCATTATGACGATGTTTGATACCATCTGCCATGTTTCTTAATCTTTGCCGAATATAAGTGGCCATTGCTGAATCATTTCAAAAATTATATTATTCGAGGAAACCATAAAATTATACTTAGGTACTTGAATTTTACATACGCAACTTCACTTGCGAAATTCTGGGGTATAAATTTTGAATCATTATGTTTTCCTTATTAAGTAGAAGCTTTTTTGGCCAGTGCAAGATTTTTAATGTCATTGCATGGGAGGGTTTAATCCATATTTAGAATAAAGAATAAAAACGTTACTTAATAATCGAGTGATATAACCATATTGGTATGTTTTGGTGGTTCAAATACAAACTCAGACGCCTACCTACCTCTGATTTTTCGAAGTCCATCTCCATATTTGAATTTAATTACCATTTGCAATAGCAGTATCAAAGTGAAATCTACGGAATTTGATCCCTAAATAATGTTTTGGAGCTTGGAGGTCATCAGGCTGGCTGGCATACTACGCGCAGAGCTCTGAGGGCCGAAGCCGGTTCGACCCTCAGAGCTCTGCGCGTAGTATTTGTTATATTTGTTAGTTCGAGAGTGACATTTATTTATTTATTTATTTATTTATTATTTATTTATTTTTATTTATTTATTCACCTTAACACTAACATTACAGGATATTCTCCTTATTCGATAGTGTGACAACACATAGGTAACCACTACGGGTAACTAATCTCATAGCCTCAATAGAGTGAGTTTCTGTACGTTAATAGGCATGTTGGTAACCTCATTGTAAATCTTCAATGAAAAAAAAATGAAAAAAGCAAGTTCCACCAAGTGCCATCAATCAACATATACTGTTGCACTCTCGTACACTCATTGTAAAAATAGGAAATTTATTTACTTGTTTAATATTATTTGGGAGAACAACAGCTAAAACTAATACACATTTAAAAGAAACAGATAGCAGAAACAAAATTAATAAAAAAAATATGTGACTGACAGCCAGTTATAGGTCTCCACTAATAGACAATAGTGCAATATCAAATGACAGGGAATACAGTATGACTGCAAGTAGAAGTACAAGTTAAAATATATCACGCATTGAGATAGAATGTACCAAATTAATACCTATTTCACCAATATAAATTGTTTCTTCATTATTTTCTTTTGATCACGCTGATTGTGTGCTCATACACCTTCATACACTCACAGATAGATGACTCATCTCCTCACAAGGTTTAACGCGACCTTGCCAATTTTATAATCTACCTACCAATTTACTCAGTTCCTTGAATGCCTTTGGTTTATAGTAACAATACGTAACAAAAACTTATAATTCATGCTGTTCAATGTCACTTAAAAGCATTTTGTTTTGAAAAACAATTAGGTGTGTTTTTTGTATAAGGTTTAAGCGTTAACAAGTGATACAAAAATGTGATACCGGTTTGATTTGGTTGGTTCTAATGTTTTTAAGGACATTTTATAATACAAGGTTAAAGTAATTATTACATAAGGATAAGGAGAATTCATATAATGGTGATAACAAAATACTATCCATGCCTAACTAATTTAGAAAACCCGTACCCATCCAAGTTCAGAATTGATATGTTAACCAAAATATTCAACTATCCAGTTGAATTTTAAGGCGATTTAAGAAACATTTATTAACAATTAAAAATGATGATTTGAATAATTGATTTTTCGATTTAAAATGAAATCATAAGCCACTCAACCACCCACCAGGGATAAGCAGCTGTGAGAAATATTAGCATGAAATCAAGTAGATATTATTAAAAAACCGGCCAAATGTGAGTTGGACTCGCGCATTAAAAGTTCTGTACAAAATTGAAATCAGGGACGTACTTAAGCTATAACATAAAACCGCAATATATTTTTATTGTATTATAGACCTGAGTATGTGGTATAAATTTCAACTTGATACCTCTATGCTTTCCTGAAAGAAAGGTACCTATTTACAGACAGTCATACAGACGGACAATTAAGTGTTTCTATAAGGGTTCAATTTTTTACGTTTTCATCTACGGAACCCTAAAAAATATTTACGATCACATTTCACATACATAACCATACATAACACTAAACACTAAATCAACTTTCGTTCATACAAACACTCAATATTCATGATTTATTTACAAACGAAGGTTAGTAAGTACTCGGCGGCGAATTTCCCACAAATATATCGGGAAACATGTTTAATTCAATGTATTGTAACGAGCCATTGTTTTTGTGCGATGAACTGGAAATCACGCGAACATCGCGGCAGCGGTCGGATTCACTAATGTTTCGTAATGAGGGAAATTAGATAGTTTCGTTATGGTCAATAATTAGGAATATTATTAACCTGAAGAGGGCACTCAAGTGTGTCATCATAATTATCCTCGCTTTCTTCCTGGTGGCATCCAAGGCCCTTTTTTTGTATTTTTATTTGTTTTTTACGAGCCCCCTGTACGGAGCCGGAGAGGGAGGTTGTGTTGGACTTGAACCGACTAAACCGCACGCCGTCTGTGGATCGCAGTGCAAGGCCGAAGGTGAAGTACCTAGCTATAGTGCATATCCCTCCCACCCCGGCTGACCCAGGGCCATCTCTCTCGATCTGGCCCTCTTCTTCGGCTTTCATGGGAGTGACTACCGCCCGAATCCTCGAAAGGAAATCTTTAACCATAGTTTCAACAGGCAACGATCGAATGCCCGCAGAATTTCTCAGTCCGGCGCCGCATTTCAAACCGGTGGTCTATTTGCTAAACTAGTCTAGATTTTTTTGACGTTTTGTAAGTTCCGTTTACATGGTCTAAACAGAATAAATCATTTTTGACTTTGTCTTTGACAGCAAACACATGAAATTGCCGACCACCACATTGATCTAAAACTATTAACGTAAAATAATAATCACAAATAATGTTAATCTTGTCCTGTACAGATTACAAAATCATTTATTCGTTGTATTTCAATTATCAACTCTTTAGGGTGACTGTACGAAGCTAATCTTTTTTTATACTACTTAGGTGGTAGATAAGCACACGGCCCACCTGATGGAACTTGGTAACCGTTTCTTATCTGAATTTATTTATTTTGTGATTGCTGTCAGTATTATTCTGTAAAGCATACAAGTGTCATTTAAATAGGTACGCAATACTACGCAATATTAGAGATTATATTAACTAATCATTTTTGTGACCGTCAGTTGTACAATACTGATAAGCGGGTGCGCATTGTCTTACATAACTTTTCAACTTCTATCATCCGAGGTCCAAAAATGTTTCTCATACCATTTAAATGTAAATGATCGTTATTATTATAGTTACAAAAAAATTAAACTAAATATAAAAAATAATCATTTAAATTCATAATATCACAAATTATACACTTAGTTTTTACTAATATTTGTTTTAATGTATTTGTTTATACTAATGATCGAAACTCATAATCATTCGAATAAATAACTATAATATTCATAAATGTGTTTGATTCTAATATATGATTTTTTAAATTTCTTAATCATAATTGCTACCAGAAACGAGATGCTACCAGACAAGTAGGTTAGGTTAGAATTGTGACCACAACAATGCGCGAGTCGAGCGAGCGAAGCGAGCTTGCCGCGGTAGCGGCCGGCGATGCCAGAAACTAATTTTTGTTTAAAAAAGTAGACAGAATATACGCAAAAAGAATTTTTAAAAACTTATTGGTATCCTCTTATCAACCCTATTTATTAGAACCATGCTTATGGTGTACTTTAAAAACCTCACAAAAAATCACTTCTCGAAAAAATTACAGCGACAATTTAAGAAAATCGCTGAGACTGAAATTTAATCACAACCAAAAACAGTAAAATTTAAATTTAAATTTCTATCGAAAATAATTTAATTTTATTCAGAAAATATTAAGATAGCATCATCAACCGACTGGCATTTCCTCGTTCGTACCTTTTAATCATAATGAAGAGGCAATGATGAGGTTTGCATTTATACGTTAAGATCTGCCGAGATATGGGATCAAGAGGTTCTCTGAAGTACCCACTTTCGTTAAACAGATGATGCTTAATTCAATTTGACAGATTTTATATCTAGTAAGTATTATTTTGTCATTATTTCTAACTGGGATGCTGATGACCGGTAATACAATCTACCCTTCATGTGTGGGTTATTTTATTAATTTTAAAATTTAAAAAAAATAATTGGAATGATTTTCTTCAATCGCTCAATTCGTATATTTGTCTAAGAAACCAAACAATTACCGAAGGGCACCAAATCAGCAATAATCGTAGAAAAAAGTTTAATTTCTAGGTACTATACTCGATCAACATGCGTGATACTAGTTATAACGTTATTGTACTTAATTACGAGTATTTACTTCCAGCGGGGGACGCCGTAGGCCGGACGGGTGATCTGCCCTATTACGGGGTCATTTTTACGTACCTGTTTGCTTGAGCAATCATCGGTAATACTGTTACCATTATCAATTCCATCAATAAATACTGTATAATTAAGGTAATCTTGGTTTAGACTCGTTTTAATCTCCAACAACAATCGAAGACAGCACCGTTGGCGGCCGTGAATTGTTGTGGTCTCGTAGATGGAATATCTACTAGACATTAGGTAAAACTAATTTCCCGAGAACACGAAAAGAAACGCATTGATCTGTTTTTAGTTGGTTTGAGTCCACTAAACCTATCTTATCGCTAACCTCACTGAGTAAAGCCCAAGGAAATGTCCATATGCAATTTTATTTGCAAAATTCTATGTTTCTATTCTACAGAAATAAACACAACCTTTTTTCTTTAGTTATGTTCTTTAAGGTTTTGAATGTGGTATATCGACGCACTAGTATGAAAATAAATATTGCTGGTTTTCTACCACGGAACCAAAAAGCACTTGAACAGGTGCTAAATAAACAACCTTACAAACTTTAACGTTCATAAAATCAGTGTGATAAGACGTTCAATGGTTGAAATGAAAGCAAAATTTAATATCAGCGTTATCAGATGGTCTCGTTCACAAATGACCGGTCTTGCTGACAATAGGCGACCGTGGGTGTCTTACAAGGCGCCTTGGATAGGGCCGTTCTTAAATAAATTTATTTGCTCTATGAATCATGAAAACCTGCTCAGTCCGATGTCAAAGTAATATATTTACTTTTTATCGTGCCGACATAACATTAAATGACACTATATGGTTAATTACTTCACATGAACTAAAAGCATGTGTTATTAGAGAATTGAACTAAAAGTACCGAATATTTTTGTTTTCTGCTTGTTCAGGATCCATAAGGTGTGTTCACTACAATCATATAATGCTACAATGCTACAATTATATAATGAAAGTTATAACTTGCTTGTTAAAACCTGTACTAAAGAAGAAGTATAAGTTTGTTTGTAATGAATAGGCTCAGGAACGACTGGGCCGATTTTAAAATTTCTTTCACCATTAAAAGCTACATTCTTCGTGAGTATCTTAGGCTATTCGATTTATATTGGATTCTTAAAAAGTAAAGGGTTCGGTACGAAATCCATGGCAATGTTTTGCCACCCAAGGCTGGGTGGTTCGCTAGCAAGTGATAAGTTTATAACAAGTTTGTCAAGCTTATAGCAAACATTTGTGCAATTTTTGTAAACAAACCTTGATACTTGCGAATACTTGATACTTGTTGCGTGATTTTCCATTTAAGTCAACCGTTATGTTAATTTTTACTAAATGATTTATTTACTGAAAAACTCTGTTGTAAAATTATTGATAAAATCCTACAAAATGTAGCTCATCATTTTTATCTTGCAAATTTTTGTTAAAAGCACTTTATGTAAGGTACTGCGGAAATCATGCTGTCCTCATTATTATAATAAACTATACGAGTTAATAAAGTGAGATTTAGTCCGAAATCTAACGAGTGCACATTACCGATTTCTAGTTAGTCAATTAAATGTAATAATTATTAGTTTACCGAGAACTCGATTACTCGGTTTTATCGTTCCGAAAAGTGGCTCAGGAAATCGCACAGCGATTTTGATGAGTTGCAGTGATGTTCATTATTGAAGGAAACCGGTATCGAATAAAGCAATCGAGTTTAAGCGTTTCCTGAGATGAATTTGTGTCTTCAATGTTTTATAAATGACGGCGCGGTAGTCTGAACGATATATGATTTCCTCTGTCAATTTTTTACCCGACTGCCAAGAAGCGTTATGTTTTTCGCGCGTATCCCATATGCATAAATTTGTCAATGATTTCAAAAATAAGAGGTAATGAATTAATGATATTAGCTTCCTTTATAATATCAATATATCATTGATAACTTGATAATCTTTTCCATGAGTATTTTCAACGAAACTTTTAAATGACTTTAACATGCCACATTACACACAAAGAATTACGCCTGTAAATCCTCGAAGCGGTAAAACACCTCTGGTGTTAAACACCCACATTTCGACAACAGTGATTTTCAGTGTCTTACGTAATAGGGGGTGTGCGTAATTTCGTCATGCGGGTACTATGTCATAAATTTATCTTTATCTTTATCTTGGGTATTACTGTTGGATCGAGAACAACTCTAACTCCTACACGCTACACAAACTCCTAAAATAAATAAATAACTTCTAAATAAATTCATAATTGAGGGTCAAAAAAGTAACGAACGAGGCGCTATCTCCTAACTAATAATTAAACTATCATAAAACCATTACCGCGCCACTATCAAAACGTCGACGGTAATTATATCTTTATAAATCTTTCACCCAAACCCCTATGGTCATTACCGTGTAAATGCAACGGGCCTTTGAGACCCCAAGACCGTTGCGTGCTACGCTGTTTGGGTCAAAATGACCACCACACAAGGACGGTGTCATTATGTTTTTTCATATATTAATAAATTCTTGGGGTAGGTTGATATGTTATAATTATAATTGGATGTAACTGTTATTGATGATCAGGAAACAGATGGTTATCTAGTGTATTGATTATTTTTTTATGGGTTTTGGTTGTTTATTATACTTACTACGTCGTGTGATTTTATTCATGGTTTATTTTTTCGGAAGAAACGTATAGGCTATATTTATCTAAAATTTAACAGGAATTCGTCCGGCTGTTTCAGTGTGTAGGATAATAAACATATTCTCACAATATAGGTACGCAGAGCACGCTGCTACGAGTATTACATTATCTGTGGTGCTACCGAGGGCATAGATGTAGGGAGGGTAAGATAGATAGCCTGTTGCCGTTAACCAAGCTGAACAAGTCGACCCTAGAATTAAGCCTCACAGCAGCCACATTAAAATTATCATGTAACATAGTTTTTCATAATTGAATTGTTTGTTGTAAAATAATATATTTATTTAATTACTACCAAGTTTCCTCAATTGCAATATTTTAGATAATTAAATCGCTCTCGAGCTCGTAAAGTTCATGGGACATTATGACCCCTAGTGCGGGCTCTGAAGGGTTAAACACTTTATTTTAATTGTAATTCGTCTTGTTTACTAGTTTAACCTTTAAATGGCTTTTCATCTAAATAGCAGTATAGTGCTCACTTATTACACATTGAATTTAAACTATTTTGATGGTTTCTTGTACTTATTTGGTGTGATCCCAACATCAAGATAATAAACCAAAGAAATCACTATAAAATGTGTACAAAATAGTTTTATTTCATAATCAAATTATTATTTACAATTACTTTTACCGCACGAGGTCGAATATTACATACACATATATGCTCACGCCCGCAAATCCTCGAATGGGGTAGGCAGAGGTGTCTTAACACGCACGTTTCAACAACTATGATTTTCGGTCCTACGTAAAAGGGGGTGAACATACCTATTGCCATCTAGTAGGCCCTGAGTCTTGAGCTGTTTACTGTCGGACGGAGCAGAAACATATATGAGTATGGTATTCTCACCAAAATAGACCCAATGACCTCTTTTGAGCTATTCAGGCGAGAATTGCACTACCTATTCTCTCGCCCACAATATTGCTAAATCAGTGCCATTTTAAGAAGAAAAAAAACAAAGAACAAAACATAGCAGCACTTGAACAGCGTGGTTGATTCAAACGAAAACAAACTGTTGTTACAAACGAGTCCATTGTTTAGTGTTTGAAGCGCCGCGTGAGAAAGACGGACAGACAATCAGATTATGTAGTTTTACTACTAACATTCGGGTCACGATCAGTCATGGTGGTATGCTAGTACAACTTACTCAGTTGCTAGATCTTTATGTGTGAAACTAAGGCTATTTGATAGCGATCAAAACTTAGATATACTCATGGTTGGTGTCAATATGTAGGGGGGAAAATAAGACATCAAGATCATTTTGAATACTTTGTCCGCAAGATAGATATATTCTGATGCTGACTATAAGTAAATTTCTGGGTCTTCTATTATCTCCATTCCTTAATTTAGATTTTTATAGTAACAGACAATCACCTGATGGAAAGTGATTATCGTGGTTCATGGACGTGTGCAACACCAATCGCGTAACACTTTCGCTGACGATCCTGTAAAAACTTTTTTCTTAAAGCCTAACTCTTCTATAGATATTTAAAAGCTATTATCTACCCATAAACAATTTTAAAACCATAATTACACACATCTATAAAAATTTATGGCCAAATAAATCGTCAAAACGAACAAAAAAGACTGTTAATCTTAACCACTGCGCGGTAAGGTACACTTCCAAAAAAACCATCAGAAAAAAGTTATGTAGCCAAACTTTTTGTTGAAATAACCTTTAGTTTTTGTTGACAGTGAATGGAGAGGCATCCGTATAAGATATTTTTTCTATCTAACATAGTTGACACGTCTTTCGAAAAGTTTTTTTGTAAGGCGTTTATATCTGATTGGTGGTCAATTTGTTTTATTGTTTATTAGTAGGCCTAATTAATGTAATTGGCATAATAATTTGTGAATGTATCTCTGATAGAAATAGTTCTGGATTTATGACCTCTGCTTTAAGAGTTAGAGACGCTGGTTTAGCTCATTTTGTAAAAATAATAAAATTTGAAAAAAAAAGAATTTACCTACCTAACTTTGAAATTATAGTTATCATTTTTAAAATATTAACAAGCTTATGAACTACCCTTTGCTATCCCACTGGATGGTGATATAAAGAATAATGTGATATACTTAATCCTGTGATATTCTAACCAACTAAGTTAAGTTAACTAAACGGCGCCATTCAGTTAACGTGTTCAGCCATTTAATTAAACGGCTAGGCAAATAGCTTGGATCGAGGACGTTTACCTACTTGCCTAGCCATTTAATTAAACCGTTAGAGAAATGACTTATTTTTGCATGGTTATAAAAAAATACCCACGAAGGCTTTATGCGGGAGCTACACTCCCGTATTAGCCTTCTAACTTAACCTAACCAAGTCGCTTTAACTGCCTAGGCAGTTAATTGGACGGCTGATTAAGCAAGTTGGTGACGACATACATACCGTTACTTAATTCACACAAAACAAAATTATTGACTCATCCCATTGTTAATAACTAAGTAAACTGGTAGTTCTAGTTACAAAACGATACAATAAAAGACAGGTTTTCAACTATCCTTGTGCTACTTAGATAGTAACACTGTTTTCATACGCAATTAATACACGCGTGTTAATTTCTCGTAAACTGTTTAGTAGTGTTTACCGAGGGGGCACGCGCTAGCCCAAATTGCTACTAGAACTAAAGCCACTGAATAAATAAATACAGAAGTTCCAAACATAAGAAGTAAAATAACCGTTACTATTTCTGTAACCGTCATCGTTGGTTTAGTGAATCAAGGGGTTTTAATATTGACCATTTAAACTACCTACGAAAACCCACCCCTACCTCAATCAATCAATAAGCCAATTGCAGTCCACTGCTGGACATAGGACTCGCCCAATGTACGTTTATGCTCCCTATCCCTTTGCATTCAGTTACCTTAGCCACCTTTTTCAAGTTGACAGTCCATCTAGTAAGGGAGCGTCTCACTTTCCGTTTGTATCTTCTCGTGGTCTCTGCTCTAGGACTCGTTAGGACGTATTTATACGTTTTCGCTTGTTATATGAAGTTAACCTACTGAACTATTATATTTTTGAGTCATGGTCAGATGTTTGATGTCTCCTACAAACAAACTACTAGTTTAGGGCCCAGCTGTGGCCCTTTATCAAGATACTAACAAGATAAGGTTTGTTGACTACTAGAATGTTGGCATGAAGGTTTTTTTTTATACCGCTACTGTACAAATAAGTATAATAATAGTGTTTGTTTAAAAATTTAAATTACGTTTTAATGATTGCATGTGAAATGGAATGAATTATACCTACACAGTACTTATAAAAAAATACGTTTTTTATTGTGCCCTGTTTCCTACGGTCGCTTAGTACCAGATAATCCTCACAGTAGTTTGTAGTTTGGCAAAATTTGACGAAATTACTGCAGATAGCTGATGTTATAAAGCGTAACTTAGGCATAACTTTTATTTTAGAAAAGTGATACAGTTCACAGCTAGTTAGGTAGGCATATTAAAACAATTATGAAAGTAATTACAGCGAAAGGCATGTACCAGGATCATGTCTACCCCAATGGGAAATAGGCGTGACTGTGTATATGTATGTATGTAAATTTAATATTTAGAAATTCTTTACGCTGAAATTCTAGCTCTGTATGTACGTCAGCAAACATAGACGGTTGTCAAATTTTGAAAGTGAATTTCTATGTAAAATAGAATAACAGAGTTATACATTTTAAATTATTGTTAAATCATTTATTATGCTGTTATTCCAAGAACGCCTAAAAGTAGGCTTTTGTTTCGCCTGACGAATTATCATCATTAATTTAGCAATGCTCTCTGTTACACCCCGGAGACAACCTATATGGCTTTCATGGAACTGTCTTCTGATCGCTATAGCTTCAGACAGCAAAGGCTGATTTACTATTTAATAAATCTAAAGTATAGTGGTCCTACAAAAACATCCTAAAATATTCATGCATAAAGAAAATTATTATATCCTCTGTCTAGCCCTTCAGAAATCATTACGCTTATTGAGAATATTTGAAGTCTTATGTTTTTTACCCACAAAACTGTACCCATAAGCTCAATAAAAAACACTTTTTTTTTTCACAAATTGTCATTACGTTCGTTGGAATCGAATTCTACAGATGCCAAAAATATTTTGAAATTCGAATTGCATGCGGACCAACCCGCAAAAACTCAAAGGTCAGTGCCCCACAGGCATCTTCAACCGCTTTCTTAACAACTGCATTTTAACGGTTCACTGAAAAACTACTGACACTTGAAATTCGAACGATGCTCTCCGGTTGTTGTTTGTGGTACAACCATTAAGGTAATGGCGGGAGAGTACAGGAATTAATTAAATGACACCAATTAATCTTCAGTTTTTATTGTAGCAGTTTTAATTTATTGAGTAATAGCCGTGCCCGTAGCCATGGTAGTGAGACCATGAACGCCCAAGATCGTGCGAAGTGGCGGAGGAAGAGCCCGAAGGCGGACCCTGAACTCCGAGGGCATCTTGGCCTCGTCTAAATGAAGATGATGAGCCGTGCCCGCTATGACAGTTCGCAGTTGCTTCACGGAAAATATCGAAAATCAGCCCACCCTGCAGTTAGATTGGAAATTGCTACTGGCATTAACGCTAGGATGAAGAATAAGAGCTGTACCCACGGCATCATACGCGTAAACTACCTAAACCTTTTTGTAAATAATATAGCATAAGTTACACCTAGTAACATAAGTTATCAACAGTAAAAATACCGACAACGTCGGCGTAGCCGTTTCCGAGATTACCGATTACAAACAGTCAGAAAGAAAGATAGACAAAAAATTTAATAATCACGCTGTAATTTCTATTTAATTGATTTCAAAAAAAAAAATTAACCACTGGTATTGATCCTATTTCTCTCCTATCCAATCCTACTAATATCATAAATGTGAAATTTTGTGAAGATGTCTAGATGTTTATTATTCAAAGACGCTCTAAACTACTGAGTAGATCTAGCTTGACAGATTTGACACAGGGACAGATGATACTAATATTATCGTGGAGATAGTTGCGTGTTAAAGGTTGCCTGGAAGAGATCGCTTGTAGCGATAAGGCCGCCATTTGTACATTTTGTCATAATGTTGTCCGTACATGTACTATAATTTATTGGTGCACTAAAGATTTATCTTATCTTATCTTATAGTTTAGAAATTGGTGAACCCGCCAGGCAACTGCTAGTAAAGAATATAAAATTTAAAGGTTCCTTTGAATCTCATCAATGTGTAAACTAACTGTTAATAGCTTTTTTATACCACTTAGGTTGCAGAAAAGCACACGATCCAACTCATGGAAAGTGCTTTTTTAGCAATTGCTTAACTATCAATAATTATCTTATTCAATTATAGATCCCCATAGCAAATACTGTAATATTTTGACCACGTGTACTATTTAGCTCTTGTTGTGGTACACGCAATCAGACATAATATCCGTGTATGATAATGTTGGTACTACCTACTTCCGGCGCTACGGATACAACTACTTATGAACACTGCTCCTCATTACGTATGGTAATATTAGGGTGACCAGCTTGCGAACGTGGGATATTCCAAGATGGTGATATACAAAGTTGGACTAGATATTTTAAGTTTGATTTAGGGATTTGATTTGATCCAGATATTAAAATCGAGTTTTTTTTTTTAACGAATATTAGTATCGAAATTAGGTAACCTAACCATTCCAGCTAAACTAATTGCTACCGTTACGAATGTTCCGGGTCCCGGGTTCGAATCCTGTCCATTACACTACCGACGTGAACCCACTTCTAGCACAATCAATTTTACTTAGTTGTTGAGGTTAGAGAGAATACAAGTACTTTCGCTTACTTATATTCTTTAAAAAAATGTCTAAAACTAAATGGATTTTTTTTTCAGTGTCCGTAGTCTGACAGTGGTTTTGCTATAGTAGAATTGTCCAGGACTTGTTTGCAATATGGTGTCAGTACAGCATACCCAGTGTGGCTCATCGGTGGTCAAATCAAGCGTAGACACAATTATCAACTCCAGAGGGGCCAATTAGGTAATTATGTGCAGACGTAGGGGGAAATTAATTACGCGATTACGTCAAATTATGCAGATCACGATTAGTTCTCTTTTACCTCAGAGTGATGTGTTCCTTTGAGCGTATTTTTGACTAGTTTTTTTCTGGAATCTTCGCTCATATTTATTATTCATTATCTTGTTAGCATAATTAATAGGTACCTACAAGATGGAATTTTATGTACAATTATGAAGTATCAAAACCATTACTTCTAGGTTCTATAGTTCAGTTCTTCTTTTATTGAGATGTTTGCTCAAGTCTATGTTACAGAAGCAAATTATTGTATTTAGTTGAGACTATGTCCAGCGGTGGACTGCGAAGAGCTAATCGATTGATGAAAAAGAACAAAAAACTAAATGCCTGCTGCGCTTTAAGCAGGACTATTTTTAGGCCGGGGCCGCGTACCGAACTATTTGCTAAACTAGCCTTAATTAATTTTAAATTTTGACGTTTTGTAAGTGTCATTGGTCTATACAAAATTAATTAATAATGACTTTAACTTTGACTTGGTCGAGACGTCAGCGTAAAGTAAGGATGTACCTATACCATAATCGCGTTAATTTCTATTAATATTAGTGTACTTTGACTTTGATAAGATAAAAGCATTTTGCATGCAAATTATTCAAATGGATTAAAATAGGAAAAAAGTCACATTTAAATCGTTTAGAATATTTAACTAAAATGAAATGCTTTAAAATTTCATTCATTATTGTTTGGGCGGAGTAGTCAAAAATCAATATTTAAAAATGATTGAAAAATCATTGATTGGGTTCCGATAGTTCGTAGGAATATCGGTAGATGCTGCCTTGTCGCCTAAAAGACAGATATAAAAGGAGAAATTTGGATTAGTTCGGGCGAGGTTTGGTAGCTTAGTTGTCAAAGCATTGCCCCTGTAAGGCAAAGATCGCAGGATCAGACCTCGCCTAGACCAATTAAATTTTTCCTGTTTTAATCGAAAAGTATTTTCATTCATATTTCATATTTATAGTTCATTTACATTTTATAGGCACTAGTGATGTACCAATAGTGCCTCTAAAATGCAAATATGAAAACCACATCTACGTAGCATTAATGTACGTAATCGAATTGCATGCAGTTAGCAGTTAGGGACGTACCAGAGACTGATTCGATTTCTTTAACGATTTAATTGAATCGATGTGTGTTCGCGATACATGGATATTGAGGCGGCAGGGTTTGTAACTATCGCCTGTTAATAACCCATCTGAGATTATCAATATAGCATCGTAAAATGATTTTGTTACCCCTAACAGAGTCATTTATTGGCAATGGGTATTAATTTTGTCTGGACACTTAGGAATTTAATTCGAATCACATCTATTTATTCACACACGCAGTTAGAACAAAAGAGTATCTATGTGCGCTGACCATAATAAGCCAAATTTTACATAAATTAATAACAAACTCTTTTCATCATAATTGTACAAAAATATAATAAATCAAATATCCACCGTAACGAAGTACCTACCAATTTCAAATAAAGCACTGAATATTGAATCCGATCCCAGTTATATGACACTAGAGTTCAATTTCATCTGGTAATAAATTCACAAAATGCTATTATCTTGCACAGATAGTGATAGCAACACTTTGAATAATGATCTCCTGGAAACATAAATTAACGATTTTGAACTTATAACTCACAGGCATAAAGTCCATTTCGGCGTTATTACTTGTGGTTAATTCCAAACAAACTATAGGTATTTCAGAACATTATATTTTTTATCATATTATTAAGTTTATACCAAATGATTTTATAGTTGTTTCAAAATCATCTGGAAGTATTAATTTGGAAAAAAAAGGGAAAGTAAGGGTGAACGAACTTTTTTGGCTGGTTTTAAATTATTTTTGCTTCTAGGCGATTTTACTGTCGAAACTAATCTCAAAATTTTTCGATTCAAGTGGACTATAAAATGAACCGGTGTAATATATTTAACCATCAAGTTCAAACTTTTGCGAAAAGCATTTTTCACTTTTCCAATATTTTTAGAATATGTTCCTGCGAATGAAGCACATTATGATCATTATTTCGAATGTCCATTTCACCTTTGAACCATATTCATTGCTTTCATCGTATGAATCTGGAATGTGCACGGATAGACATGTTCAAAGCATTTCTATGTGTGAAGTTTGGTACGCATTTTTAGGAAATATTTTCAATCAGTCTTTTTAAAACTCTGTTTTTTTAGGTCTGTAAAAAAATAATATTTTATTTCGTCGTATTTATGATGGCAATAAACTAAAAAACTATGGCTGTATTGATGATTTTTGTACTTGTGTTGAAATACCTACTATGAGTGCTATCTGAAATCCATATCGTCAAGGCTAACAGAAAATGTGAACGAATTGTGTCGACTGATGCATCGCAATTACAGGATTCGATCCCGGTAGATTTATCTAATCCCGGGATTTCGGGATTATCTACAGTTAATATCGGGATCCCGGGATAGTCCCGGGATTATATTAGTAATGAAAAGTGGTAACAAATACAGTAAAACATATCAATATAATTTTTATTATTTATCTTTTACGTTTGTGAAGACATCGAATATTTAATTTTTAAGCCTTCAAAAAGGTGGCTAAACAAAGTTATACTTTCTTCTTTTAAAATAAACAAACTATGTACTTCTGTGAATAATTTATCACACTCACAATAAATAAACTTCTAAAAAATCAACTTCTTTTGACTTATTTAGATAAACTATTAAAAGACTATCATATGAAAATAATGAAATCAGCTGTGTAAACAAGATAGCTGTCAAAATGTCAAATCAAGAAAAGTGCGTTTAGTTTCACGCAAGTTTTTATTGACTTTTTTAAAAATAGTATCGATCCCGAAAACCTCTGGATTCATTAAATTTGATCTCGAAAATTTCGGTACTTAAATATGACCGGGATCCCGGGATCCCGAGATCTAGGATTCCGGGATCGAATCCTCTAATCGCAATTGAAACGATTATGTTTACCAAGAGCATTATTGCTAACTCAATCATATAACTTCATTAGTGACAGCCAAAGCAGTTTCTTTCTTTCGGTCTTTCTATTTAATATTTGTAGTCCAGAGCAATTTTAGGCTAGTACCACACTGACACCAAATTATCGTATCGTGGCCAAACAACACATCCTACTTGAAACTATCCAAACATATTCACATATCAATTCCACTATAATAAATCACATTCCTGGGCCACGGGATGTTACACTTGAAACAATACAGGATGTTGACATTATCCTGTCACCAGACTGATGTCACAATTGAGCGCGGTGGCTGCTGTCCCACGATTTTATTGAGGGCGTGATGGATAGGCCATAGATTAGAATTGAATAAATACGTTTATTGAGTTGATATGCAAGTGGCTTGGTGATTTCACAGCCATTAGTTAGATAGTAAATTGGAGAGAAAAGGTATTATTATTATATTTTATATATTAATTATACTCGTGTAAATCATTCCCATTATGGTTGGTTACTTTGAATATGAGGAGCCGTTTTTAAATGGAATAAAAACACCACGCTAAGCACAGTTACCGTGCGCACCTGTCAAAAACAGTCAATGATTGTTATCAAAGACAGACGAGGCTCTAGTGCAGGCTATCCTTTTCAGGTTGGGGGTCAGATTGAAGTTACTACCATAAACGGCGTATAAACCAAACCTAAAGAAGAAGGAGTACGCAAAACCAAGGTTCCGAGGCAAAAGCCTTGGATACAAGCAGAAATAATGCCAAAATGGTTATAAATATGAAAAGAGCTGAAGAATTATCACCGACCTGTGTGGCGTAGCAGTAAAATGTTCGACTGCTAAATTTAAGTTCACTGTTTCGCCTCTCACTTAATGTAAAGAGCTGTGTCTTAATCCTTATTACGATATTACTTCAGCAATATGCGATTGGACACATGGACAGAGCTACAGGAAGCATCTTACGCTCTATAAAACATCAAAATCGAAAGAATTCACTTTTAAAACAAGCAATTGTCCAGCAAAGCCCACACTTAATTACACAAACAATTTCTCAAAGCGAGGAAGAACAAAAGACATCAATAGTGACAGCAACAAAAGTCCCTGCACAAAGGAACTGATTGACGTCCACGCCCACTGCTGGCCATCCGCCCACTGCGCCATTGTTCCACCGTGTGATCGCGGAACATTAACTTGTACTTGTTGATCAAATAATACAACATTTCTTTACATATACTCACGCCTTATATCAGCGAATCACCTCACTTTTTTTATAAATTAAACCTCCTTTATCTACTCTCATACATAAATGTCAACATTAAAACAAACCTTTAATTACTGTCCTTACGCACAGAATAACACAGTAAATTTAAAAAATTACATTAAAGTACAGTCGTAATATTTTTTTTTCCATTACGACACAGCTTCAGCTGGACACAAGAAAATTTCAATACATTTTTTTTATATAATTTGTGGCCGCTGTGCAACGCACAGGCGCGTAGCAGCGAATGAATTATGGCGTACAACTTTTCTACCATTTTAAGCAAATTATACTAATTATTTCATGATATTAGACAATTTAGTGTATGAAACTGCACATAATTTGGTCTTAAAACACTCTTATTATACTATAAAAGTATTTGCCTATGGCTCATTTTTTAACTCACACTAATATTTTAAGAACCTTTATTATGCTATAGTTTCATAAACTACTATTAATTAAGATACCAACATACAAAAAGATATACTCCATCAAAAACCACAGGACAAAGCAATATCACTCACAGCCGCTAATAAAACTGACCACAACGTCGACCAGAGGAGGGCCAGCACATTAAATACATTGTAGACACTAGGGGCTTCTGCCAGTTCACGTTTAATAGCGGGATTATGTTTGTATCCTGTATATTTATGTGTCTGTTTATACTTTTATACTTGTCATAATCCTCATAGTTGCGTCAAAAGTTTGAACCATAGAAATATATTAGGGCAGAACGGCCAAACGCTTGGCAATTTTTTAGTCAATTTCTGTCCTATGAAACGGGAACTTTCGAAAGCGTACTGTTAGGACTAGCTTGTAATAATACTGTGAATATGCCGAATTGTATTATTTCCAAGTGTAGAATAAAAATGACGAAGTGAAATTGAAAAATAAAGGTAGGTATTTCTCATCTCTCGTAAGTATTTATTTACAGTGAAAAAGTCGCCACGCGCGACATGTAGGTGAGCACTGCGTATGGCCTTTCTATCCTAATATATTTCTGTGATTTGAACTTTGGAGCCCAAGTTTCGCTTTTGTAGTTTGAATTGTCGACTTTTCCGAGCGTGACTGCCGTCTGATTTCTAAATCAGAGAGGAATGCCTGTGCCAGAGTGTCTGTTGTTTTACGGGAGTACTGACATGCAGGGAAGGGTCACTTACGCCTCAAACATATTGAAACAGCTACAGGAATATATGAGGATAGAACGGCCATGCGCAGTATTCACCTTCAAGTCGAGCGTGCCGAGCTGTAAATAAATACTCACCAGAGATAGAACACCTTTATTTTTCAAATTTACTCCTCCATTTTTATTCTACAGTTGGAAATAGTACAATATGGTACATTCAAGGTATTTTTAACGATGTTATTACAAGCTAGTCTTAAAAGGGTCGCGTATGCTTTCGAAAGTTCCCGTCTCATAGGACAGGAATTGACTAAAAAGTTGCCACGGGTTTCCCGCTCACTTAGCTGTTCTAATATATGTCTGTGTGTACACCTATATCGATTGCTACCGGTGTGGTCCGATTCTTCAGTCCTACTCAGAGATCGATTAGAATTATCCATGTGGTGACGGAGAAAGAATACAATATCACCTTACCACCAATCTTATCCGAAGGGTGTCGTAAGAGGTGACTAACGGAAAAATACGCAAACGATACCACTGCGAGAGAAGAAAAATTCGAAATATAAACCTGTACCAACCCGTCTGGCCAGCGTGGAAACTAGGTGGAGGCCTCCCAATATTGGGAGAGGCGCATGTCCAGCATTAGCTTATGATAGACTAATCTATACATCTTCTATACATATATATAAAATTGGAATGTCTGTTTGTAATATTGAAATAACCGTTTTTGACTACATGCATTATGAATATAATACATCAACCAAATTTTTTTTTTTTAATTTTCTGTCTGTCTGTTTGTTCCGTGTAATCCCTGAAATGGCTAGACTGATTTTGAATGGGCTTTTATTGGCAGGTAGCTGATGTAAAAAAGAGTATTAGGCTACTTTTATTTTACAAAAAATTAATGCTCAATAGCATTGACTCAACACTAAGTGAGAATCGACATCCACGCGGGCGGAGCCGCGGGCAACAGCTAGTTAACAAATAAGTACAAGCTCCGGATGTAACCGGGACTAACCCTATAATGATGATGAATATAAAAACTAACCTAACGTACCGTAGATCTACACCAATCAAGAAACCGGAAGTGCTTTAAATGTTTTTTTTTAATGTTTCTTAGTCATTATGGTTACCATAGAAGTACCATAAGGAATGGAGACGATAGAATGATTCACATAATTCTTAGATCTGATACTGTCTATATGAAAACTTGAGGCGTATCAAATATGAATCATTATTTTTACATTGAACTGATGACTGAGATTTTAATCTTGATATTTTAGTATGCAAACTATTTCAATTAGATTAACTGTTCATTTCCGTCTTTGGTATGGTCAGAGTTCTAATCTTATTGCCTTGGTACATACTGCTGAAGGACTGTCAGTGTGAAAATCAGGTGAAATTAGATTTTTTATTTGGAAAAAAAGGGGTTACGTGTATTAACATTATGATGGTTTTAATACCACAGACAGACAGATAAGCACACGGCCCACCTGATGGAAAGTGGTTACTGTAGCCTTTGGAAGTGTGCAACACCGGGGCGTCACATTATTTATGTTATTCATACATATCATTGCCAATATATTATGTAGAAAGTAATCTACTTAATAAATTAAATTAACACTGCTACGTTTACACACCGGATAGCGATGGCAATTATACCGGGTGTAAAGTGAACGCTCCCGAAGCCGAAGGTCCCTGGTAGTACCCAGAGTACACTACATATTGACATTTTTTTTTTGATTTGGCAAAAAAAAATGTTTTTTTTTTTTCAGAGTTTGAACATTATTTACTTTCCATCTTATTACTAAAGCTCCATGAAACGGCAATTTCATAAAAAATACCCTACAAAAAAGTTTTTTGTTTTTGTTTTTAAAATGTCTTTATTTACATACAGTATATGTACAAATTACTTACATGCAATAGTACAATCATAACACTTTTTCAAATTTTGCCAGGCTGGGTCGCCTATAAAAATTTTTAAGCACTAAACGTGGATATTAATTATAACACTTTTAAAATTTATAATTAATAAATCATAAATAGAAATGCAACGTTATTGAATTAACAATTGCTTTTTGCATAAAAATATGTATTAAAGAAAAAAAGCTACCTCCATCTAATAAAAGTTGACGCTTGCGCATACAATGTAGTGACCAGTATACAGAGCCGCGACGCGGGCTCCCGCGCCCCGCGCTATCCCAGACAGTAGGATGGGCGCGGGGGCAGCGCACCTACGAGCGGGTCTCACTACACTGGTCAGGCGGAAATAACATGTAGTGATGGGGCAAACGATAGGTTTTGTATTTGTCGATGTATTGCAAATCTGAAACTGTTGTTCTACATATGTTAGAAATTAATATATTAGTATTAAATTTATTCGTGGTATAGAATTTATATGTTAATTTGTAAATAAAATCTTTTATAGGAGGAAATTTTAAATAAGAATGAAGTGTTTTTAAATTGGTTTTATATGGTGTATTATAAGCTATTTTAAGGGCTTTGTTTTGGATAGTCTGTAGAAGTTCATAATTCGTTAGACATGTGCTGCTCCAAATAGGACAAGCGTAGGTGAGACATGGTCTCACCAGTGCAGCATATATACGCATTTTAGTGCAAGGACTTACTTTACTTTTACGGTTCAAAATAGGACCCAGTGAGCCCAATGCCTGAGCACCTTTTGTGCGGATATTTGCCACGTGTTTTGTCCAATTTAATTTATTATCTAGTGTGATACCTAGGTAACGAACTGAGTCACTCCAGGGTATTAAATGGTCATTAATTTTAAGTTTGCGTATTGGTGGCTTGCGATGTCGTGTGTATAGGATGGCCTCGGTTTTGGAACCATTTAGTTTCAATTTCCAATTAGTAAAGTGGGCGTGCAGCGCATTCAGGGAGAGCTGCAAACGATCTACTATAAGGTCGATATCCTTAGAAGAAGTATACGATGCAGTATCGTCTGCAAAACATGCAAGTTTAGTTCGAGGTTGTATAGGCATGCTATTTACGTAAAGGAGGAACAAGTAAGGACCTAGAATAGAACCCTGGGGTATTCCAGCAGGTATTGGCAATAAAGGTGAAGCTATTTCTCCAACATGCACTGCAAACCGCCGATTTCCTAAATAAGATTGGATGAGCTTAACGAGATTCAGAGGGATGCCGAGATTCACAAGCCTGTGCAAAAGTCCATCGTGCCATACAGTATCAAAGGCCTTTTCGATATCTAATAGGAACATACCAGTAGATTCACCGAGGTTTAGATGATGTGAAATATGTTCAGATACTCGCGCTAACTGATGGACAGTTGAATGTGAAGTACGAAATCCAAATTGCTCTTTTAGAATAAGTGCTTCAGAATATATTAAGAGCCTTTTATAAATGATCCTCTCGAAAATTTTGCCAGTTGAAGGAAGTAAGCTAATTGGTCTGAAGTTACCTGGTATAGTGTCATCTTTGCCAGGTTTCCTCAAAGCTATTACTTTAGCAGTCTTCCAACGCTCCGGAAAGTAATTAAGCGCAAGGCAACCATTAAGTATTTTAGTGAGAAGGATCAATGCTTTTTGAGAGAGGTTTTTCAACATTAAGTTGTGAATACCGTCATCACCTGGTGATTTACGGTTTTTAAGTTTTTTGATCACAGTACACAACTCACGCGGTGTAACTAGGGGGAGGCGTATGTGGCTGTTGATGTTTTCTAGCTGTTCCATTGATTTACGTACCTCACCTTCAATCAAGTCAGAACTTTTCCAGTTAAGGGTCAGACACATATTGGTGTGGAAAGCTCGAGCAAGCTCTTCAGCTTGGTCTATTGGTGAGGATGCAAAGGTACCATCGCCTCGTTTTAAGGGAGGAATGATAGTAGTTTTCGGTTTTAGAGACCTAGTAAATCGCCATAGATCGGTGTTGGAGTTGTCAATCTTAGATAGCTTGGCATTCCAGATTTTATCCTGATGCTCAACTATAGAGGAGCGTATGGTGGCTTGTAAGCTGTTGATGATGGATCGCAGATATCTTTTATCTGCTCCAGGCGGTAGTTTTTGCATAGTGCGGCGTAATGAGTTTTTATCACGGACTAGCTTTTTAATCGAGTTTGGTAGTATGGCAAGATTATCCTTAACCCGGCCTATGGGTACCTGCGCATCTCTAGCTGAAATAATACCACTTAGAAGTTGTTCGAGCGCATCATCAACTTCATTTCGCGTAGAATAGGGTTTAGATTTGAGGTTAATGTTCAAGTCCAAAAAAGTACGCTTGGTGCCATTTGTTGTTTTTTCTGTATTGCTGTTTTTTTTTTTAAGAAATTGTCGTTTCATTAAGCTTTCCTAATACTATGGAGAATAAATCGACCGTAGCTATTAACAAAGTCGGAACTACAAAAACACTACTTTTCAGTATGGCCAAATAAAGTTTTGAACTTGCACCAAATTCACAAATGCCCATATATTGAAACCAAATTTCGCGTAGTGCTACAGTTTTGAAAGATAATGCAGGTCGTAATGTGAATAAAAAAATAAATCTAGGAAATTCTAGAAAAAGCAGTTGTTACATTGTTAACCGAAATTGATACTAGCACACTTGTCGTAAGTGACATATCCTACAATGTTTCACGTACTATGAAAGTCGTAAGTGGCACATCCTACAATGTTTCACGTACTAGGGAAGTCGGAAGTGTCACATCCAACAATTTTTCACGGTACGTAATTACAAGGTTATGTCGGATGTGGGGGTGTTCACAGGCCTCATGTATTGAAAGAAGGCCTTAAAACTGATAAATTGTTTTATTAATATCCAATTAAATGTAAATTAAATCAAGATAGTGTAAGGTTAGTACATCGAACAGGTTAAAAATCATAATAATTCACAATAGTAATGGAAAGTACAAGTAATTACAGTCCAGAACCACTGACGACGAAGGGTAGAGTATGGGATTGTCGGCGAGCCTCAACGCACGTCTTTGTATCGATTCGAAGGGGTCAAGCTGGTATGCAGATGCTCCGACAAAAGGTGACAGCAGTACTCCATATGGGGCCGGACTTCTGCCTTATAAAGAACGAGTCGTTGCCCCGCAGTGAAGTACTGCTTCACCCTGTTAAGCACTCCAAGTTTCTTCAATGCCAGCTAGGCCTTATCCTCCAAATGGCTGCGGTACTGGACGTCGCTTGAGATGTCGACTCCTAGCATCCCGATACTCGAGGAAATCGTACGCGGTGTACCCAGGAATTGCGGCGCTACAACAAATGGGGTTTTCTTAGAGGTGAATACAAATACTTGTGTCTTAGTAGGATTGAATTGGACTAGGCTTAGTCGACCCCAATCGGATACTCCCGATTTTGGTCGCAAGTTGTTCGCGACTCTCCTTCACCTTAGACTGAGAGATATTTGCACGGCCATTGTAACACGTGTCCCCGGTACTGTCGTCCGCATAGCAATGGATGGAGTCATCAGATAGGATATCATTTATGTGCAGCAGAAACAGGGTCGGAGACAGCACGGAGCCCTGTGGGACACCAGCGTTTGTGTCTATGTGGTCCGAGCAGCTGCCATCGACGACGGCTTGGATACTGTCGGTCGCTCAGTAGATCGCTTCCTTCAAGGTATCTCAGGAGCTGTGTATTAATCACACACTCCATAACCTTCGAGAGAAGGGATGTTATAGCAATGGACCTGTAATTGGACGAGTCTGTCCTGTCTCCTTTCTATAACACAGGATGCACGAACGCAGTCTTCCACGAGACCGAGTCGTGTCTCGCAGAGTAAGAGAGCGCGAAAAGCTGCGTAAGTACTGGGAACAATTCAGGGGCACAGCGCCTGAGCACCATCGCTATATGTACCATCCGGCCAACTCGACTTCCAAACATCTAGGGACTTGAGTTCCCGCCAGACCACCCGCTGCGTGATTTTAACTTCAGGCATGGAAACACCACAGCTGGGGAGAATAGGTGGCTCGGCATTCCCGTCATTCATTGTCGAGTTTGAAGCAAAGAGGTTACCCAAAAGACGGCTTTCTCCTTAGCGCCATGGGCTAGGCTACCGTCGACTTTTTGCGGCGGCGGAAGGCAAGAGTGGCAGAAGTTTGGCCGTTTGCTCGCTCCTGCTGCTATCCAGCGGTTGGGAATATAGCTTTCCATACCCGTTAGAATCGCTTCAGCGAATGCTGTTAGACAAGAGCTTGAATCATTTGAAGTGAAGCAAAGCCACCTCTGCGGGTACGACGAGAAGAATTCTCGCAGTCCATTCCAGTCTACCGACTTGTAGCGCAAGACATGCCGCCACTGAGGTGGCCGCGGTGGTTCTGGCCACGCGAGAGTCACTTGCGCCAAGACGACGCTGTGGTCCGAAGTACCGAGTGGTGCCTCCACTCGGTACGTAGTCAGCAGTGGGTCCAATAAAGACTCTCTGTGGGTCTCGATATCTGGTTTTCTAGTGATAGAATGCACCAATTATGAGAACCCATAGGTCAGGGCGTAGTGAGCAGCCCTTCCCGTAAAATCAGTTCTGTGCGACCCAACCACTCCACATGGTGAGCGTGAAAGTTTCCCAAGAATACCAAGTCCGCGGCAGGGTACTGCTCAATTACTCTGTCCGCCGATCGCTGTAGGTGCTCAAACAGTTGAGCCGTGCCCAGATTACCGCTATAGGACCTGTAGATGCACGCATAGATACGGGTGTGGCCACCGTGATCCATACGTACCCATAGAGTGGACAGGTCCCTGTCTTCAAGGCCGTTTAGACAGCGACAGCAAACGTCATCCCGGACGTACATGCATACCCCGGCTTTACTCAGGAAGTTATGCTCGGGTTTGTACCCGGGGTACATAAGGTAGGCTGGCATGATATTTGGGTCTCCTTCAGAAAGAATAAGGTCGGTTTTGCTGTCTCAAGATGGTGATGGACCTCGTTAAGATTGGTGTGGAGGCCCCTGATGTTACAGAAGTCAACTTTCATTGTGGATGAAGGTGCCGCTATAGAACATCTATTCTTATTTTTCTTGGCCATAATAAAAATGGGAGGGGTAGGTATAGAGTGTCTCTATGCCGTCAGTGTAGAAGACAAAGTAAGGTTTCTCGCCACCGTAAACGAGCTAGAGTTGTGTGATTAGCTGGCGCGGTGGGCGGACGGGCCCCGGGTCCCCTCCCAGATACTGCCAAGTCTACTCCGGTTTCCTTCTCCGGCACGGGAACACCGGCAACTTTACACAGGCTGCAGATTCAGCCTCCTGGAACGGAGATTCTGATCCCCGGGTTCGGGAACCGTACAGCCTGCGCGCGGCCAGCGGTTAACCGTTTCACCGGGTCTCCCTGACCGCCGCGCCAACATTTCACTCCCGCACTAGTCAGTGGTAACATCCAAAGCCTTTGGTCTTCCCACTGACAACACAGAGCCTCTCCAGTGAGCTCTGGCTACCCTGCTCACCGTCGGGAACACAACACCAGGTTACTATAACCGCGGTATTCTGTAGGACGAAGGTACTTCCCCAGTCGGACTGCTCAGTTGTAACGGGAGGTACCGTCGTGTCCAACCTTCTAAAATAACATACCTATAATTAAAAATGTCACATGAGGCAATAGAAAACCAGTCAACTCTTCCTAATTTTAGCACTATATACCACATCCAACCTACATTATTGTATAACTGTTTTAGAATAATAAAGTCGATACTAACACATCCAACATCTAAATTTAGTAATGTACAATTAAAAATGGTGGTAGTACCATATATGACAAATACTTTTATTATAAGAACGAATAACAAAGTCGGTAGTGCCATATCCGACAAAAACGTTTAATAGAAGAACGAGTAACAAAGTCGACAGTACCATAACCGACAAAAACGGGAATGTTAGGTACAAGAAACAAAGTCGGTAGTGCCATATCCGACAAAAATGAACGAACTCAAAGCGCACAATAATGTAGAATGTGGTACATTCGACACAGGTAATAAAATAATAATCCATTAACAATGTGAGATTTGACACATATTACAATCTTAACCGTTAAAGTACGCCTAGATCGAGACATTGTTATTTATACTAAATACTGCACATTTACGTAAAACAATTATATAAAAATATAAAACACGCACGCGCAGTCGCCCCCCGCTAACAATGAGGGAACTGGCAGAACCGCGCGTTGCGCGCGCGCCCCTTCCCCTTCTTAGCCCCGCGAACTTTGTAGTAACATGCCTACCTACATTATTATTCGTACGCTCCTATAAAATCCGACTTTGTTAATCTAGAAATACTATGATAGCATTTAGTTTCAAATTTGAAACTTTGCGAGAACATAGTTATAGACGTTTGAAGACCTCAGGAGCAATAAAACGAAAATCGCCAAAATGTAGTTCCGACTTTGTTACTAGCTGCAGTCGAAATAATGCTAATTAAAGGGAAAAAAAAATGAAAAATATAAATTTTCGTCATATCGAAACAAAAGTAGTAGTATCCGGAGTACTGCCTGGAGCCTTTGGCTTCGGGAGCGTTCCCCTTACACCCGGTATACTTAGTTTTTTTATACCACTGAATTGGTAGACAAGCACACGGTCCATCTGATGGAAAGTAATTACCGCCGTGGCCTATGGACACACTACGAGTCACACTCGTGCTGCTGACCCTATAAACACAGAGAGTTCCTGTACCATCTGTTTCTACTGTAAAATACAATCCTGTAATAAAAAATGGTTGGGAAAGTTGTACTTCCCAGTCTCAAGTCTAACGCATCGTATATCTACTATCATTGATGAAGAGCAAATCAACAATTTGCAATAATGTATTCATGAACGATGGCTACAGATAATAGCGGACAAATAGTCCGCATTTAGTCACAATTACGTAAATGTTTTGGGACTAAACGTTACTTCGGAACTCAGGGCAACTTGGGGCAACTCGGAGCGAAAGGTTTTAGTAAATGATCGCTCTGAGAGTGACCTATGACCGTTTGTGCGCCTTGTAGGTGCAGGCAACTAGCTAATATTAAATTACACACACTTGAGATTGCAGTGAGGTGATTGAGGTAGGTTAGGTTTGCTATGGGAAAGTAGTTACATATCGCTCTCACAATATTTAATGTCTTGATGTTTCAATCGCCACGCAGACCAAAATTAAAAAATAATGAACTTCCATACATTCATACTACTAATGTTTTGAATGTGAAAGTTTAAGGAAATGTTTGGATCTTTGTTCCTGAATGAATTTGACTGAAATAGGGATAGATTGGATATAGATACGAATAGCTGGTAATAGGATTAAAAACTCACGCAGGCGATGCTGCGGGCAACAGCTAGCCATGTACAGTCAGCATCATTAAAATATTGCTAACAAAAGTAGTCAAAATAATCCAAATACCAAAATTCCAATTTTATATTGGTTATTAGAGTACTCAAATAGTTGTATGTGTCTAGAGTGGTCTATCTATCTTAACAATCGGGCTTCTACAATTATGTAAGTTACTAGAGTACCTACTCATATTCAAATACACAATCACGCCGGTCGATGGTATCCAGACAAGTATAATTTGGGTTTTCTAGACATTCATACTTTTTTCACTAATGCAAGTTGATAGTTCATGGCTTATTCAACTGTCAACTTAAAAAAAAAAAAAAGACATTGTCAATTGACACATTTTGTATCTTTTTCTTACTCATATACCCATCCCTTATCATCCCGCCATTGTGTGAAAGGGATGGTTTTACAAGTAAGAAAAGAATACAAAATGCGATTAAATGACAATGTCTAGATTTTTTGAAATTATGCTTGACTGGATACCATCGACCGGCGTGACAGTGTATATGAATATGAATACTCTACTAACTGACATAATTTTGGAAGAGCGATTGTTAAGATAGTTGGACCACTCTGGACACTTACATCTATTTGAGTACTCTTATAAGTTATAACCAATATAAAATTGGAATTTTGGTATTTGGATTATTTTGAGTACTTTTGTTAGCAACATTTTAATGATGCTGACTGTACCTATAAGTTACAGTCATAAAATATATCTAGTGTATCAACGTCACATGAACAAAAACTCGCCGCTCACACTTAATTAATAATAAATAAAAATGAAAAAGTGAACAAAACTATCGGAAATGCCATTTCGTTAGCCTGGCAATGGCATTAACTTGGTACTTCACTTTAAACGTTCTAAAATTTACGATCCAGGCGGACCTGGGTAGTTTACGAGTCATAGACTCATGCCTCGGTGCCTCCTCATTGTCATAATAAGCACATCAACAGAACCTCCCTCTTAATCAGTTATTTAAATCACTCTCGTAAAATGCCTGAAGTATTTCTCCACCGCCAGCAAGCCGGTCGGTCGGCGGCTTTGTGCCATAGTTTTATAGCGTGTTGATGGCAATTTTATGGTGTTTAGCTTTTTAGAGCATCAAAAACATAATTTAGTAGAAATATTGTGGACAGTTTGATTGGAAACCGGATCATTTATGTTCGGTTATGGGAATGTGTGACGTAAGTTAATGTGATATAAATATGTCGGAATACATTTAAAGTAGAGCTAATTTATATTTTTATGTACCTACCACTAGCTCGCACCTGTGACTCCATATTATGAAGAATTTTTCCCAGTCGGTGATTCGGGCATAAATATTTTCGGACAATTTGGTCCGAATCAACACCTTTTTTATTTTTTTACTGACAATTCAGACACTGTTTAATAAAGTAATTAGTACAATCAGCTATAACAATTGTACTATTTCTAGGATTATTTTTTATTTTAAACGAAATTTAGCAACCGAAATTACTAAAATTTCCTCTACGCCCTCCAATTTTGCTAAATTGCCTACGCAAGGAACGGGTTCATCTCGGCGTTCTAAAGGCGCCTCACTAACAATCCGCCTGCAGTTTTTGATCCTAGGGCGGCCTGAACTTCTAAACCAGTAACGCTATCACACTAAATTGATCATATTAGTCGTCAGTGCAAAATCGTTAACGGAACTGATAGTGTATGGGTTATTGCGATTAACTGACATACTTATATCGGCCGGCTGTCGCGTCGTCCGGTGAACTGTTAGTGAGTGGGTGCCTTTATGGCCAGGATTCGAACCCGTGACCTCTCGATCGTAAGGCCGACTCCTTAACTACTAAACTACAGACGCGTCTGATATTGAACAAGATATTAGCGATATGTTTCTGTGGGTCGTGGTAATTGGCTCACTACACCATACGAGCGAAGCTTCGTGTCACAGCTCTACGTCAGTATTTTTATGCACTGCCGTACCCTTCATCCTTTTGCAATACAATTTCGTCAATTTATAGCTTGTATTGACGTGTATAGGCATAGTTTTGGACCCAATCGGTTATACTATAGGTAATGCAATAGGTAAGTATATATACTCGTAGCATTCATTTAAGGAACCTTAGTGTGTGAAAAAAGGGCAAATCAACCTACATCAAAATATTTAAGGTATGTTCTAAGACAAATATTTTGACCCTCTTTCCTGATACTGCTTTTAGCTTATCATCAGGCGAGGTGAAGTCAAATTGATGTGTACTGTAAATAAAAAAAAGGGATAGGAACCCACTGGTCCCTTAAAATTCGTACCCTGCGTCCACTCTACCCTGCATATATTTCAGACTCCCACTCGCCCCTTATAAGTAATATTCTTTATCTCACCTATAAATAACAATTTCTTAATTCTAATACGTCTATATTTTATTCGCAGTCAATTAAATTATCTGAAACTGTAATATATAGGCCTCTATTGTAACTATTCATAAGTCTAATTCAAACAAGCAAATACACTGAATGCAATGCAATCTGCAGTACGGAATCCATGGACGTTTTTCATACAAACTCCGCAGTGTATACTGTGAAATAAGGATGGAACTTATAACAAGCGAGTAGCGAATATTATAGAGTAAAGATTGAAAAGTTAGTAAGTCTTCATTCTGATATAAAATATAATAGTTATCTTAAGCCGTTATTAACGGAGATTCTAATTCAGACGTCGAAACAAAAAATTACTTTCGATCTCAAAAATAGTCAATAGTAAAAGTTTATATTACTGATGGGAATTTTTCATTCAATATCAAATGTGAAAATCTAAGAATTTATCCTAAAATGCTTAAAATTTACTAATAACTTACTATCAGGCGCGTTTAATTCATATTCACATTGGTCGCGTTCGCTCGGTTGAATTACGTTCACGGATTAGCAAGTGCACAGCTGGGGGGATTGTGGTCGCAGCACTAGTGAGACCGGTGGATGTTACGCGGTGCGCAGACGACAATTCTCTTTGATGAGGCCGTCAAGCAGAGTGCCACTATTGTTAACATGGTACGTGTATGTAATGGTGACCCTCTTCCTGAAACTGCCTTCAGCCTACGCGAGTTTAACACTTTTTACCCATCCTACGCCGCTAAAGAAGTTTTCTCTTCAAAAACGTGGACGATACAAAAAGAGAACTTATAAATGTGTGTAAAATTTCGACGCTTAAGACCGTATGAAGTGGAGGAGGGAAAGTAGGGCAGCGGACCCTAAGCTCCAAATTCACCCCCACCTCGGGTACAATCAAGGAAATACGTCTCCATAATAATGATGATAATAATGAGTATATATCTATACACGCTAATCACCACGCTACACTCTCCACTGCACAAAAACCACAGCCTTAATCGCAATCGTTACTTGTAGCTCAGTTGCGCTATAACTCAGTTTGTAAGTGCCAGCCAATTAGCGAGAAGGAATGCTCGCTCGGTTTTAAGTAAATGTTGACTATACGCTCAGCTTGTGGTTATTTAGAAACTTTACTGAATAGGTTGTTGATATTCATTACCTTACAGTAGATTAATCCTGCTGAAATACACTTCAAAACTATCTACTAGAAAGTAGCTAGAACTTGCTACCTAATTTATTTACTAAAAACACTTGCATGTTTTGGTACTGTCAGCATCGGATCGAAATACGGAATTTATCTTAATACCTAGGTATCATTTTGAACACTTTACTAGTTAAGATCTATCTGATACTGAGTGTAAACTCGTGATAGTCCATAATAATATCCTACTTTACATATTAAACTTGAAAGTTTGTAAGTATGAATGGATGGAAAACTACTGAACGGATCTTAATGAAACTTTACAATAAAATAGCTTATACATCAAAATAACAAATACCTAGGCTACAATTTATAACGATAATCGATATTATAGTGATAACTGACATCCACGTGGGCGGAGCCGTGGGCAAAAGCTAGCGTATTATAAATGTGAAAGTACTCGTATCTGTCTGTCTGTCTTTTACGCTTTCACGCTTACACCACTAAACCGATTTTGATGGAATTACGTATAGGAGTAGATTATAATTTGAGTAAGGACATAAGCTATGTTTGGTCGCGATAACCGGTCATCCATCCGCGGGTAATAGTTAGTAATAAAATATTTAAAAAAACAATAGTTTTAAAAACTGGGTGTTGAATACACCTCTGCTTTCTCCTTCGGGGATTCACAAGCGTAAATATGTTTTGAATAGCAAACAGCTAAATATTTACCTTGAACAACATCCCTATAAACACAAAGTGTTCCCATTACTCAACTTAATGATACCCCATAACAATAAAATCAGTCAGTAGCACTCACGCGGCAATAAACACCATGTAGATAGTAAACATGAGCTGGTCCATAAACGGATGCTGATTGATAACAATGATAATTATCTCAGCGTCATCTAATAGAGATGTTTATTTTATTTATGGCTATTATGAAAGTACGTGTCATAAATATAGGACTTGATAGAACTGTGAAGGTTGGTTGGATGGTTGGTTTGGGGCTCGTGGTTAAGCGGTAACCGAAGGTTAACATATTGCAAGGTTAAGCAATAGTAGCCAGGTCACTTTAGGATGGGTGACCATTGTTGACACATTAAAACCTCCATGCCTCGAAGACCACGTTGAGCAGTCGGTTCTTGTTCCTAGTTCTAGTAGTTGCGGGTCCTAATAATCCGGAGGCCTAACTACAGATCTTCGATATCGCCAGTAAATGGGTTAGGTGAAGGTGGCAGTGACTTTTTTATACTTCAATCGGTAAATGGACTGCACCCTGTCTGATGGTAAGCTGGGATGCAGTCCAAGGAATATTGGCCACATGACAGATGTGGAAATTTATTAGACAATGGTGGTCCATACCTTGACAGCCTCAATCACATAAATATATTAGGATAGAAAGGCCATGTGAGCAGGAAACGCGTGGCAACTTTTTAGACAATTACTGTCTTATGAGACAGGAACTTTCGAACGCTTACACAGTACTGTTAAGACTAGCTTTTAATAACATGTTTAAAAATACCGCGTGTATGCCATATTGTGCTAATTCCAACTGTACAATAACAATGTACAAAAAGAAGTAAATTTGATAAATAAAGGTATTTCTTATCTCTCGTGAGTATTTATTTACAGTGTGGCCTCGACAGATGTTTTTTTATGCCTAGATTAAAGAACCTAGGATTGTATGAAGAGGGAAATATCAACTCATTATATATACAAGACTACGATGTATCGTATAAGCAGAGACAACACTTGTTACAATGCTTATTAATCTATTATACTTGGATACACCAATCCAAAAGAGGCTTAATTTTGTGTAGATGTAGATTTACCTATGTAGATAAAGAATATACCTACTTAGTTTCCATTAAAACATCGACGCGAAACAAAACAGTGAAATGATCACACTGGCTAAGCTGCTTACAAGCTAAATGTTAAGCGAATTATGGCCACATAGCTGGCCGCCGGCCAGCGCTGGTCGTTAGCAGCTACTGTTTTAACGACAGTGCTGCTAATGCCTTTCTGTATCGCTTTTTAAATAGTAAGCAAATATTGGTTAATTTTAGTATGGTTTTGTAATTGGTAAAGGTACGTATAGGTTAATGGTAGGTGCTTTTTCAAGCGACGTTTAAAAAGTAAATAATTGTGGGATTGTGGTACATCGAGTGCATCAGCTTGGCCTGCACTTGCAACATCGGCTCAAATTTGAAATTCTTCAATACGAGAATAAGATATTTTGGGGTTGTTTCGATGAGAACGCTCCTTTCAGCGTTAAGTAATTCACCGCAATCGCGGCATTGGTACTGGTTATCACCGGTGAGACTTTCCTTGGAGCAGTAGAACTCGAGGAGGCTCTGAACGTTGCATTGCCAGCCCTCTGTCGGGGCAGGCCAACTGTAGATCACGGAAAACATAACGAGAGAGCGACGAGGAATGGCACTTAGTGTACTCGACGCGTGTTAGGACCACGTCGCCATAGATACTGTTAATGAACGAGTCCCGACGTAGTAATGCCGATTCGTACATACGCATGCGTTTCTTAGGCGGCCTTCCTAATCACAACAAATCAAATCAATCTATCAATGATACCTATTTCCGAGCTGGCCAGTCGGGTTGGTACAGGGTTTTGTATCCAGTTTTCCTTCACTCGTAGTTATATCGTACTCGTAGTTATATCGTATATAGTATAAGTCGCGCATTTGATACCATTAACTATAACCTATTATGGACAAAGATGGAGAAAGCAGGTATTCAGCGTAATGTCACTGACTTGTTTAGGTACTGGTACGGCAGGCAGACCAACATGGTGAGATGGGGCAGTAGCCTCTCGAGTGAATACACGCTTGATTGTGGAGTGAGACAAGGGGGTCTGACATCACCAACTCTGTTTAACCTATATGTAAATGACCTAATGGAGGAACTGGACAGGTCCGGAGTCGGCTGTTACATAAACAATCAACCCGTTAATAATCTTAGCTACGCGGACGATATGGTCCTGCTGAGTCCCTCTATTCACGGCCTAAATACACTGATATCTATATGTGAAAAGTATGCCATTTCTCATAAATTGACCTATAATGTAAATAAGACGGAGCTAATGATTTTTAAGACTGATAAGTCACACTCGTTTGCTCCTCCCGTCACTCTGTATGGCGCACAACTCAATTATGTCACTAAATTTAAGTACCTGGGGCATATTGTCAGGGATGATCTAAAAGATGATGATGACATGGAAAGACAGAGACGGAGCATAGCTGCAATAAGCAACATGTTGGCTCGCAGATTTGCTAAATGCAGTGATGAGGTAAAAATCACTCTGTTTGGGGCGTACTGTCAGTCGTTCTACACCGGGATTCCATCTTTTGTCATAATAGTTTTTGTCCTAATTTAAATTTCCATAACAAATTAGGCATAATTTTCTTTGTCATAATAATAGTCTGCCATAATTGGTTTTTAGCATACTGTGTTATTAAGCATAAATATTGTATATCCTAATGTTTTTATTCATAACATTGATACGCATAAAGTTGTAAAGCATATTGTTTATTTGTCTAATACTTATTTGGTATAATGATAAACGCCTGCTAACATGGTGCTAGCAAGCTGGCAAGGATCTGGATGCAATCTGGACTTTAGGGCACCCCGACTCGGATAGGTTAGGTTAGAAGACTAATGCGGGAGCGGAGCGTAGCGAAGCTCCCGCATTAGGCCTTCGTGGTTATTTTTTTATAAACCACCTAGAAGTAGGAGCCCCGCGCAGCGGGGCTCCGTCGACCAATTAGATCAAAAGAACATTAGGTTAAATGAACTTTGATGCGCCTACAAGTTTGACAAGAGCAATGTATAAAATAGTGTAATATTGTTAATAAAAATTTTGTAGTGATTTGTTCGGAATAGTTATGGTTATGCGTGGTTATGCTTAAGTAAACTTATGCTTTGGTATATTATGCTTATTAAATATTATGCTTATAGTAAATAGGAGTAAAAAAATTATGCTTAAAAAGTTATGGCAAACGAGTATTATGCGTAAATAATGTTATGACAAGTAACATTATGCAATGTTAAATTATGACATAAAATTTTAGGAATAAAAATAGAGAACCTTCTACACCTGTCAACTGTGGAAAAAGTACGCTCAACGTAGTTACCACGCATTACAACAATGCTTTTAGAGCTATGCTAGGACTTCCATGGCGGTGTAGTGCGTCTGGTATGTTTGCTGCGAATAGGGTGGACGACTTTTTTGCGGTGATGCGTAAGAGGGCACATTCCTTTATGGACCGCGTTCGACACTCAATGAATGGGACCGTACGTGCTGTGTACGAAGCATGCAAATACAGTACATATCTGCGGCCTGTAACATAAATAAAGAAAATAAATATTTAGTTTTAACATTCATTTTTTTTTTGTTATATTTTTTATTCTGATTTATTATTATTGTTAATTTCTAATTAATTTCGATTCAATTCAATTAAATTTAAATTATTATTTTTATTTTATAATGTAACATAAATATGGGTTGTAAAAATGCCTGAAATAAATGATTTTTATTTTTATTTTATTTATTTTATATCGTCTGCGTACGCTCCAGTTGAGATAGGGTGGTGATACTTTTATTCTTTCTCCATCACCACACGGATCATCATCATCATCATATTATATGAACTTCCAGAACGACCGATCTAAAGCAGTCTGCATCCACCTGGCCGTTGGGCGTCCTACACCACGTTTGCCCGTACGCCGTCCCCATTCCCTATTCCCCATTCACACGGATAGTTATACCATTTTGTAGACGTTACAATTAGGTATATTATTTTGTTAATTATTAAATACTAGCATGCCTGTGATTTAACTCTTATATAAAGAAAGAAAGAAAAAAAATCTAATTCTGTTTCCGCTCAGACAATCTGATAAAACCTGTTTCATAGATATCAATCAATCATTCAATGAGCCCACTGCAGTCCACTGCTAGACATAGGCCTCTCCCAATGTGCGCCATTTCGTACGATCCTCCGCCTTCCGCATCCAGTCCGTCCCAGCCACCTTTTTCAGGTCATCGGTCCATCTGGCTAGGGGACGTCCTACCCTTCGTTTGCTTTCTAGCGGTTTCCTCTCTAGGACTCGTCTGCTCCAACGGCCATCGGTCCCTCGACAGATAGATAGATAGGTTATATTTCATAGATAGGTTGTGTGATGTTATTCCTGTTCAAATTTCAGCAGATCCATTAATATGTTAGAGCGTGACATCCAAACATATTCATAAACCTTCATATTTATAATGTTAAAACGATAGTACTAGGAGGGTGTACGGATATTTTTAAAATCCCATGATACTTAATGTGTTCCTACTAAGTAAAAAGGTATCAGAAAATGAGAATTTACGAGAGTTTTTATAGCAAAAGGAAGCTCCCGTTTTATGTATTATAATTTATGGGTCCCTCTAAACACTCGCTTTCAAAGCCATTTTTTTCATTTTCTGAGGCGGACGAACATTTGCATTCATTATCAACAACATCTTTAAAATCGATCTTGATAGCCGGTCAGACAGATAGAAGATAAATAGAAAGACGGACAGCGAAAAGGGTGGTATTTTTGACTCTCTAGGTATGTAACCCTACATAGGATGTTAAAAACATGGCTAGGCTCGTGATAGGGTGGAACGATAGACCGAAGACAAGTTTCATTTCAACTAGTTCTACAAAAGCAGGCAAAACCGCAGGGCAAGCTGTAGTAAATGATAAACATTCAACTACCTTTACATAATATATACATGCGTACGAGTTGTTGCACACGAACAAACAAACAACTGGGTCACAAACGAACAGGGACGAAGTTTACAAACTGTTTGCTTTGGTGATGGATGGTCTAAGTGATGAGTGATTAATAATGAATTGTGATAGATGGTTATGTGATTAAGTGATGAGTGGAACATAACATCATCTATAAGTATTTATAATTGTATTCTATATATGTATAGTTAAGTATAAAAAAGCTGAGATCCTCCTTTTCAAATTTGGTTAAAAGCTATAAAAGTATATAATTGGTAAAAGGGAACTCAATTATTTAACTTTTATTTTGTGTGTTTATAATTCCTATTGTTTTACTTACTAACTTGTGAAAACATAGACGTAACCACTCACTGACTCTTAAAAATTCCCCTTATAATTTTGTCAATTTTTATAAATTGCACGAAAAACTTTATCAAATCCATTTTATTGTGCCTAAGTATGAATAAAAATTCAAAATCCAACCATAACCATATTATAACTTAAGCCATGAAAACTTCAATAGCGCGTTTCAACCACCATATCTATTATAACGCCATCTCGTATCCAATACCGGAAACTATTCTGCGACATCTCATTACTTGCAGCGGCCATAAACTAGGGGTTTAAAAACTGTCGTAAAACCATTATATGGGGTTTTTATCGGTTTCTCAAGCCCTGGAATCGTTCCACAAGTATTTCAACTATGGTAAACATTTTATTGTGGGAAGAAACAGTAAAGTGATACTCGATGATCAAGTTTAAAACGGTTATTTCAAAAGGACTTTGGAGTATTTGTTTTGTTACATACACAAACAATAATTGCTACTTTGCTTCAATCTCTATGTATTTACTAAAACGATATTTATGTAGGTATGTTTGTTTATCCACGTTCTAGAATAGCGTTACATAGCTTTGTCATGATTTATAGAATATTATGTTATACTCCATGCTTGGACATTTTCAATTAATTATTTTAAGTTACTAACGTGTGCTGCCGACCCGGTAAATACAAATAGTTTCTGTGCTGTCAGTGTAGAAGACAAAACAGGAATAGCCCCAATAGATTTAGTCTTCTCACTGACAGTGAGCTCTGGCTACCCTACTCACCGCCAGGAACATCTATCGATGTAGCACTGACCTTAAATTACAACTTAGGTGGACTAAACTTTTTTTTATACCACCTAGGTGGCAGACAAGCACGCAGCCCACCTCATGGAAAGTGGTTACCGTGGCCTTTGGACGTGTGCAACACCGGGGCATCACACTTCGATGCCAACCCTGTTAGAACTTGGCTAAATTACACTTATTTTAGTGACCTGATTGCAAGATGGTCATAATGCAGAGAGTATTAGATAAGTGCAAGCCAGCTACGTTCACTAATCGATACATAGCTTAGCTATTAGCCCGTTTACCAGCATAAGTGACCTTAATTGAGGTTAAGCTGTGGAAGAATAATGGGTAATTATTTAATATCTATCATCCTCTGGTAGTATACATTGCAAAATGTTAGCATATAATTGAAAAGCATCGTCATCAGTGGTGAGGGGTCCCTATAACCCAATTCCTGTCGGCTTCCTAATAAATCGCATGGTGCATGATAAACTAGATCGAGATAAGTTTTTTTATCGGTTTGCCTTATAAATTAATTCAGCGTTTACCACTTACGTCGTCGTCTATTGTTCCTGGTTGCATATGAGGGAGAACCTGGTGTTCGTATACTAATATTACTTTCGGAGTGGCTTAATTTATATGGCTTTTATGGGAGCGACTGGCGTCTGATTAATCTTTTTTATATTGAACACGTAAATTTGACTACCTCTCCTGATAGTGAGGTAAAGTCTCAGAAAAGAGGGTCGCCATTACACGTACCATGTTAACAATGGTGGCACTCAGCTTGACGGCCTCATCAGATGCTTTTTCACGCCCCGCTTAAGGAACCCGGGACTGTAGGAAAAAGGAAACACATGATTATATAAATCATACATGGAAAGATAATAAAAATTGTCATATTTCGATAGCGGAAATACAGGCTCACTTATCTCCCACGCACGCTCAAGCTGTGGATTGAAAATTTTTTGAATTAAAATTGCTGTGGTTTTCCGAAGCGACTACAATATAAGGTTCTTCAAGAAGAGCATTAGAAGGTTTCTTTAGGGTCGGCAGCGCGAGTATGACGCAACTGGTGTTGCACACGTCCATAATTCTTCTTCAGCTTCCATCAGGTGGGCCGTGTGTTCTTCCTGCCACCTAAATAGCATAAAAAGAAGTAAAAGTAATGTACTCTCTAGTAAAGTCATCTCATTCAAGATGAGAAGCTTTTACAAAAAAGATCGCTGACATAATTTAACTGACTATTTTATATTATAACTTAAAAGGGTGAACATTAAAAACCAACTCAAAAGGCAAAAATAGGGCACACGTGTGGTCCACTGGCCATACCCAACAATTTTGAAGCCCTTTCCATTAGTAATGTCGTTTGAAAACCAACTGTGCTGTGTTGTAATAAGGTGGGTAATAAATCAGCATGGTGGGAAGGGAAGCAATTATGTTAAGTACCCCATTGTTCTGCGCCAATGGGAAATGGACACCGTCGCTCTTGCCAGGCTTTAATGGGATGTAGATGCTTTCTTCGTCATGGTGATATTTGCTTTCTCCTGATAATGGTGGAATAATTAATATGCATTATAAGCACGTTACGATCCAATGTTATGAATGGATTTTCTGAAATGTGAATTGATTCTGAATAACAATGTCTAATAGTAAGATATTCTGTAAAAAAATGAAAAATTAATGCAAAAGAAATTAATTCAGAAGGCCCGCTTTGGAAACAACACGGTCACTCACAGCTAGGCCTATCTACATATAAGTATAATTGACAGTTTGGTACTAGCAACAAGCCAGGTGATCGAAATCAATTAAGATCCCAGCCTAGTCAGTGAATCTAGGTAGCACCTTTACATACATTTTTATATGAAAGAGTGCAAACGTATCTCCTTTGTCGACTGTACATATCTATTTGCGATCTTTGACTGAAGCGAACGAGAGTCTCTGTTTCAACAGGCTGGCAGATTATGCTTTTGTCCGTATCTATCTAGGTTTATCAGTTCCAGTCTAGAGGTCTCATTTCATGACAGCCTAGAGGGCTCATTTCACCGATTTGCACCAAACTTGGCACACAAATTTTCTTTGATATCAAACTCCACTTTTATCGAGAGCTTTTTTTGATAGGAGGGAAAATGAGGGAGAAAAGATATTTGTGAGGTTACCAAAAATATGGTAAAGTGTGCTCGCAAGGTCCACTGTTCACAAAACTAATTGTTTTTAATTTTATAAAGCTTTATTTTCTTATTTTTTATTTTCATTTTTTAAACAGATGAGATAGTGGTCTAACTGTCGCGCGCTATTTCATCTGTTGGTAAGTAATGATGAAGCTCGCTTGCCTTGTGGTAACCTGTTCACTCTAGACTTGTAGACTCCAAGGTTTAAGATACGTATAATCACGTCTATAAATCTCCTAAGGGGAAGGCAGAAGTACATTAACACCCACATTTCGCTAACTATGATTTTCGGTCCCACGTAATAGGGGGCGAGCCCCCGAGGAGGGCCAGACCGAAAGGGATGGCCCTGGGTCAGCCGGGGTGCGAGGGATATGTCGCAAGACAACCTCACCTTCGGCCTAGCACCACGACCAATAGACGGCGTGCGGTTTAGTCGGTTCGAGTCCGACATAACCTACCCCTGCGACAGAGTTTGAACATTTCTTTTCAAATATACCGTTAATAACGACTAAAACTCTTCAGTCGTCTTCCACTTCCGCTGTGTCATTGCTTAAGGAATCGATAAACAAGTGTGAAGACGCATTCGTATTCTCAGTTGTTAATAGCAAGGACATCACCAAAGCGTTTCACTCTATTAATATCAAAAAGACCGCGGATCTATGGGGATTATCAGTCAAAACTATTTCATGTATCATTGATGTCATTGCTCCCCATCTAGCAACTGTGTTTAATGACTGTGTCAACAGCGGTATATTTCCTGATTTAATGAAACATAGCAAAGTCATACCTTTGTTCAAGGCTGGCAGTGCTACAGACCCTTCTAATTTCCGACCCGTTTCTGTGTTGCCGACCTTGAGTAAAGTATTTGAGAAATTAATCCTAGGACAGTTGATGACCCATTTTGGTGAAAACAAATTATTTCATGATAAACAGTTTGGGTTTACTAAGGGACGTTCGACTGCTGATGCTGGTATAGAATTGTTAAATTGTATTTACGAGGCCTGGGAGGATAAGCATGATGCATTGGGTGTATTCTGTGATCTATCCAAGGCTTTCGATTGCGTCCACCATGACACATTAATCAGGAAATTAGAACATTATGGAATAAGGAACAAGGCTCTCGAGCTTCTGACTTCATATTTGAACAATAGAATTCAGAGGGTCGATGTTAATGGTACACGTTCAGTGGGATCTCTGATTTCGATGGGTGTTCCACAAGGTTCGATACTTGGACCATTTTTATTCTTAATATATATTAATGACCTCCCCTACTACGTAAGGGATAAAACTAGTATTATTTTATTTGCTGACGATACTTCGTTAATATTTAAAATTAAAAGGCAACAAAATAATTATGACGAAGTGAATGGTGTTATCACAAGAGTGGTCCATTGGTTTAATACTAATAATCTTTGCCTTAATGGGAACAAAACTAAATGTATAAAATTCACATTACCTAATGTTACACAGGTTGAAACCAATGTACAACTCAATGGACAAGTGTTGAACCTTGTGGAATCAACAGTGTTCTTAGGTTTAAGTATTGACGCCAAATTGCAGTGGCGATCGCATATTGAAAAAATATCCAGTAGATTAAGTTCGGCTTCTTACGCTGTAAAAAAGATTAGGACATTAACAGACGTGGATACGGCTGGAATAGTTTATTTCAGTTATTTTCATAGTATTTTAAGCTACGGAATTCTCCTTTGGGGTAATTCCGCGGATTTAAACACAATATTCATTTTACAAAAGCGGGCTGTGAGAGCTATTTATAATTTGGGCCCAAGAGTTTCCCTTCGAGAAAAGTTTAAAGAAATAGACATTCTAACCGTAGTGTCACAATACATCTTCGAGAACCTGATGTATGTAAGGAAAAATATCTCTAAATTTTCAAGAGTTTGTGACAGGCATAATATAAACACAAGACATAAAAACAATCTTGTAGCTTGTGATAGTAGACTCCATAAAATTAGTAATTCTTTCCGGGGCAACTGTATACGCTTTTTCAACAAGCTCCCTAATGAAATTAGAGATTTACCTGTAAATAAATTTAAAAATGTAATTAAGACTAAACTGTGCCAAAAAGGCTATTATAAAATCCAAGAATATTTAGATGATAAACAAGCTTGGAAATGAGCTGTTCGCTCAACTATGCTACTCAAGCAAACTATTGTATTTAGACTAAGTAGACTAAGCAAATGTTTGTAAATAGACCAAAAAAAAAAAAAATGCCCGCTGAGTTTCTTGCCGGAGTCTTCTCAGGTCGGGGCCGCGTTTCGAACCGGTGGTCCATTTGCTAAACTAGTCTAGATTTTTTTTTAAACTTGACGTTTTGTAAGTACCGTTTTAATGGTCTATACAGAATAAATGATTTTTGACTTTGACTTTGACTTTGACCTCCGGCTCCGGAGGGGCGGGTATCCGTGGGGATTTCCCGCAAGTAAAAAAAAAAAAAAAAAAAAAAAAAAGGGGGCGAGCCGTTTACCGTCATGTAGGAACTTGGTCATGGGCTGTATGATTACTTTCGGCTGGAGAACAACCCTATCCCTTAGTCCCTTCTACGACACCCACGAGAAGAGATGGAGTGGCCTTATCCCACTCCAAGGCTTTAGATTTTAGAAGTGAAAACTTCTTTAGAGGCGTTGGATGGGTAAAAAATGTTTAACTCGCGTCAGGATCGCTTGACCTTTGAACCGTAACCGACGACTGACGTCATACAATATTAGCTACAGACTATCTATTTTGCTAGATACGATAAATAGCTTTGCAGCATAGCGGTAAACGCTTCGACTGTAAGTCCATATGGTTTCAGATAGTACCGGGTTCAAACCTGGCCATCTGACACTTTTTGTGATTATTTTTTCTTTTTGCAATAATTTTTTATAACGAAGAAATAAAGACAGAAAAAGTTTTCACTTCTGCCGGCACTCCCAGAGTGCAACCCGTCCTTTTTTTTTAAACACAGGCTCAGGCAGGGCATTCCAATCGTCTGTACCTCTTATTGCTAAATTAATCAACCGCTGTATGCCTGGTCATCCGATGATAGAAGCTCCTTCGAGCCTCTGTGTTTCTCTCTCAGTCTGTCAGATATCCTCCAAAGTTCTGTTTCCCTCATGTGTTCTAACCGATCACAGCAACCGCCTAGCTCTTCCTCATGCAATATTAATGTCAATACATCAAGCTGTGCCCATAAAACTGCTGTAACTACAAATATACCGGGTGTCGCGATAATAATGACCCACTATTTATTTATGGTTCTATTGTGCGTGGCAATAAAATTCCTTTTATTGGCCCATGCTATGTAATTGGCTGTATTTTAATGTGGGTTGTTCAATATTAAATTATTCTATGGAATAATTGTCATGGTACTTGAGTTTACCTCTTCTTCAAAGACAGAAATGGTCTAATATCTTTCTCTAGCCAGAGCTCACTGGAAAGTGTTTGTGCTGTCAGTGGGATGACCAAAGGCTTCCTGCTTTGTCTTTTACACTGACTGATGTGTCTTCTAGACTGACTAACTCTCCAGTGAGCTCTAGCTTCCCTATTCACCACCATGTATACAGGGTCGGCAGCACGAGTGTGACTACCCTGGTGTTGCACACGTTCATAGGCCACGGTAACCACTTTCCCTCAGCCAAGCCACCTTAGCTGTATAAAAAAAACAAATAAAATATATAGTGGGAGACCTCTGGAGTCTGGAGTGCTTGGTTTTGTTATCCCCTATTTTTGGAGAGGGGAATGAATGATCGGAAGTGTTATCACATTTGAACTAGATGCGGTCCAGCTCCCTGAGATGAGTCGCAATGGCACGTGTATGGGATTTACATGTATTTTGACGTTTATGCCAGTTGTCAACGTAAACATCAAAATACGTGTCAATCCCATACATTCATCATTCTATGCTTACAGTACGCAATAAATTGCAGTCCTTCCTTTCGATGCAACAATATGTTGCAATAACTTTCAAACGCTACAATTTAAAATATTTATACTAGGTATATCTGAATTTTATGTTTTTTTTTTTAAATTATGGTCAGCATTTTTAATGTTGCATTTATTTGTCTGTCCTCTGACAACTCAAATACGCTGGCCGAAATTTTATGAAACTTTCCTCAAAGCTTGTAGCTGCAGGACTCGAATAAAGTTTATTTTTTACAAACATCACATTTTTGAGCTTTTCAAACTTTTGAATGCCCGGCGGACAACAGGCCAGGCTTTTAATATTTATTTGGATTTTGAGCAATAGCCGGACGGTTTTGTTTATCCAAAATACTGGTAAAAATATAGTCACAGAAATATGAAATATCAAAAATATTTTAGTTATAGCGAGCTCACATCAATGCAAAAATCTACCTATTAATGCTATTATTAGGGTTTTGCGAAGTTGTGGAGTTAACTTAGAGCTCATTGATCCTGTATTTTTACAGGGTCGATAAACCTATATTTAAGAGGATTAATAACAATTCTTGACAACACCTAATAGCACCATAATAATTTGTATATTTTATTCGATGTTTCATTTGGTTATTCTTTTGTTACAGGTAAGCTCCATTAGTTTTACATTTATCGCGCAAGTGGAGTTGTCTCAGTAAGTTTTTCTCTTGCACTTACCCAACTTGTTTCGTCTGTATTGTCCGTCCTTTTTTATTCTCTTTTGATGCTACATACTACATCTTAATATTTTAATTTGGCTAGTTCATTTCTCATGATAAGCATATGAGACAATGAGAAAATGTGGGTCACTGAGAAAAGTCATTTGACTAATTACTCACAATATTATTAAGGCTTCGAATTTTTGTAGTTTTCAACTCGATTTAGTTAAATATATTTGTATTCCCATGAGCAAAACGGTTACAAATCCTGGCACCGCTGAATATTACAACTTCAAATTGATCGTATCCATCAAATAGTGAACGCGGCCGCTACGCAAGAGGCACAGGATCGATCCCCGCTCAGTGTAAATATTTGTATGCATGAATATGTATATTTGCATTGGTCTAGGTGTTTCTATGTATAATATGTATGTATTTACAAAAAAAAGTATCTAAGTGTGTTTATTTGCATTCTAGATTCCATAACACAAGCTAGTTAAGCTATGCTTACCATGGGTCTAGATAGCGTTGCGTGAAATGTTGTGGAATATTTATTTATTTATTTATTTCAATAGTATAAATAACTATCTGAAGAAATGTTATAAATTGTCAGTTTTTTCCTAATTATTAGATATATGTCTTCTTGTTATAATCGCGAGAATACGCGGTATTGGAAAATATTGTTGACAGATTCGCTCGCGAATTGTGATTGGTTCCCGATTGAATGAACGAAACGTGAATCTATGAATGTGGTACGCAGCCAAATATCTTTTGCCCAATGCCGCGAAATCTCAAATTTGCTACTTTTGTATTTCCGCGGTATTATCCACTGTTAGTTACGCAGTATTGCAGTATCAGCGACGATATATCTTAGATTTCAAACAGTTTCACCCAAATTGTTGTAGATATAGTTGTAAACTCAAGCTAAGACACGTTTACAGATCCAAATATATCTACATTTGGCTGCTCTCGAAGTCTCGAACCTTAATATGTATTCACTACAAACCAAATAAACAATGCGATAACAATATTACTATAATTCTGAACACAGAGAGCTCAACAAAACCAGCTCATTAGTAGAAACATTCTCTCCACTATCTAAGAAGGAACTAGAATGCCTATGTCTAAGCCTTTACAAGGTGGCGTACCGTTATATTGAGCTATCAGTGTAAAGTAATTTCCCATTGTCGTCGAAATGTACCATCAGATAGTATGTAAGGCTCGTGCCTATTTTACAAAGTAGGTTAGCTTTTTGCAAGGTAAAGCGATACAAGCCTGTTTATTTTGGGAATGGTTGACAGTTCTTACACCTTGAGACTCAGACTCAGAGAGCACGTTAAGCCATCGGTTTCGGTTGCCATACAAACATGTATGGCAGTCGTTCCGGGTAGTTGGAGCCTTTAAAAACTTTAATTGTGATAAGTTCCAAATTAGTATATAAAAACTAGAAGCCTTAAAAGTTCAACAAGCTATCTAACTACACAATTTCAATATCGCTAGGAGGTAGTAGAGGTCACATGGCAGTCGCTTCGCAGAAGCTCGGCCGTTTCGTAAAGACACTGAGAAGTCTAAACCATCGGCATTTGGAAAAGAATCGAAGGAAAGTGATTCATTAATGGAAAATGATTTATTTATTTATTTAGATAACGTCAATTTCACCTCGCCTGATAGTAAGCTGGGGGCAAAGTCTCATGAAAGAGGGGTAAAACATACTAATGGTAGGGGTAAAAATGACTAGTATCACAAATTGTCCAACGTCTACGATTTTAATAGGTATGGCATTTTCGCGATTTTGTTTGGGAATTTTAATGAAATGTACACCTCTGTAATACAATCGGGTTTAGGTCGCGTAATCGCTGTTATACATAATCGCGTTTAGCTAAACCGCTAGAAAGATGGGGTATTATTGGAAGGGAACTTTAAATTAGTTTTAGTTCGGGTACCGCCACAACCTCGGCTTGTAATTAAATACGTCGGGGCTTCATTTTAATCTATAACGGAAGTAGACGTGCCTTTTCACATTTTCTTTTAAATACAAATTAAGAAATTGAGTTTATTTATACCACTGTGGTGGCAGACAAGCACACGGCCCACCTGATGGAAAGTGGTTACCGTGGCCTATGAATGTATACAACACCAAGGGAGTCACACTCGTTCTGCCGACCGACCCTGTAAACACAAAGAGTTTCTGTGCCGTCAGTGTAGAAGACAAAGCATAACTAGCCTTTGGTCTTCCCACTGACAGCACAAAAACTCTACTCACCGCCGAAGTTTAATAATTAAATAAAATCGAAAACGTTACGGTAGTGATGGACTCCATCTAGATTTTTAGGGCTCAAACCAACCTCATCCGTCATTTGGTGGCTTTTCTTATACGGTTAGGGGATCAGATGGTAGTTGCTTCCGTAAATGCCAAGATAAGCCAAATCGAAAACAGAAGAAGGAGTAAGCGGTTTATACATAGCCTCAACAGCCGCCCACGTAAAAGTTACGATAAACCTGAAATACAAACAATTATCCAAATTTCTCTGGCACATGATATTTTTCATTTTATTATTCAATATTGACATGAATAGTACCTTATTTACTACATTCACAAAAAATATACATCACCCTGTCACCCACTTTCACGACAAAAAAGTGTAAATATAACAACTCAATCAATAGCCTATACGCTGTATGGGAGCGGAACTTTTGACAGCATGTGTAAGTGTGTCGAGACCCTTCTCACAGTTGTCACTCTACAACTGTAAACAGTATACTGTCGTAAGTGACGCCGGATAATGGAAGTTGTAGTGTCATCTAGGATTGAGGGGACCATCTTGAGATATTTATTATTAGATTCCTTTTTTTTTTGTGACATGATATACCTAGTTGTTACTTTTTATAGTTTGCAGATAAAATTAAGTATAGATACCATTTAGGTAAAGAAGTGGTTGTTTTGGCCATTATTAATACCCTGTTTATTCCCGGAGTAATAAAAGGTTACTCCATCCTCTACCTGTAGGTGTCGTCAAAGTTAAAAATCATTTATTCTACACTAGCTGTTGCCCGTGGCTACACCCTCAGGATGTCGGTTATAGCTTAGTATTGAGTCCTCATAGTAACTTTATGCATGTAAAGTCTCAGCCCGATCGGTTTAAAATTGACAAAGTTTCATACAAACTTTCATCCCCTATTTTACCCCCTTGGGGGTAGAATTAATCAAAATCACTCTATCTATATCTATCACTACCTGTATGCCAAATTTCAGCCCCATCCGTCCAGTTATTGATAGATCACTATGTTAGTCAGTCACCTTTGAGTTATATATATTTAGATAGACCAGTAAATCGACTCTTACAGAATGTCAAAATAAAAAGAAATACGAAATGCGTAGTGTGCGATTATGGGACAAGACTGTTTCCCATTAAATAGTAGGTATACGTACATCTTATAACAAAGTCTCACTGGAGAGTTTTTGTGCTGTCAGTGGAAAGACCAAAGGCTTGTCCTGCTTGGTCTTCTACACTGGCGGCCCATAAACTCTCTGTGTTTACAGGGTCGGCAGCACGAATGTGACTCCCCAGGTGTTCAAACGTCCATAAGCCACGGTAACCACTTTCAATTAGGTGGGCCATGTGCTTGTCTGCCACGTCAGTAGTATATAAAAAGTGCTTTTTTGATGGCAAAAGACTCAATCCATATTACTTTAGGACAAAAATCATAGTTGAGAAAATGTGGGTGTTGAAACATCACTGCCGAAACTTCAAGGATTTACAGACGTGAATATCATGTATTAATGGGTTTCGAGATTATACACTACACAACAGCCCGCGGCTCCGCCCGCGTGGATGTCGGTTATCAAGACCAAACATAGCCTATGTCCTTTCACAAGGTCTAATCCTCTACCCCTGTACCAAATTTCGACAAACTCAGTTCAGTGGTTTAGGCCTGAAAGTGCAGAAAGAAGAAACAGACAGTCAGACAGACAGAGTTACTTTCGCATTAATAATGTTAGTATATGGATAATATAATTAATGCAATTGAAAAGTACTAACCCGCTATTGTTTCAATACATACATCAATTGTCTCAACGTAAGTTTTGCGAGGTTGGGTGTATCATCTAGGTCTTTGGGCCGAATCAACTTCAACTGCAAATTGATTGACAGAAGGTGTTCTCGCGTATGTGTTCATTTCGATTTGAGATGATGATGACCGAGGCCTTCATTATTTACATCTAAAATGGTAGGTGCTATTTGAGCTGCGCACGAGATCTCGGCATAAAGACGAATTTTATTATAACTGTTAATAGCAACACAAAACTACTACACGAGTATATTTTGCTCAGCTCATGGCACTTACAACAGGATTCTGGCGTTTATGAGGAGTATCAAACAAGTAAAATGTGCAGAGATAAGCTACACCAACACGAAATGCTAGTAACATAATTTTACTACACAATTGGGGTCTATTTAGATGATAAGAAACTCAAATAACAGTGGCCAAAATACCCAAGTATGTCGCTTTGAACACTTATATGCCGACTTATCTTGTATTAATTTTTTGTTGTTTTATTCCCGATTGTTTTACCTAATTTTCATTTATTAATTAATTGTAATGAGCTTCATTTTCTGCGGTTGCCTGAGAGTCTGCACGCACATTTTTCTTAATTTTTCTTTTCGTAAAAACTCTTTTAAATATATTAGTAATCTTCCTTCTTTTAAGAAAATCGTTCTTATAATTATTGTTATGCTGTGACTAGGGCAAACAGTGAATAATTTTTATAATATTTAACATCAATATTAGTTTATTAATTCGTATTTTGTGCACAACAAACCGTTCATTACTATAATACTTTGTAAGCCCTAGCCCTATATGTAAGTAAAGTAAGTATGTTTATGTATTACTTGCGCAAGCGCAGATGTTCCGTATTGAAATGAATATCGACACGCTTTAAACTAATTAGGGACACGGCGGTATTATCATTACCTACCATTACCTTACTAACCCAGTTATAAGTGTGTCTCTTATTGTATGAATAACAATAGATTCATTCAGGTCTACCTGGGCTTCGATAATGATGTCAAAGGTTGTTGTTGAAAAACTTTTTCTTTTTAACCGACTTTATAAAAGTAGGTGATGTATATCTTATTCTCTCCCTCTCCTGTATTTGAACCAATTATTATCTTCAAAGCCTTTTTACCATGTTTCAGTAGGCGTGAGATACGTTTTCAAAGTCCAAATCAAAGTTTTTATTTCTGTTCATGTGTTATAGGAGATGTTCTGAATAGGTCTATTCGGTTTTACTGCCACCTTGTATGTGCATTAGTGTGTCATTTACTCAGTATTTATTTGTTTTACATGCAGTCATTCTGTCTAACTACTATCTAACCGAATAAATTTCAATAAATTCTATGAAACTGCTGATAACCTCCATGGCGTAGCGTTAGTGAACGCGGCGGATCAGTGCAAATATTTGTATGCATGAATCAGGGTATTTGCATTGGTCTGGTCGTGCCTCGCAAAGCACGTTAAACCGTCGGTCCTGGTTGCCAGGCGAACATCTATGGCAGTCGTTACGGGTAGTTGAAGCCCTTAAAAATCCAACAACTGGTCTAACTGCAATGCTTCGACATAGCCTTTGGGTTGTGGAGAAAAGTGGCATTTGCTTCTTGAAAAATGTAGAAGTTCAGCCAAATCCGCAGTTAGACTGGTAAAAGCGGACCCCAGACTCCAAGTTGGAAGCTTCGGATGCGACTGGGATTAACGCTAGGATGACGAGGAAGATTCTAAGAAGCCACTACCATCTGATCTCCACAACCACGACCCACTGGCAATAACAATCTGTAGTTAGACGTAGTTTGATAGAATGGAACGACGAATGTATGGGATTTGACGTATCTGACGGTCGTTAACGCATGTCATTAACGTCAAATCCGATACATTCGTCATTCTATTCCATTAAACCCCGGCCAACGAATTGCCAATTGTCTAGAGGGGCAGTTGTCGGATTTTTAGGGCTGCAACTGCCCGTATCGACTACCATAGATGTCCGTATGTAACATGGACCAACGACTTAATGTACTCTTAAAGCACTTTAACTGTGTTAGAGACCGACCTGTCTAGTATTGTTTAACCTAGGAATCTACTAACATAATCGAACACCACTTAATCACGAGCCCTATCAATTAAGCATACAGATACGCACTTAATATGAACTTAACCTGTGATCCTTTAACTTAATATCCGAGCTTTTTACCATTATTCCATCTAAGTAACATAAATAAACACCGTCGTGATCTGCAGATACCTTACAATGCCAACTCTACAGTACCGGTTTCACGCCGGAAGAGCTCGTATACTGCGGTGTGCGGTTCGGTTCTCGAGTAATGCGAGACGATCGAGTTTCCTATTTATGGGTCGATCGATCAGCCGGTATTTTTGGAGCGGTCGCGAACTATATCGATTGTGGGATAATATTGTACTGTTGGTATGTTCAGATTTGTATTATTGATGTTGAAGGATAAATATACATTCGTGAATTTGTTATAGCTTTTGTTTATGCATATAGAATAAATGAGAAGACAACCTATATAAAGAAGAGAGTGCTGCAGTCCCGGGTACTTTAAGCGAGACGTGCAAAGCAGATTCGTTTTCACGCCTCGCTGATGGCACGGTACGTGTCTGTAATTGTGACCCTTTTTCCTAAGATTTTGCCTTCATCTTACCATCAGGTGAGGTGTAGTCAAAATTACGTGTTCTTTGAAAAAAGAGATAGAGAAGAGAGATGAAACATGACATACTATAGGCACATATACCTACCTAAGTTGGAACGCAATCCTGGGTAGAGGATCTCGCAGAATATTTTCTTCAGAACCTGAGAGCCACGGCCGGGTAAATCTAGTATTTATTTTAGCTTTAACGGGAGCAACTGACGTCTGAACGCCGAAAGGAAAGTAAGGTTGATTTCGACCCCGAAAGATCTTGATTGAGCCTCAAAATCGATAACATCATACCATTTTCTTTATCATTGTTTGTCTGTAATAGTGATCCTTCATCCTAAAACTTTGTCTTCAGCATATCATCAGGCGAGCTAAAGACATATTGATGTCCTATCGTATAAAAAAAACGATTTAAATTCAACCATTTACGGATCAAAACTATAAATAACACACAACGTAATGAATTTATCAAATCGCACACTATTCGTGTACACATAATCTAAATCTAATTCCCCCATTCACAACCTAACCCCACCTCACCTATTTCGTTAACACAAGTGACATATTTACAGACACGTCAAATTAATCTAACTACACCCTTTGTACCTTCGCTTTATCTGTCTACTCGAGGCCGCCCTATTTATCACCGTCTTGCTTGAATGATTAGTCGTGAGGAATCCGTTTATGAATACAGTATGCTATTGAATATGTTTGATTAATTTTCTAAGCAGTTTAATTTATTAGCTTGCTATCTTACGGTTGTGTAATAGGCTTGTGGAATATGTGGTTGGCATGATGAATTTCACGTCGGTATATAGGATTGTGTGGAATTCATTAACGTTAGAATAATTCCAGGTTTCTTGACTTTGGTGAAAGTTTGCGCAGATATTAGACATTAATAATAATTGAAATTAATTTCGAAATATTATATTGTGATTCATTATTCTATTTTATTATTAATACTATTTGCGTCACTTTGGTTGCTTTGTTCCTTTTTTTATATTGGTATAATAATGGTTCCTGCATACAAAAAAAACATACAGTAAAAATATTAGTCAGCTAACTGTGGTCAGTTTCCGCTCGCTTGTAATGCGAGTTCCTTTTTCACGTCCAAGGACATAGGTCCTGGAATAAAAAAATACCCCGTGGATACTTCCCGCCCGGTCATACTCTACGTACAAAATTCCAGCCAAATCAACCAAGCTATTTTAACATGAAAGTATGATAAACAAACTTCCTGTAATAATAGTTAGAATGTCAAAATAACTGTACATTAAGGAAAACTGCCATATATTCATAATAGTTACAGATGGTAGTTAGAAGATTAATGTAACTGTCACTCAAGTTTATCGCCTGTCTTGTTTACGCTCTCGATGTGCGAATACTAATTTAGAACAGTATTGTTGTATATTTAATATGTTTGTATACGAATGATGATTGGTGCGGGTTTTCGGGATGATTTTTCTTCAATAACGCTTTTAAGAAATTAGATACAGGGACGAATTATAGGTTCCAGAGACGGGATTAATTTTCCACGTGGTTATTAAGAAAAGAGAAATTGAAAAACTTATAAAGGGCCCTTACGTGGTGTGAAGGGCCAGCAATGAGACAATGCATTAGTAAAAACAAAAATATTGTACTTTATGATACTCGCTTAAATTTTCATAGCCTGCGACTGTAGGCTCCTCCCAACCTCCAGAGGAAAGCCTGCACCAAAAATAACTTTTTTTTTATATTATGAGATGGCAGATAAGAACACGGTCCACCTGATGGAAAGTGATTACCGTGGCGTATGGACGTGTACAACACCATGGAGTCACACCCTGTAAAAACAGAGAGTTACTGTGCCGTCAGTATAGATGACAGCAGGAATAGCCTGTGGTCATCCCACTGACAGCACAAAGACTTAACAGTGAGCTCTGGCCACCTTACTCACCGCCGGGAACACAATAATTCCAGGTGTTCGTAAATAGACCAAAAAAATAATGCCCGCTGAGTTTCTTGCCGGAGTCTTCTCAGGTCGGGGCCGCGTTTCGAACCGGTGGTCCATTTGCTAAACTAGTCTAATTTTTTTTTTAAACTTGACGTTTTGTAAGTACCGTTTTAATGGTCTATACAGAATAAATGATTTTTGACTTTGACTTTGACTTTGAATAAGAGGTTATTATGGCCGCGGTATTCTGTAGGGCGAAGGTACTTCCCCAATCGGACTGCTGAATTGGACGGAAATAACGTTGTCTCCTAACTTCAACTACCCGTGTAGTGAAGGAAAAAGAATACAAGTATCACCACTGTATCTCATCCGAAGGGTGTCGTAAGAGACGACTGACAGAAAAAACCCAACTGATGCTGAAAAGAAAGAAACGAGCTTAATAGCAAGCGGTACCCATGAATTTTCATCGGGGTTTGAGATTTACAAATGGGTACCGCTTGGTACAAAGCTTATTTCTATCTTTTTCCTTCATTTTGATACCCCACTCGATAAATTTAAGTACACCATTTTGTTTATGTTATTTTGATATATTTACTGTGAGAGTGACACTGGGTTTTTTTTATATAGGACACGTCAATTTGACTTTACCTTGCCTGATGGTAAGCTGAAGGCAAAGTCTCAGGAGAGAGGGCTACCATTATACACACGTGCCATGTTAACAATGGTGGCACTCAGCTTGACGGCCTCATCAGATGCTTTTTCTCGCCCCGCTTAAAGGACCCGGGACTGTAGGAAGAGGGAAACACGTGAGCTGGCAAGGAATTCCAGGTCTTAATTGTGCGACAAAGGAGAGAGTCACCGAACCGCTTGGTTCTTGAAGGAATGTTCTGCACCGTATGCGGGTGACATCTAAGTCCTGCACGTGTCGTCCTGTCTAGGAAAGGAGAGGGTGGGACTAATTGAAATAGCTCTTCAGAACATTCGCCATGGTAGAGACAGTAAAATACTGCCAAGGAAGCAACTTCTCTACGCAGCTGCAAAGGCTCGAGGGTACTCGTGACCTCAGGATTTCCGATAATGCGGACCGCACGTCGCTGCAACCTGTCGAGAGCATCTATTAGGGGTTAAAGTATGAAATTGCCGATTTGTACTGACAAATTGAAATTCGTTTTTTTATTTTTATTTAACGGATTTATTTAATCAAAATAATTACCATTATTATCTATACATTGCTGCCATCTAGTAGGAAGGTCATTTATGCCTTTGCGATAGAACTCTGGTGATCTAGATTTGACAAACTGTGTGAAAGCATTTTGTACTGCCTCCTGAGAAGAAAACATTTTATCACATAGAAAATTGTCCAAATCACGAAAAAAATGGTAGTCTGTTGGAGCAAGGTCTGGCGAATACGGAGGGTGCCGGATAGTTTCTAATTGCAGTTCCTGTAGAGTTAAAACGGTTTCTCGTGCTGTATGAGGTCTCGCGTTATCATGGAGCAATAATGGTGTAGATCGATTCATGAGTCGGGGCTGTTTCACTGCTAGTTTTGCTATCATTGTTCGGAGTTCGGCACAGTAGACATCTGCCGTTATTGCTTGACCAGATCGTAGAAAGCTATAGTGAATAACACCATGCTGAGACCACCAAACAGTTACCATTACCTTTTTATTGGTAAGCTTTGCTTTAGGACACTGTTGTGGCGTCTCACCTGGGGTCAGCCATTGCATTTTTCGCTTACGGTTATCGTAAAGAATCCACTTTTCATCACATGTCACAATTTGATCCAATATTCCTTCATTTCTGTATCGATTCAACAAGGCAACACAAGTTTCAACACGCATTTCTTTCTGCAGATCAGTCAAATCATGAGGTACCCATTTTTCAATTTTTTTTATTTTATTGATTTGACGCAAACGAGTCAATATTGTTGGTAAGGTAACGTTAAACCATGCAGCTAATTCCTGGGTAGTTTGGCTGGGATCGGCTTCCACCATGTCTTTCAATTCATTGTTATTCACCTGTGTGGATGGCCTTCCTCGTGGTTCGTTCTTCAAATCAAAGTTTCCATCACGAAAGCGTTTAAACCAAAATCGCACGGTGCGTTCATTAGCAGTCCCCTCTCCAAACGCAACATTGATATTGCGAGCTGTTTCTGCCGCGTTAGTTCCGCGTCGGAACTCGTATTCAAAAATCACTCGAATTTTCGAAGTATCCATCTTTCTTGTCTAAGCTGAATAAAAAAAACAACTGAAAGTCGATAATCGAATGTTGCACATTTTTAAGGTACCATGTGGAAAAAGTTTCACTCAAAAATCTCAAACCATGAAGGTTCTATGTCAATTCGAAGTACCAATTACAATGAAACGGCAATTTCATACTTTAACCCCTATTAATAAGTACTTTGCGGATCCATCCCAGAGATGTGAGCAGTATTCCATGCAGGAACGAATTTGTGTCTTGTATAGAAGACACCGTTGCTCCGGCGTGAAAAACCGTCTCCCTCTGTTCAGGACTCAAGTTTACGCGAGGCTGTTTGGATGATACTCTCGATGTAGTTTTTGTTATTTAGTTTACAGCGAACATCCATACCTAGGATATTGAGGTTGTCTTGCAGTGACAGTGGCGTGCCACTCTCACAGTAAATACGAATCCAACGACACCTCTCAAGCTAAAATCCATTGAGCCGTTCAGACTGCAGAGCGTGCCAAACAATTATACATACATTTCGAAAAACATAACCCTAATTCTGGCGCAGTCGGGTAAAAATACGCAGACGATATCACTTCGAGAGAAGGCAAACTCGAAATAAAACCCTCCTGTGCCAACCCATCCGGCCAACGTGGAATGGAGTCAGTATGCCAAACCCTCCCAATATTGGAAGAGGCCTGTGTCCAACAGTGGACTGCCGTAAGGTTACTGATTGACCACTTCAAGAGGCCTACTTTTCACCACCATAATACTATCCTATGACCCACTCATAATAAGTGTACATGGACAGCTATTTGAACCAGGATGTATAAATTATATGTTCAGTTGCTGTATAAGGCTGTCTTTCTATGTCGCTCATATATCTTATATAGCATATATGGACAAGGAATTGAATTCAATTGATGATACCGCAATAAATATCTTCCTCTTTGTGGGAAGACAGTAGACATAACCAGCCCTTGCTTAGCATTTTACAAACAGGCCAAATGATTTCAACTTTTTTTGTCTTATTTTTGGATAGAGTAGGCAAAGATACATTATCCTCGTTTAATTTTATATTTTTGGGTTCAGGTGATTCTATTAATATATTCCTATCGAATTAAAGAGAGAACAATTGAATAGATCTAAGCGGGGCTTTGAACCCGCGATCTTTGCCTTACATTGGCAATGCTTTGACCACTAAGCTACCAGATCTCGCCCTAACCCATTCAAATTTCTCCCTCTATATCTGTCTTTGAGGCGACAGTGGAGCATCTACCGACATTCTTACGAACTATCGGAACCAATGAATGATTTTGAATCATTTTGAAACATTGATTTTTAAATACTCCACCCGTATAACTTGAATTAAAATTTTTATCATTTTTCATGCTGAATAGTTAATATTCATATCGAATTAAAGAGAAAACCGAAGGCCTGAACCTGAAATATTTCGAAAAAAAAATTCCACCAAGTGCCATCAATCTCCAGTATAAACAATCGAGAATATACTTAAATAATTTCAAAAATTTTGCACTAATAAATTACACTCATAGCACGTCCAAGAATGTAAAAAAGATACTAAATTCTTACATACATACACATAACATGCAGATTCAATTCAAACATTCTTCACAGCATTTACAAATAAGATTAGCCGAAAAGGCAAACCAAATTCCCTTGAAAAAAGGTTGTACAAGAATCTCAGCTTTCAAAGAAAATCGTTTTACTTCCGAAAGAAATACTTGAGTATCGATATATCGTTAAAATGTAGAGGCTTGGGTCTAAGTACTGAAAAATAAATGGGTATTTGTGTGTACTTACTTGTGTATTTGTGTGTACTTGTGTGTACATACTTGTTAAGACGTTGCCTAGAACGTTTGTTGAGTCAAGCATGAATAAACTTGAAGGTCAAAACTTACTATTCAAACAAAATTGAGCTCGAAGTTACTTTCTTATAATACTTATGAGAAAAAGCTCGTCCCGATGTTGTACAGATTTTTTTCGACAGTAATATCAAGCGTCACTTTTATCCTAATTTCATTCATTCTCTGAACCTTTACCCAGTTTTTTTTTTATACCACTTATGTGGCAGACAAGCTCACGGCCCATCTGATGGAAAGTGGTTACCGTGGCCTATGGACGTGTGCAACCCCATATTTAAGTCGCTTGGGAATACCACAGCAAGGAATTCATTCCACAGATTGAGCGTGCGTGGGATGAATTCAGTTGGGTTCGGATTTCCAGTCTAACTTTGATGCGAATTTTCGTTATTCCGCATTTATCCTACTATCCCAAATCTTGTCGCGAGACAACCTCACCTTCGGCCTAGCACATCGACCCACAGACGGCGTGCGGTTTAGTCGGTTCGAGTCCGACATAACCCCCCCTCCGGCTCCGGAGGGGGGACTATGCGAGGGGATTTCCCGCACGTAAAAAAAAACTATCCCAAATCGACTCCTATTAGTTGGAGTAGATATGGGATAAAATGTGCAAGTATGTTAATATGTTTGTATGTCACTCAATTACGCTCATGTGACTGAACAGATGAAGTATTAATTTTTGTTTTACCCGACTGCGCCTGAACGACGGTTATGTTTTTCGAGAGAAACAAAATGGCGGATTTTGGTAAAAAAAAATCACTCAAAATTATCGAGTGGGGTATTAAAATGAAGGAAATTAAAAGACGATTATAAATATGTATTTATTTAATAACTAAAAAGTATAAAATAAAATAAATTATTAATAAGAAAAAACCCGACTAATGCTGAAAAGATCGAAACAAGCTTTATAGCAGGCGTACCGCCATTTGCAAATCTCAAACCCGATGAAAATTAATAGGTGCCGCCTGCTATAAAGCTTGTTTCGATCTTTTCAGCATCAGTCGGGTTTTTTTAATTTCACAATTACAGTAGGTACTGAATTTGTATTTGTATTTTAAACTTAGAATTAAGGTGACATAATGTATTTATTATTGCATTGTATTTTGAAGAATCTAATAAAAATCTTTTATTATATATACAGTAAATTGAAACATTCGAGTTTCACCTTAGTTATCGCGCAAATCAATTGTTTTGAATTATGTTTTTAAATTAAAATTTAGAATCATTCAAAGAAAATAAATGAAAATAAAAATATAAAATGAAATACATTAAATATTTAACAACATTTCACAGAACGCTATCTAGATCTATGGTAAGCATAGCTTAACAGCTTGTGCTATGGAATCTAGAATGCGGATAAACATACTTAGATACTTTCATGTATACAAATATTTGCACTGAGCGGGGATCGAACCCGCGCCTCCTGCGTAGCGGCCGCGTTCACTACCGCCACGCCACGAAGGCTTATATATAATGAGGTTTCATCAAAAGTTTTTAAAACCGGTCAGTATTATTAAAGATTAAGAACTTTTAAAAAATATCCCTAGACGGTATTGAGGTCTGTATATAGGACTGGTCAATAATAGTTGAATTGATTAATTTATAGTCTGGAATAACACATATAAGCTACTTTTATTCCTGGTATAGGTTCCCATTAGTTGAGAGAAGTGGACAGAATACACTAATCTCTTAGAACGAAATATGTAGCATAATTTCAAATCCCAAGACATTTAATTTCAAAATATAAGTACTTAGGAGAAATAACTCCGTAGATGGCTGTCACGCTGAGCCTAATTCAATTTTAGTAATCTTGTGAGCAAATTAAATGTGCTTTATTTGTAATTGAAATTTTCTTGTTTCTATAACAACCCAGATTTATTAACTTTCATTACGTTTGTTATTTTGTTATATTAGACGGAGGGTCCTTTCCATTGACTTGAATTAGCAAGGGTATAATCTTGAGTTGAAGTTTGTCTTACAAATTCATTCATCATTCTTATAAAAAATTGTCAATTTGGAACACAGGGTCCGACAGTGCGAGCCCATTGCCACAAAGCAGGCACTTTGTCTTGCTTGGGAAGAGGTGGGGTGACTCTATTCATTGGGAACCAACATGACACTTTTCTGGCATAAACTTGTAGAGCTGTAGTTAAAACTATTTTGTTGTATAAGAATTTTTAATCAACACTAGACAATAAAATATGAGAAGTAAATAAATCAAAACTCAACATTAATCACTCAATATCTAAGGTACTTATGTACCTCAGATACCCTACCTCATTTAAGATATCTCCTAAAACGTTACTTAACGAAGGGTATCAAGAAACATCTCGCAGCGTAGAGATGAGTTTCCTCGCCAAGGGCATTTCTCCCTCCGTCATAATCCAATAAAGTCTGACGCAATTACAAAAATTAACACTTAGGTATTCCGCAATCTCGCAAATGATACAGAAACCCCGGGACCTGTCTATTGAGTCCCGCGGGATCCGTCCGGAATCCGGTTAATTATGCCGGGATTGTTTAGTTTTTGTGTTTTTCTGACGTTTGGTGGTAAAAGATAAATTAATGGGCACCTTTCATGAATAAATAGTAAGTTATAAACCAAAATTGACGTGTTGGGACCCACTACGTCGCAAATTACCTCAAGAAATTCTAAGTCACAGATCAACGATTTTAAAATTTTAACATAAAAATAATGAACAATTATTTTAAAATTTTACCGTCCTCTGCACTATCACTCCCAATGCCTGGCCTTCCGCATCCAGTCTTTCTCAACCATCTTTATCAAGTCGTCAGGACATCTGGCTAAGGGGCAATGACGCATGTTAGGAGAGGCCTATTTCCAGCAGTGCACTGCAATAGCTTAATTGATTGACCAAAAGTCCTCTGAAGTTAACCTTCACTATTATTATATATACATAATACATAATGATATTATACCAAACACTATTTTTTTTTGAGGTAATTATTTTCAATGTAAAAATAGTCTGTAAATTTGTTCAGCAACTTCTGCTGCTGACTGTACGTAGAAAGTACCACCCACGGACGCAATTCTGTGCCTCGAATATTTGAGATAATAGCTTTACTGTTGTTTGACCTAACAACAAGGAATTTGTTGGTAAATATAATACTCGCATCAAAATGCAGTGCTATTTATTTCCCATTTTTTCAAAGTTGTTGGTAGTCCATTTAGTGGTCTATCACGATATATTTTTTCCATACAACCATTCTAGTTTGACCTATACATAGAAGTCACTATACCATCTTTTATAAGAAGAGTGGAGTCATAACTTACTACTGCAGTTTGCCCAGAAATTACCATAACATGAATGGTGGACCACCACAATTAATTTTCAAAAAAGACATAATACCCGACATCGTAACCCTTCCCATAATAAAAACATAACAAACACAAACTGCCACTACCTCTATCATCCCCACCGATCCCCAATAATCCAGATAATCCCCCTAACATTGCCCATGAAACATAGCGAGGGACCAAACAAAGTATAACTTCACAACACTTAGCTGAAGCCGAGAAAAAACGGCTGAAATCAATATAGCAAGCGACTGTACTGTACCTTAAAATACTGACGAAAAAGTACATGGAAAAGTAAACTCTATTTTCTTGTAGATAAGATATGATATTTCAATGAGCAAAGTAAAATACTGGGCAAAAAAACTACATGCGAAAGTGAACTGTATTTTTTTGGCCCTAAGATATGAATTTGAATAGACAAAGTCGATGGTACAGTCGAACGCGATGGTGTTTTATGCAGATTTCATATTCAGTCTGAGATAGTTGAATTTATTGCCGTGATTCGGAGCCGGCATGTCGATCTGTTTGTTTGTTATGAACGGATGCTGAGCGGAATATTTTCGTGTTACGTTCCAGTGACACGCTGATATTATTATGTATGTTTTTTTGGAATATCATATAACTAAATAAATCAGTCAGCAACCGGTGGCAGGATGGGGCCTACTCGAATTCGTAGATGGCGAGGTCAACCGGGCTGCGAGGGAGGTCTTAGACTATCTTTCACCCTGGTATCTGATTTTGAAGAAGAGTAGCCTCTCAGGTTTAAGAGGCCAGATGAAAGTGGCTCCCAGAAAACCAATCTACAATAACAAAAGACCTATAATGTAAATTTTTTAACTCAGCGGTAATCTAACCCGTCTCCTCTGACAGTACAGAACAGAACTGTGACTATAAATTACTGCATTTATCAATAAAAAAGGCAAGGACTTAGAGTCCGGAAAATGTTCCCGTCCAATGGCAATACTGCTCACTTTTTATTACATGGTGTTAAAAATAATATTTCTGGCAAAATGGCGATTAGTTAAGTATTTCCCCGGTTTTGTCTCAAATTTAAATGACAGCAAAATTCCGAACTAAACGCTAACAGAAATAGGTATATCAATCTCGTAAAGTTGCACCGGCCGACTTTGCCCAGCATATATTAGCACGCACCCCTAATTCTTAGCCTGTCCAGAACTCGGTGGGCCAATATTGTCCGACATTACTCTCAATTTACCCACATAAATTTGTACGCAAAGGTTCCCAACCTCGAGTTGGCGGCATTTATCATGAGCATTTTATGAGTTCATTCGTTTAAACAAAAATTGTGGTTTAGTGTTGTTACGAACGTGGAGGTCGGTTTAAATGGTATAAAAAAGGTGAAAATAATGATAGAAACCTAATCCGAAGAAATATCAGAAAAGCCTCTTTCAGGACTGGCGTTTGTTCTATTGTATGGAAAAGGCAAGAAAAATAAGATTCTATTGAAGCTCAATTTTCCAATGGAAACACAATCTTTATGACTATTGTGGGCGGTGGGCCATAATTTTCCTAGCGGGATTAAACCGACTTAGGGGAGGGAACCCTCATTTAATATCGACAATTAAATTACAGAATGTTGCATTGCCGAGTAATTTATTATTTGCAGACTGTGCTTCAATTTAACTTTGTAGATGAGTTCCTGACTGAATACTAAACTTATTAGACAAGGTCGCATGGTGGCTGAAGATGGTAGTTGTCACATAGTTTGAAGTTTCTACCACAATTACTAACATCTTTAGTGACCATGGCTGCTGAAAAGTAGCCGAAACGTCGGACTAAATATAAATACCAAATAAATCGCAATAGAATCCGTTAAAAGTGTTTTTTTTTGTGATATTAGCCAAAACTGCCAATACTATTGTCTAGTGTACATGTTTAAATATCTTGTTCCGCAAATTGTTTTTAATATATTTCAGCTTATAACGAAACACTGGTGTAAATATAAAGTGTAAAACTGATGAAATATGAGCAGCTGCTCTAAAGTAAAGCCCCCTGACGGCTTTGTTAAATGAAAGCCGCCTGCCGGTCCAACTCTTAATGGGGGCATTGGAAATTGATGCAATATGCCGCCTATAAAGCGGCTTACAGTAATTACAAATTGATTAGAAATATTCTACCATTTTGTTATTTGAGAAACGCTGATAGCTCCTGAATTAGTAATAATAAATGGTTTTAATTTATTGATCTTTGGAGGAGAGTTGAAAAGTTTAGAAGGTTGTTATATGAAGGATCTTACTGATGAAGTTTTGTTCTATCCTGTGTAAATAATAAGGTGGAAATCTTTTGTTAGATAATAATTAAGACCATTGAACGGAATGTCAAACTGAATTTATCATTATCATTTTAGCGTGGCTCCCGGTTGTATGTGTTTTTTCCTTCTCCTCATTTAAATTTGGTTTATGGGGGCTTATATGGGAGAGACTGCCGTCTGATCTCCTAAGAAAATAGCCTCCATAAGAGTTATACACCAATCAACTATTCTAACGGCTTGCAGCTGAGTTTGGCTTGGCTCCCAGGCTTTTGGTGGGTCTCTGGTCATTCATATATACTTACTGACAAGCTGCCTGACTACCTAAATAAAAATACTTTTATTTTAAAATACTGGTCAAGGTACAATTTTTTTTCAACATACTCGCTCATAAACTGGCCCTAATTTCTCCACAATTAGGCACATAATGACATCTATAATAAAACTGTGGCTTTTGATTGTTATAATTCACAAGTTAGTTATAGATTCTTTTTAAGATTTTATTGGTTCAGTTGCTTTTCTCTTAAAATAAAAGTTTCTATACAAAAAGGTCGTGTTCAATAGTACAAATAAATTAATATACTTATTACTTGTTCATTCTATACAACTTCGTATTTAAATAGATAATTTTAACTTGTACGTATTTAATAAATAAAAGTTTCAATCAATCCAACAATTGTTTTCTCGGTAAAACTTTAATTTCCCCATTTAGTCCACGATAAATTCAAAAGAAGAAACCTCTTTTAATGTATGGCCGATTAAGATGCGGGCGCATATCAAAATAAAATAATCTTCCCGCTAAAATATTAGTCAGCTACAACATTTTTTCTATCAAACTAACCAGTACAACCACAGACACTATATAAACAGTTATTTAAAACTAAAATAAAGTGGAAGTAGTAATACTGTTTTAAATGCAGTTGTACTGTCTGTTCGGTAATGTGACGGGGGATGGGCAGGCGTGCCGGCTCGGGTGGATGTCTGCTGTTTACCTGCCCAGGTATTATGGCTATGTCTAGCTGGAACAGCTCACGTTTTATTAAATATAAGGAGAATGATAGGTTTATGAATTGCAGTACAGTTGGAGAATCTGTTCAGGATACCTGAACAACTATGCCATGAAATTTTGAATGCATTGTTTGTAATAAATTGTTATTATTTTTGTTACTATTGACGAATGAATAATTAAACGAATCGACTGAATGAACTGGTATGAACCCTCTATGTCGCCGAATTTTAAAGCCAGGTGAATTTAGAATGAAAAAATATTGAAATTAAGCCAAATCCTCAGTTGGACTCGTAAAACGGACCCCATACGCCGAGGTGAAAGAGTCGGATACGACTGGAATTAACGCTAAGATGTAGAATGTAGGAAACAAATAACAACAAGAACAAATTCTTTTATTTAAAAGCAACGTAGGCTCATAGGGTTAGTAATTTAATAAAATAGGGAAAGATTCAATCGAATAATTTTGAACAGAATGTGTAAAGTATCCAGATTTGCGTATTATAATTATATTAGATTGTAAAGTTTTAGCGCCTATAATATTTAGGAACCACACTGCACACAGCTTTATCAAATGCAGTTTTATAGTGGCCTACATTATTAAGTATATTATAATCTGACTATGATATAATTAATAATGTTATATTAATTCTTACTAGTTCTATATTTTAATAAATTGCCTTTTTTTGTTACAGGTAAATATCACACTCGCAAGTTTACAGTCAAGAGGTAACGAGATCAGTGATAAATAGTATTACTATAAGTAGTTACTAGTTAAAACTATTACATACCTACGACTTCACTGTCGTGGACATAATGTAATTCCGCGCATCTTTCCGCTCCGCTTCTGCGGAAGCGTATCACAGTACAAGACGGTTGCTGGCCGGGACTAGAAGGCCTCATCCGTCCACCAGCAGATATACTACCTTGCACGTGAAGTGCACTTGGCTCCCAAGGCCTTGATGGGTCCCCATAAACCAACTCCCGGCTCACTGAAGTACACATGTCATATAGAAACGGCACCGACCGGCACCGAGCCGCCCACGCCTGTAACTTTCTTCTTTATGTAAGCACCCTAAATACAGCCTTAAGACGTCTTAATACACCTACACTCGCTTATAAAAGATCCGTAAGTAATTATGAACATCGCTAACTTATATAACAATATTTCTTGTGAATGTTAGTTTGCAACAAAGCCTACAGGAAGAGAGTAGTAGTTATCGCCCAATATCGTTTAATACCCCTAATCTTACCACCTCTGTGTGTTATACTAACAAATCTGCCGATTTATACCCGAGATTTAATTAAATTCATTAGCGAGCCCGTTTACACCGCTGCGGTTAAGGTGTTGCCTGTTACCAGGCTTAAGAGGTAGCGATTTCAATCATATTTACAATTTGCAATTCATTTATTTTATATCATTATGTGACAGTATTAACGTCCGAAAACTGAAATTGAATCGGCTTTACTAATAAAGAGTACCTCTCTAATAAAATTACATCCGAACAACACTATTTACTATGTTGTATTCCTACTACTAACATTACCATTCTTAGGTTTTAGATTTAATTTGAAATACACCTGCCTGTTGTATTGTTGTCTCGTAACATAACAACAGAATACTATTTTAACCTGCGGTCAACAACTTGAAAGAGTCTCCGCCTTCGCTCATATCTTTTACCACACGGGGTAACCTAACTAATCCGCCATTTATAATAAGCGTCGCTGAATGTGTGTTTGTATGTTTGCTCGCTTATAGCCCTCTTTGTGCTACCTCCCACAAATATTTGTGTGTTTAACCTATACCTACTCGCAATGCTGCTTTAATATACGGATAGATCTATATATTAAGTTTTTTTTATACCATTTAGTTAATTCGTTGGTTTTCATACTTTTGTAGTTTTTTCGATAGCAATCCATTGAGTTCAGAGTAGCCTAGTATGCTGAAATAGCTATATATGAAATCCAAATAGAGACTTCTCGTAATGAGAGACCTTTTAAAGACACACAAGTACCAGCGCTGTACACTTCAACGATATGAACTCCGCCTATTGCATAAACCACGTTACACCTTGGTACTAGTAATGAGCACAGGGTCCTATCAACACCTCATCCGATAGTATGCTAGATCTGTTCAACAACGAAGAAAGATCTAGGCTTTTCTAGCGGGGTTGGGAGAGCAGCGATAAGGCCGCACATTGTACATTAAATTGTATACTTACTACATACTTCTCCTACTGTAAATCTGTTGGAGTACATTAAACTACCTATCTATCTATCTATCTAGTAGCTACCGCAAAAACCGACATACAAACGACATGCAAACTTTTGACACAATTGGGTAATCATTATGAGGATGATAATTACTAGCAATTAACCGATACAAACGATAAATATCACACGTATTTATAACCGCAAGGTGTTAATACGATAGCATTAATCATCAATAATGAATATCAAAACCAGAAACGTTGAATTCCGTTAACAAATTGGCGTATGTTACTCGTATTTACCAATTATATAGAGGTGATGGTTGGTCCTCGATAAGGTAAAGTTACAGCCGATCATGCGGGATCGTTGTGTTAATTGTTGCAACTGTTTGCGGCATTGTATACGCTTGGCGAAACATTGTGCGGATTATCAGTGCGGTGCATTTATTACGTGCGGGATGCAGGAGGTTTATTTCGGAGTTTTTTACTGGTTGGTACTCTTTTTTAAGGGTATGTAGGTATGTTGTACTATCGTACAAAAGCAATGTTAGGAAAAATATTCTTAAAACAATAAACAAAGCTGGATGTATGAATATCTGTAATGAAAATACTGACTTAATTTTATTGTTAGTGAATAACTGCTCCTTGGATCCATCTGTTTTATGCAGAAAGTTGAAGGACAGAGTTTGGCTTACAATATTATACCTACTTAAACATGAGTTAATTCTAAGTATTTATTTTAACTTATAATATGGTTAAAGTTCGTCATTTACAAAGCTTGTACGAATAACATTTCGATACATTAAATTAAAATATTAAATTAAAATACTCTAAAAATATCACCAAATTGTACTAAACAAACAAAAACATGAAAACTACATACATCTCTCAGTGAGGGTTAACCGGACAAAATGAACATCACAATAGACAGGGGCAGGGGTTACAAAATAGTTGTTAGGGTTACCCGGGCGGCGCAGGGATTAACCTGTCGCCCGGATTATCCGGACGTCTGGCTGGATGAGCTTTACAAGTGTATCGCTGATGGAATTTTATTTATAGTTTCTTGTCAATATTTATGGGTTATTTGGCGTTTTATTCGTCTGATTTTAAGCGATTACCGTGGCTTGTGAACGCTTATAATACAAAATGTCCCATATTTTTTCCCTAATGCAGAGATGACGGGAAAAGTAGGATATAATGCCTCTTGAAGTGACATAAGCCTTACGAAATTCAATATTCTTAGGGTAATGGGAGTGGACCTAAAAATGTACAACGTAAAGAATTTGTGCACATAAGAACTTTTCTTATGGTAGGTAATCTGTGATTATGGTCTCATGTTTGAGTAATTGTTTGTTCAAAAAATATTTGTCTATGTTGGGCTCCTGCGACAAGGTATTTATTATGAGTACATAACCGTTCAGCAGAGTGTCATAAACTTACATACAATGCCACGCCTCTTTCCCTATAATGCAGAGACCACATGTTTCCATTTGCTACGATCCTGTCATACATGTTTAGCTTCTTACATTTTCATAATCGTTTTCATGCTCACCGCTTGCGTGTTAACCTAGTCTTTTAATTAATTACTGACATCTGATTGACCTTTATATGTCTAGATCGACCTATACCCGTTTACTCATTCACCCTCATATCATAAATATGTTTGACCAATCTGATTTCGTCCATTCTCTCTTCGTATATGAACCATCTAACTATTTAAGCATCCATTTATCTATTTTGGTCAATAAAAGACGAAACGCGCAAGGTATTCGGCAACACTTTTCTTTACTACGACTACCAGCTTACTATTAGGCGAGGTGAAATAATATTGACGTATCCTATATTAAAAAACCATTAAACAATAATCTCTTATCATGCTGTTTCTCATTCGAATAATGAAGAAAAAGTTAGCTTTATTAATACCTTACAAAACACGCTACACAAAAACAACAGCAATTAAAAAAAAATGTGACGCACTTAAAAATGTAATTTTGCTCCCATTATGGGGTAACTATTTATATTTAGCGCGCACCTCGCAAGATAGGCGCCTGATAGGGCACGGTCCACCTCTTGGTACGCGCACTTAATTATAATATTATGGGCCCGGGGCTTGAATAATATGCCCTTGGGTAAAGATTTTGATTAACAGTATCAGAATGTTCTGAGCAGGTAGGCAAACTGAACGCAACGCGTTTCATTCAAAACGGTATCTTGATAGAATCAATCTGTAATTTTATCAGATTTGTGTTGACTTTTTTTAAGATTAATTTTTGTGTGACCAGATTTGCTAGATCTTAAATTTTTCCCTTAAACTTTAAAATTTAAATAAAACTTTATACTTTAAATAATCACAGAATATTCTTATGATCCTACTTATCCAACTAAAATTATAAAATAAATGTGAAAGTTTGTGGCGAAAATGTTTGAATTTTTATTGTTCAATCACGCTTAAACGGCTTCCTGGATCAGGCTGAAATTTTTACAGGGCTATCCCAGCCAGCCAGCTACTACATCACTACATAGTATAAAACAAAGTCGCTTTCTCTGTCCCTATATCCCTTTGTATGCTTTAATCTTTAAAACTACGCAACGGATTTTGATGCGGTTTTTTTAATAGATAGAGTGATTCAAAAGGAAGGTTTATATGTATAATAAATGTTTTATATAGTAGAGGGTGCAGCGGGAACGGGATCTGACGCTACGCGGGTGGAAAAAATTGGCGGTACGAAGTTCGCCGTGTCAGCTAGTAAGTTATATACCGGAAACTGGTTCCCATAAGCTGCGGGATCGGGTTCTAAATTCCACGCAGGTGAAACCGTGGCCAACAGTTCAGTTCGTCATACAATTTAACATTGTATTTGGCACTTCTTTATTTCAATTTTTCTGCCATACTCCGCACTCGATATTGTAGAATAATGCAGAATAGGATATTATTTATTTGCTTAGAGGATCTATTGCTCGCAGCTCAAACCGAATGGAATACTGAGATACTCGTAAAGTTAGTTCGTAAAATTTCACAGTTGTATGTGCAATTTTCTACTATATATGAAATCAGTTAAGTCGTTAAGAAGTTATGACGTGGTCAAGGAAAACAGGGATTCATTTTTATAGATTTCAGGTACATCCTGCTAGTATTATAAATCTGAAAGTTTGTGATGATTCAGTACCTATTCAGTATTTAATCATTAAAAATTTATACATTGTGTATGAACATTATATAAAAACAACAAAAGCATTCAAAACATTAAGGCACAAGACATAATTAGAAATATTGACAAAAAATAACAATGAAATTACATATACCCGTACTGTCAGTTTACCTAATACCTATCTAATTATTAGTCATCTCACCGATGCTTTGTCTAACCATTCGATGTTTGGAGGTTTAGATATTTGAAAGTTTGTTTCTGAATTGATCTGATATATTGCCTGAAATTAAATGTTACAGTTACAGTTACTAAATAATAAGGTACCAACATCTACCTCAATTTAAACATACAAATCATTCGTATTTTGGAACAAAAAACAGCAATAATTAGTGAATCTACGAGTACTAATAATTGACGTATAATTATTTATTGCGTCACTGTTGTTTGAACAGAAGTCACGTTCCCAAGAGTTCCGTGCTATCCCCCTTAATGTATGTATTGCGTGAGGATAAATTGCTGGGGATCTGTCCGAGTTGGGCCGTAGGTACAGTCGGCGAATGGCGTATGGAAATTAGCCGTTAACGCGATAAGCGGTGGGGGTATATACCTTTAAGGGAGGAAGGGAAATGGTTGCTGATTTAGAACAGTTTGTTTTGTAATCCTAATAAATGGCAGGTAGAGGAAGTGACGTGGCAGTAGAATTTTTGTTATATATATAGCACTGGTTCGATCTGTCGGCGCTCTGTCGGCGATCTGTCCGATCAGTGCAAATATTTTTATACATTAAAATACTATTGGCATCAGTGTGGAACGGGTATTCCATTGTATAACATAGTTAAGATATAAAAATGTATATGAGATTATTTTTTCGCTTTGCTATGCCCCCATTAATATATTATTGTCCCAAATTGCAATGTTAGGTTTCACCATGTAAAAATCTCAGCTAAAGGTGAGTTGTCACTTTTTGAAATCCTTGGTAGTTTATACACCCACTGTATGGGTGAGTTCACTACGTCCAATTTTAGAGGTGGTCAACTCAGCCGACTAATATTTCTAACAAGTTTGCAGCTGTTTACAAAATGTTTGTGCTTGTATTATACCGGTGTATACAGCTAATAAAGAATATGTTCAAAACAATAAAATAGATAGATTTAAAATCATTTAGTTATGCAGTTAGTTAAATAAAGAAAACCAATTCCAAAAACCGATTTGATAAAAAATATTTCCGTATTAGATCACATTAAACAAAATATCATTAACTTATTTATCTACTCTGTTACTATAATACAAAGATTATAAAATTGAAATCAAAACTCTTATGACAAACATCACGCACAGGCCAAAAAAAAAGTTTTATTACGATACAGGTCTTGTATGGGCACCTATATCTTTAAATAACTTTTTAATCATAACGATACACCTATACAACCTCCATCTGGACGGAACATTGTAATGTAATTTCACCGTCTATCAAATCTTAAATAGAACTTTCGATAATTTTTTTGTGTAAATATGGCTTCGTTTGTGCATTTCGTAATGTAATTATTTTTTCGCCAAGAGCTTAAATAACAACTGCCATCTTTTAGCAATGTTTTTATTAATAACGCAATATTTTATTAAGCCTTGAGTTCCACGACTGTGTGACGTTATTAGTTTTATATCAAATGTTATAAAAAAACTAAAAAGTAATTGTTAAATATGGAAGTAGTGTCTTTTTTCATATTTTCCCCCGATATATTAAGCCAACCGTCGGATGTAAAATCTTTCGGAAGGTATGCATCTTCTAACGCGGGCTTTACTAAGCTTAGATTTTGTTAAACCTAGCTGTTTAGCTTTCCGTCTGGCTAAAGTATAAAAAAACGACCTCAGGATTCTTAATACGGAAATATTTTTCGAATAACAGACATTGTACTCACTTCGAATTCTGTTACGAATACATCAGGCTTGAATTCTGGAACTTGACTTTCAATAAAATTCAACATGATTTTGTAAGTATTTTGGTTTTTATCCGTTAACAATGCGTAGAATACATGGATGACATTTATATCTTTACATTATTTGAAGATCCTAGATCTACATGAATGGTATTCAATTGTTTAAAAGGGGAACCGCACTTTTAATGGTACTTCTTTCGCATTTTAGAGCATCTCTCGCCCCTCTCGACTGCAACAAAATCAATTTTTTTATCTGCATAGTCTGCAAACAAAATATCTTGCAAAGAGGCAGGTATTAACACGTCTTTTGTTTTTAATAAACGTATTTTTTTCGCCTGTAGTTCTTTATTTCGGTACTTGTAAAGTTTTCTTTTTCACATTATTGTAAACTGGCAACTTTTGCAATAAATCTATGCCTGCAACCTTCATCATTTCTATTGTATCAGAACATATAGTAGGTACTGGTGTGCTTTCAAAACACACTCTTTCGATACAAGAACGAAGTTTAGCTTGATTTCATTACCAGTTAAGTTCGGCAGGCAAATATGAGCTTGCTGTTTCACAACAACACAGAATTAGTCATCAAGCTCCCCGTGCATTTATCTTTAACTTTAACACACCGCCATACTGTTAATGCGCCTTAATTAAATCGGTACCCGTTCAACATTAGAACTTTAACCCCTCTCTGTGACCTTAAAATAGAACACTCGGAGCCAGCAGTATTTATTAATCACGTTTGAAACTGGACTGACTGGAGGATTTGCTTCAAAAGAAGATATATTTTTTTATTAAAACCATGTGACTAAACGAAAAAGATTGTATAAATAACTATTTATTTGTACATAACCTTTTAAATATATTCCAAAATACAATACAATGTTCTTGAAAACTGTAATGACATGACCTATAATAAAAATATATTCATATAAACCTGAAAAACCTACCCTACTATTTCAAAAACCACTTCTAAGAGAAATCACAATAACAGGCCAGAAAATAGATCCTAGTTACAAGAAAAACTCATTTCGTATATTATTAGGGTAGCGAGTACCACCCCTTATTCTTTTATTACGCACACTAATGGTATATTGCCGGATTTACGTGCTAGTGTACGTCTGTGTGCGTGTGCACCGACGGCTGTGATTGATCGCTGCTCTTAATGCGCGTGTGTGCGTGACGCAGGGTTGACACGTACGTGAGATGATTTTATTTATTCCATGAATAAATGGTCTGACATTTACGAGATAAGTTCTGTGTCGCGAATAGGGAAATAGTGTTATGTCAAGCTGTTTTTTTTTGTTGAACTACATTTGCGGAAGTTGTACGCGTTGACTGGGTAAGAAATGTATTACAGAAGTGCTGATGAATTTCACTTTTAGAACTTTGTTTTCGTATCGTATCAATATATTTTTAAATCAATCACATGTACCTACTGAAGGAATGACATAATAAAGTTATATTTTCATGATAAACATATATTCAAATTAAGTACTCTAATAAAACCAAGAATGCTACTAGACATATTTATCTTCGGCAAATATATACTGAATGTGCAGAATAAAAATACACCAACACAATATACCAATACACCTAGATATATTCATTCACAAAACGTGCATAATATCGCTCTAAGCGGCCATTAAACTTGCAACCTCTTAAAAATCAAATACATGTGTTAGTTAACTTTAGTACAAGCTGATGTAGAATTTTACATTGGACTACTTAGTAAATATAATTGCACTAATATTTACTTTAACAGTCGTCTCGTTTACTTTAACATGGTTATTTCTATCACATTAATAAAATATAACTCAATTACATTCGAAAACATAACAAAATCCCGCAACATCTAACAGACCGGATGAAAAAGTGAAACTCAACTAATACTACTCACTAATAAAAGTACTAATAAATAAAACTTTGTTTTGTTAAGTCGCGTGGCAGCCCTGGCTTAGAGCAACAAAGTAAGGAAGCGTGTTCGTCTGGTGACTTCTTAATCTTTTGCTCGAATGCTATTGGTTGGTATGTGCTGTGTAAGGTATAAGCGACAGCGATTTTGACTGATACAATTCTGTCGTATACAATTTATAAAAAAATAAATTCTGCAGTTCTGTTAACAAAGAGAGATTGCGATGATTTATATTAATTGGCACATAAATATTTTGATTATGGTAGTTCATTTGGAGCAAGAGCCTGTTGTACCTGGTTGATAAATTATTTTAATTGGAACAATATTTTTTTTAAGTATAATATATTGAATTAGGCTCATCATCATTTAGACGTTGCCCTTATTGCATCCGAGGCCGAGACCCCCTGAATTGAATTAGGCTATTTATGTAAAACTATAGTATGAGTGCATCTACTAATTCCAATTCTTGCATTAAGCGAACCATGAGCCTTTTGGCATAATCGAACACTCTTTCATGGGCTGTATGTTTTAATATCAGAAATAAATATATATTTCAGCCATACCTTATTACACATTTTCTATATACGACTGAGATCGAGTGGCCCTGTTATTCAACCTTATCATACTTCCTCTCGTTAGCCATATCTCAAAAATTTTGATAACATTTTTGGTGTTCTCTCTAGCGTTTATTTATTTCTCCGCTACCACTTATATCGTGCACCACACCATAATCCCCATTTGAGGTTCGATACAACACAAAGTTTGTCATCAGCAACAGGGTTGAAGACTTAAAGGGTTAAAACTTTATGCGTCCCTACTTTAAGGTTATGGAACTGTCCGGCAGGTAATCCACCTGATCCTGTCAAAGCCGCGCCTGTAAAAACATGGTAGGTATTACGATCATAAGTCATATGCCAAAGAGAATAACAGCAGAATTAATCTCTTACATGACCATGACGTCATATGAAATAGTGACAAGATCTGTGTGATTCATAGTCAAAAAAAGAGTCTCGTTAACGGTATAATTTACACACTAACATAATTTATTGTAAAAGTTTTAAGCCGACGTTATTGAGCATTAAATTCATCTCTCTACTCAACTTTGTTCTCGACTATTTTGACATTAATGATAACTGCTCCACTCCCTAGAATAGTAGCGTGATTATATATAGCCTACGTATTATTCTGATGTATAAGCTATATTATTGTACATTAAAGTATTATGGAATATTTATTTATTTATTATTTTTTAAACTTTCGCATTTAAAATATTAATAGGATTACTGTTTTCTATTATTAAGGATCCCCTGTCTTCTCGTGGGTGTTTTTTCGCGATGAGTCGCGCGTCAGTGCGGCTTTTGTCCACAGAACTACATTATGGTAAGCCGGACTTGTATTATAAAAAAACTACAATTAAAACCAAAGATTTATTTTAAATGGGACATAAAAAGATAGAATAATTTCCCAGACAGGACTCCCCAATCAATTCCAACGTACTGTAACATAATCCGATTGTCCGTAGTAATACATTCAAGTTAAACCTGCGTTTAGTCCTAAATTCGATTCCAGTCTGGCCCAGCCCCGCCCAGACGCTGTCTGACTTGTATTCCAAGATGTATGGCTTGTACGAAAGATTACAGTGGATAGTTAAGGTATTTGGATAGTGTACGTTAAATAGATTCCGAGGAAATAATGTCCTTTTCTGGCAACTCACCATATTTTCTGATATAAAAAGTGTCCTTTGTTTTTCTGCAACTTAATCACGGTTCAGAGGAATAGGTGGTTTGAAAAGGTACCTCACGAACAGATAAGATAAGATAAATCTTTATTGTACACCAAAGAAATACAGTAGATATATGTACGGACAACATAAGAAAAATGAACAAATGGCGGCCATATCGCTATACGCGATCTCTTCCAGGCAACCTGGAACATATTTAATTAAACGATAATAACAAAAATGTTGTAGAATGAGTTACTGACGACCTCAAGGATCTTGAATGTGTGTCATTGAGGAACACAAAACGTTCTTTTAGGTAAGTAGGAGTACGGGGATTGAAGAGAATACTGTAAAGCATGGAAAGAATGTGAGCATTCCGTCGAAGGCGAATTGGGAGCCGCTTAAGCAAGTTGCGGAACTGTGATACGTGATCATATTTGCGTAGACCAAATATGAATCTAATACAGAAATTCTGAAGGCGCTCAAGCTTATCAAGCTGCTCCTCAGTGCGATCAAGATAGCTGACATCAGCGTAATCAAGTAGTGGAAGAAAAAGAGAGTTTCTGCATTTTTGCATTAATAATATTGTATGGACTTTTCTCACATAATTACGCTACAAAGGCTGAAGAGATTTGGTTTAAATTTTGCTCACCTATAATTTCACCTATAATCGGGAATAGGACATGGGTTTCCAGAATTTTGAAGATTCCTGGGACAGGACGTCGGATCAGGACCAAAGTTTCATGATATGACTGTTAAATAGACTTGTATTATATATCCCTGTTGCATTCTAAGGCCTTGATCCGTTTCAGTTTAACCATATATTACTGCGCTGGACTGTCTTTAGATCTTTTATAGCTACCAGAACAATACCTCTGAAGGATGCAGCAGATATTCTCAGCATATTAGTTTTTTGTCTACCCGCGTGGATATCGGTTATCTCGACTAAACCGCCTATGTCCTTTCCCCAGTTCTAATCTATCTGTGTATTTTTTTATACCACTTAGGTGGCTGACAAGCACACGGCCTACCTGATGGACAGTGGTTACCGTGGCCTATGAATATTGCAATACCAGGGGCGTCACACTCGCACTGCCAACCCTATGTGTATCAAATTTTATCAGCACGGCTTCAAAAATGACGATCATTCATATAAATTGTCATCCCCTATTTCAGCCTTTTAGGCCTATTTTCACGAAAAGGTAGCTTATGTTCTTTCCCATGCACTAGTCCATCTCGGTACAAAATTTTAGCTAGATTAGTTCAGTGGGTTCAGCTTGCAAGCGTAACAGACAGAGTTACTTTCCCATTTACCTATAATATTAGTAAGGATTAAGTACCATATAGGATTATAACCTACATAAAGAAATGAATTACAAAAACTTTTCTACTCCAAATCAACCCGACTTTCCAACTTAAACGGACATAAACATCAACACAACATAAACTTACTAAGTCCGTTACCACCTAAGCCTTCTTGTGGAGTCCCGGATTACCACGGATTAGTCCGGAAGCTCCCCCCTACGCCACATCCCGTACAACTTTTATTTCCGGCACCGGGACCGCTTCCGGCCTCAACACTAGACAGCTCTCGCAAAGAAATGGTGACGATAATTTATATTTTTTTATATCTTTATGAGATGAAATCTATTCAATGTGATAGGATTTTTCTTTTATGTATTTATGTTTGTGTGTGTTGATAGATTGTTATTGTTGATGGAGACGTAATAGTTACATTTGGGTTAAATGATAGCCTCTGAAATAAAATAAAAAATAATGCGTTCGAGCGGAAGCATTTAGCTCCAATATTGGTCATGGTCAAATGTATTGGTCCGAGTGTTTCCATGCGTCGGAGAGCACGTTAAGCCATCAGAGAGCACGTTAGATCATCATACAAATATCTATGACAGTCGTTATAGGCCTTATAGTCGGTGTAGACTGATCACCCGTCCGGTCAATGACGTCTCCTCTGGCAGTAGTAATAGCACCACTACCTAGTTGTAATCAGTAATCATCAACCGAATGTACATAAATCCCCTATGCATCCTAAGCTTGTAATTTGGAGCACTACCACTATTTTGACTTTTACGAGAGCGACTGAATTGAAGCAATTTGAAGCTTATGGCTTACTCTTTATTATCTTTAGACTAGCTTTTGCCCGCGGCTCCGCCCGCGTGGATGTCGATTATCGCGACCAAACAAAGCCTATGTCCATTCTCGCGGTCTAATCTACCCCTGTGCCAAATTTCATCAAAATCGGATTAATGGTTTAGTCGCGAAAGCGTAACATACAGACAGACAGACAGACAGAGTTACTTTTGCATTTATAATATTAGTTTGGATTTGACATCAGTATTCAGATACTAAATAAATACCAAAAGCATGGTAAATATCCTGGTAAGAGTTATGCTATTAATGGATTTTTTGTTGATTATCGACCAGAAAAATACTATTATCGATTATACTATATGTACATTAGCATATTATTTTTCATACAACGTTATATGACCTCGTTAATTGACGAAGCACCACTTTAATAAAACCGGTAGTATTTCATCAAAATCATACCTTCGTATTAAAGTTTATTTGCAAAGAGTTAATATGTAAATGAATACACAAAACTGTTGTACTCTGACTGTGCTGTTTACTTTGCACCGTGGTTCATGGCCATAGTGCCGTAAGCTCGCCGCTTATCGACTAATTGATCGCTACGAAACAGCACCTGTGCTCGCTAGAGGTGTGCTTAGTATCGAGGCTTATCGAATATTAAATTTATCTTGGTTCTATCTAGGAAGGGATACGTAGGTAATGAAGACAATCTACTGTATACATGTATAGTATTAATTTTTTTATTTATGCCATTTGGTTGCAAGACAAGCCGCGACTCAGCTGATGGAAATTGGTTACCGTGGCCTATGTTATTAAAATAACATGTGTAACTCAAATTGTAAATTGCATTTTCTTATAATATATGCTAATAAAAAGTAACAAAACGTAATATTTTGAATGCAAAAGTTTTATTTTTACAAACAGTTTGCAAAAATAACAGTGTGCAGTAGGTTGAAAACTCTGACAGACAAAGTCCTCAAACAAACAAGTGAACATTGAAACCATTAGCGACACCTTTAGTTTCTATAAAGTATTTTTTCCTCTATCACTATTGTTTCCTCTGGATTGCTGGTTAACAGTTACAAGTTATCCTTGGGAATCTTGTAACCTATCTCTAGATGATGTAGATAGCGAGGCAATTTTAATACTCTACATTTTTACGAAATTTTCCTACCTACTTCAATTATCTTTTTGATTGAAATAAGCATCTACGTGATAAGAAACAATCTAACTACTTAACCTAGCCAATCAATTTTATTTTTGACAATATCATAAATAAAATTAGCTTAGTTGGAGGGGTTAGAGGAAATATTATTGAAAAAAATGCAATATTAATGATTTTTTTTGACGATACGATAACAGAAAACAATATATTTTATAACAAGGTATTCTAGCAAATAAATATTTGATTTGATCATTTCGGTTGCTAATATTCTAATGCTAATAGATATATAAGATATACACAGCAAATTACTTTTTTTTGTAAGGCAATATTCTTGGAAATTTGGGGAATTGGGTATACAACCAATTCTTATATTCGAATATTCTTTCACGATTGTATTCTTATTAACTCACCTTCCAAAAAATAGTTTCTACTTACTAAAATCACAGAAAGCCTACTATAATCCAGTTCCTACTTCGATAATAGTAATCGACTGCACTTCCCTCTATCGATAATCGAGCAGCACCATAATTATTAAGAGCTCCTCGAGTGGTCTGTCGGTGTATCGATACGTATGTACAATATCGATTAAACCCGCTATCGAGCTATTTAAATCACTAGTACTTAGAGTACAAACACGGTAATTACCGCTATCTGAATGTTGGATACAATGTTTTGTGTTGTTCGAGAAATTATCATCATCATCATCATCATTTCAGCCGAAAGACGTCCACTGCTGGACAAAGGCCTCCCCCAAGGATTTCCACAGTGACCGGTCCTGCGCCTTCCGCATCCATGCTCTTCCCGCGACCTTCACCAGGTCGTCGGTCCACCGTGTGGGAGGCCTGCCTACACTGCGTCTTCCGGCGCGTGGTCGCCACTCGAGAACTCTCTTGCCCCAACGGCCATCTGTTCTACGAGCTATGTGCCCCGCCCACTGCCACTTAAGTTTGGCGATTCTGTGTGCTATGTCGGTTACTTTAGTTCTCCTGCGGATCTCCTCATTTCTGATTCGATCACGCAGGGAAACTCCGAGCATAGCACGCTCCATCGCCCTTTGGGTGACCTTGAGCCTTCTTATGAGGCCCATAGTAAGGGACCAAGTCTCAGTTCCGTAGGTCATCGCTGGCAACACACACTGATCGTAGACTTTAGTCTTGAGACACTGCGGTATTTTGGACGAGAAGATATTACGAAGCTTCCCGAACGCTGCCCAGCCGAGTTGGATTCGACGATTGACCTCTTTCTCAAAGTTGGACCTGCCTAACTGGACTGTCTGTCCCAGGTAAACATATTCGTCGACAACTTCGAGTGTAGAGTCTCCAACCTTTAAAGAAGAAGTGGGTGCGACATGGACATTTGACATAATTTTCGTCTTGTCCATGTTCATTTTGAGGCCCACTTGTTGGGAGGCTCTACTGAGGTCTTCGAGCATTGTACCTAGGTCTTCCAAGGTCTCAGCCATGACTACGATATCGTCAGCGAATCGAAGGTGAGTGATGTACTCGCCGTTGATATTGATGCCGAGTCTTCTCCAGTCCAGGAGCTTGAAAACATCTTCCAGGCCGGCGGTGAACAGTTTCGGAGATATAACGTCTCCCTGTCTCACCCCTCGCTGCAACTGGATAGGTTTTGAGCTTTGATCCTGGAGGCGGACTGACATGGTGGCGTTTTCGTACAAACACTTCAGCGCTTCGATATATCGATAGTCAATTTGGCACCGTTGGAGAGACTGTAGCACAGCCCAGGTCTCGATCGAATCGAAGGCTTTCTCATAGTCCACAAACGCCAAGCCAAGAGAAATTAAGTATCTGAAATATATTTTTAAAAAGATTTTTTCTGATTTAAAACTGTCATATAGTTTGTGATATAGGCATTTTGCTGGGTAATCCGGTATTGATACATTTTAGATAACAAAAGGGGCATTTAAACGGTCCTACGGGGTTGGCAGCAATTGTGGAACCGCTCTCACGTCACGATAACCATTTTCCATCAGGTGGATCGTGTGCATGTTTGCCACATGAATGGTATAAAAAGAGAGTAATATGCTATAGCTAGAACGCGACGTGTAAAATAATTATTTGTTTGTCATGACGATTCAGCATGACCATATTTTTCTTGGTTGTTATAAAAATGTCATGGTTTATGTAGAAATAAATTTTGGTAAGAGATTTTTTTATTGAAATCATTCACAATCCATTCCCAAACACTCTGTACCTCAAGAATTTCTTATCCTGTAATAACAATTTTGTTACTTTAACTCTTGAAGTGACGCGCTAGTATTATTTTTTCTGCTACCTACGTAATGTTTGAAGTTAAGTGCTTACCGTATGTCGTGAGAAATAAACGGTTGACCTAGCATAGGTATCATATACATGTAACCTCTGTGGAAAGAAAGGAAAAAAGGAAAAAGAATGCATCATTCTGCTATTTACAGTCGATATTCAGTGAGATGATGGTAGGCCACCTCTCTATGAGCACTATATCTGCTAAGAAAAGCATAGCTTCTCCACCAAGGTAATATTCACTATACTTCGGAGGAAAGTTAAAAAAAATGGTTGTAAATATTCTTTTTATAAATTAGTTCCTTTAACTAGGAGTATACTTTTTGTGATAATCATAAGTGCAAGGTAGGGACCACCGTTCTAGGGACAGCATCTGTAAAATTTTGACAACCTGAATTTAAAAACCAACCGTTCTCACTAGCAGGGTAAAGTGGAATTTAAAAAGATGGTTAAACTCCTTGCACTCATTAAAGTCATGTTTCTAATTCCTATTGCATGTCAAGCCCAATAAAAACTCACATTTCTCTTAATATCCTTGTAAACCTAATTGATATGAACAGCAAAAAAGTTACAAAAAGCGAGTCGGATAATAAAACATTCTTGCTTAAAATGAACCCAAGAAAGCGTCGCATGATTGATGATGCCGTTCAGCAAAGTTCAGCCCCGTCACCGACTGGGCTCATAGGCAATCTCTTAAGAACGGGCTGACGGGAGATTAGTCGTAATAGGATATAATAATATGACATTGAACGCGGTGGAATAACGAGGGTATCTCAAATGAAAAGTGACACAACATAATTTTTCGCCTAAATAATTTCTCAGTTTTTTTTCGTATTGGAATAACAGAAAAGAAAGACTGCGTTTGTACAATGATAGATTATAAACAATAGATACGTTGTGGGCACTCCTCACTGAAAGAGCAACGGCCGGCAGCGACTTCATGAGGCAAAATATGACATACCATTTTTAATCTTATCTACGGAACAAAAAGGTCATAGTCATAGGAAACCATTTTCTTTCTTCTTTTTTTAAAGATAAAGTTTATTTGTAGAAACATGTCTACAGATAATGTTACTTAATAGTAGATTATTTTAATTGAAAATTTCAACATGTTCTGTCAATGTAGACTTCCAAATATGAGTATCTTGAGCTTTTGTATGAACACGAGGCAAGTATATTAAGATTTCTCGCAATCATTTCTAGCACAAAATTCTGGCTGCCGCTGGCTGCTGCTGTTTCAGTGTGGATTGATCCTAAAATGGCACTAAAAATCGGATAATCGGGCAATCAGAGTGTGCTACGCAAAAAAATCATAACGTAATTAAGGACATACATTCATATACTTGTAACAACAGGTAACCCGTATGTTGTCATATCATATTTTCTTTCTCTTTCTTCACGCGAGTAAGTAGCTATATTTTTTATATACTGAGTATTTTTGAGAGCCACAATGTTCCTGCCTGCCGTGTCTATATAATATCACGTGATTGCGTTTGTAACCTTGAAGGCGTATTTCACCAGTTGTCATGGTTCAAGGTAATAGAGGGTGAATGTATTACCAGTTTAACAAACTCTTTTCACGCCATATGTGTTGAAGGTTCACGGCAATAAAGGGTGAAAATGAACCCTCATTGAAAGACATGGAGTTCGTTCCTCTGTGCCACGGTGCCGTTATTGTCAATGGCTGACACTTTTTTCCAGAATTCATGATATTAATAGGAATATCCTCACAGGTAGAAAATTACCGGTATAATACCTAGATTTCTCCTTATGAAATAACTGATTGGCCATCTGACAGGTCACATGAGTGGCAGTAAGACAACATTTACTGGTAATTTTAACCTACATAGGAGAAAAGAGGGTTATTAGAAAGAGAGAGTTCTTGTTTCGATGTAAATTTATGGCTATACTACCTAAATTCAGTATTGCCAGATAACACATTGTGTGTATAATTTTAAGTTTAGTCATAGCTGGGTTACCACAGACCTGCTCCTCTAGACAAGTAGCAATATGTTTGTAGAATTGGGATTGACATACGTTGACATCTGTCATTAACGTCAAACTACGTGTCAATTCCATATATTCATCATTCTATTGTCACCTAACTAGTGGGGCTGGTTGACTTCTCATTCACGCAAAAATCCTTCACTGTACTGGCTGAATACTACAGCCACTGTAGTAACTACACATAGTAACTAAGCAAGTACGATTACCCATAATGTTTTACGGCACTCCCGGGGTCTTTAATTTCGAACTGAGTCTGAAATATAATTTAAACTTGACTCGTTTTCGACGTAGCGCGAGTTCTTGTTGGTCAACAATTCGCAGTGGTTTGCATTGCTTTCGGACTTCGCAGTTTCCACCGAAGCTGTGGTATGATGAAGTTTTACTGTTCACGGAATAACATATTAAACATCACGGCTATAGCTCACTGAAGAGTTCTGTATAAGCAGCATGTCTCAATTTGCAGTTTAAGTTTGAATGTTAATGAGCTATGAAGCTGTTTATATCGAGTGTTGTGTCGCGGTTCTTTGTTGAGGCGAGAATGAATTTTAAAGACCATTTAAAAATATTTGGTATCATGAAAAACTATTTTTGGAATTAAAGATTCAGATAACATTATGAAAGGTGTGTTGGGGCTTTATAGGTACGCCATATAAGTGTCAAAATTGATTAACTAATTTCTCTAGTTTCTACGTTTTAGATTCTAAATCCAACTGATAATAAAAAAGTTAGGTTAGGTTACTATGGGTAGTTCCCGTTAAACAGAACGGGATTTAGCTAATCTTAAATAAAGTCAAACATTACTCAAGAAATGGAAAATCTAGCAAAATCGGTCACAACCACATCGACTGTGAATGGTGACAAAATCTTTCATTTTACAAAAATGAAGCTCAGACTACAATTTCATTCGTATAGGAAATCGCTCATCGAGAAATGTTAAATTGGCATGGCCACTGGCGCGGCCGCTAACTTATGTGCCAATTGCGATCGCACTCAGTCAGCAATGGACATCGTTGTGGAATATATTGCTCGTAAAACCGTTCTGTAGGATTAAAATCATGGTATAAAATTTTCGCAATAGAGTATAAAAATAGTTCGAAGTAAAAAAAAATCATTTCTTATTAAATTTCGATACGAGTAAATGACTTCCTTTCTTAATGGTAGCAACTGTAGTGAATTAAAACAATAAACAATATTATCGTATTGACGGTATGTTGTATTTGCTGCATCCAAGCCAATCTCACCAATAGCCGGTACACATCGAACGAAGCTCTAGTGCAGGTTTTCCTCTTGAGATTAAGGGGTAAGCAGCAGACACTCCTGTGAAAGTCAAGCCAGCAAATCTAGACAAAGATTAGGAGCATAGACACCAGACTGTAGGGGGTAGGTCACGATAGTATTTCCGTCCAATTGAGCAGTACGACTAGGAAGTACCTTCGCCCTACAGAATACCGTACAACCATAAATAGGGTAGTCAGAGCTCACTAGAGAGCTTTTGTGCTGTCAGTGGGAAGATAAAAGGCTATTCATACTTTGTCTTCTACGCTTATGGCACAGAAACTCTCTGTGTTTACAGGTTCGGCAGCACGAGTGTGACTCGCCTGTTGTTGCACACATCCATAGGCCACGGTACCACTTTCCATCAAGTGGACAGTACGCTTATCTGCCTCTCAGTAGTATTACAAAAAATCCACAATCCGCAATGATGATTTTAATCATGGTACAATAATATGATTTTAATAAATAGAATTTTAGAAGAAAACTCAAGACACTGATTTTTTTGTACTTGGGACTTTTTATGTTTAGATCTTTGCATATTCTTTATTATTTATCAAACGGTAAGCGATCTATCACATTCTTATATCTCTCCGTTTCACAAGCAGCTTCGTAAAAGGCTGTCATATCCCTGGCAAAATAAGTCCCTTACGTCATCATTCTCAAAATACTAAACTACGCGCCCATAAATAACATATTCGGCCATTTTTTAACGCCAAATAGGTTCTTTACCCCATAGATGATAGAACCCTGTGTCCGATGGCCACTTAATCAGGGTTGTTTAGCAGTTTACGGGTTGCTGTTTTGGGTAAAATGGAGTTTTATATGCAAGTAGTGCTTAGTATAATTATATTGGCAATAAGAAGCATGGCTAGGCTTTGACGGGATTCTATCCTAAATTACTACCCTGTCTACGACAATATTTTTTGGTTCTAATATTATAAATGAGAAAGTAACTCTATCTGTTACGCTATACACAATCAGGAACAAAAAATTGTTACACTCGTGAATTCTAGAAGCAGGCAGGGAGCTTTTTATTTCAGGAGTTTTAACTAGATGGTGATATTGTTTTGTAATGAGAATGAGAGTTGTGCAAAATGTCTCAGGTACGAATCATGAGTCAGTCAAAGCTTTGCTAGGTTTTTCTGTTAAGTCAGTATAACGACAGCGTTTGGAAAATTTGTCTTCTTGAAAACATCGAAAACATGGTTCTCCTACTGTCTCCTAATCCCAGTCGCATCCGAAGCTTTTCAACTTGGAGTCTGGGGTCCGCTTTTTACCAGTCTAACTGCGGATTTGGTTAAACTTCGATATTTTACGTGAAGCAACTGCCATCTGACCTCCACAACCCAAAGACGATATCGAAGCTTTGCAGCTAGACCAGTTGTTGGATTTTTTAGGGCACCAACTACCCGTAATGACTGTCATAGGTGTTTGTATGACAAACGGGACCGACGACTTAACGTGCTCTCCGAGGCACGACCAGACCATACTGAGCGGGGATCGAACCCGCGCCTCCTGCGTAGCGGCCGCGTTTTTATTAATATTCACATTATTATTAATATTTTATATAATTATTATGTTCTACAAGAAAAACTCGCATGCATCACCCATTTCTTTTTCACAAAATTGAAACCGTATTCTCCAAAATATATACATAACCGCAGACTATATCATATTTTATAATATACTGCGAAAAGAATCAGAAATCCGATGAACTCTTGAAGAACTCTCAAGGCTTCTTATAAAAAGTGATACATCAACGAAATCGAATAAGGACAAGTATCAACAAGCGGAAATTGGTTCACTGTGATGAATGATATCGACGACGTGATGCGGCGGTGTGCCCCGGCCTTAGACGGGTATAAACGTCCGTGGGGGGATAATAGGGAAATATTGAAGTTTAAACTGGGGAATACTAGACTTTATTAAGTTTTGTTTTTTGATTTTTTGTTAGCAATGTGTTGAGTTTGTACTGTTGATAGGTTGAGCTCAACACGTTGTTTAAATAGTTCAATTCTCTTCTTAACTTACTCCGAGATTTATTATTGGATTTACGTGTTTTTATTTTGTTTATATGATTAGCTATGCAATATGAGCAAAATGGCCTACAATTCGAAGCCGCGTGTTCAAATCCTGGCGTGTTCATCACGCTACCATAAGCAACTTAGAGGGAATTGTAGTAATATATTATTCCTCCTTGATATTTTTTAAAACAACACGCGAATAATTTTTCGTTTAATTAAGTAGTTAATATGTGGTTTTTTTGGACAATCTCACGCTGTGGACAAGCTGTTAAACACTGCGAATAAAACTATAAATAAAAATAACTGTTAAACAGTGTAAGCGAAAATCTACAGAAATTTATCAAAGTTACAAAATAATAATTACGATCAATTTTTAGTAATAAATAAACACTTTTGCAACAGTACTTACGTCTCGAAACGTCGCATAAAATACCCATTAATAACAAAACAATTCAAAGCCAATTCCACAAAACTATTAAACAAACATGTAACTTGACAAATCACGGTCTTGTCAGCGTAGCGTCGGACTCTGGAGGGGGAGAGTCCTGATTGATGTCCATGTACCCTCGTCTCCCCCCTGTCTCCATGTCTCCCGAGCATAAAGAAAACTAATCTTGAAACCGTTTTGGTACATGATTGGATCATTTTTTTTCTGACCGCCTCCACACGTCTGAATCCGAATGTATGAATGTTGTCCGTTTATGAAGTGGCAATAGGATTTAATGTGGTTTAGATAAGGTTTGTGGAAGTAAGATACATTAGGTTTTTTTTAACACTTAGGTGGCAGACAAGCACACGGCCCACCTAATGGAAAGAGGTTACCGTGGCATATGGACGAGTGCAACATTAGGGTCATCACACTCGCGCTGCTGACCCTAAATACATGTAATAAGAAGTATCGATTCTATGGATAACAAAATCACAGGGCTGTCAGAAGTGAATGCAAATATCACTCATTGAAATAAAATCACTTTTTTCAACAGATAATCAATTATATCGCGAAAGAGTGCGTTAAAAATTGGTTTTAATGCAACATCACAGGACTCTTTAGGATTTAGGATATAGTGGTTATTGGTTGACCATTTGTAAACACAGAATAATATCGAATAGAAGTTCTCATTGCATAAGCACCTACTACGTTTATAGTATTACAAAAATAGTAACATCAATTTTTGCACCAAACTTAAATAATAGCAGAAATTTTGACCTTTGAACCGTAACCGATGACTGACGTCATACAACATTAGCTACAGATTGTTTATTTTGTTAGGTACGCTATTAATCCTCGTAGCTTAGCGGTAAGCGCTTCGACTGTAAGTCCTTATGTTTTCAGATAGTACCGGGTTCGAACCTGGGCTTCTGACACTTTTTGTGATTATTTTTTCTTTTTGTAATTTATTACTTTTGTGATATTTTTTTCTTTTTGTAATTCATTAATTTCTTCTGACAGAAAATTAGCGATAGGTTCTATGATTGGCGTTATATTATAGGTATGATATGGTATGTTCTTTTTATCTTTTTCTCAGTATATAACGAAGAAAGAAAGAAAAAGTTTTCACTTCTACCGGCACTCCCGGAGTGCAACTCGTCTTTTTTAATAAAGTATAACTATAATTTTCAAATCTTTTTAATAAAAGTAACATCAAAATTAACTCCCGCCTCCAATCAAATATGGTCGAAGCCGTTTCCGTTCAACAGCATTCTAAATCACAAAAATAAATCTCTCGTGAATACGACACGCTTGCAGATACTCCATTACATAGCGATGCTAGACAACACGTTCTAAACAACACAGCCTCCGAATAAACCTCAGGACCATCACTCAGAGAGGTAGCTACAAATCGGGAGGGCTGCAAAAAATCGCCGACTCTCACGGAGACGTGACGCAAAACAAATGACTTCTGTTGCTCTAAGAAATTGGGGAAATCAGGCGCGATCGGCTATGGGGCCTTATGTTAAGTGATGAGTATGAGAAATGGTGTACGATGCATGGAATTGACTTTGACATAGAAGGTTTGTGCATTAAAGAAATTAGTTTTTTTTTTAAACGGTGTTTTGATGTTCTTAATTTAATTTGGGATTCGGAATACACAATGATTTTCGTGCACAATAAATCAAAAAGTTTCTGGTTACGATACGTCATACCGCAATCACTCCCCCAAAAGTAAAATGAAGAATCCCCCAACAAAAAGTAAAAAAAGTAGATTTTGTATTATAAAAACTAATTTATGACCTAGGTACTTGAAAATCACTATGAGTGTGAGCTGTAATGATGATGAAGTATTAAGACCTTGTTATTAAACTGTTGTTAACTAATTCTTGTTCGATCGCAAAATGTTTAAATGTTACAACATTTCAATACTAAACTACAGATTCAAATAAAAGGCTCAGTATGTTTAAAATTCCCTATAATCGATCGTATCTGTATATAACTCACGCTAATGGCATTTCTCTAGAATGCTATGAGAAACAGACACACTTACAATTCACAGAAATCCCGACAGTCTAACCACATATCTGAATCAGTAATTCCGACAACATAGACTATCTTTCACGCACTGTTCATCAGCATATTCCAAAGCCTCGATACAGACATACAGAATAACATTAAAGACGAGATTATAGCCAAACAGAAGCCTGAATGCGAGCAGCTCAGCAGTAATCCGTTCTTCGATATCACATGAATATAATTTACGCTCCATCGACTCTGGAGCCATGTTTTCTTAGATTCGCCATTTGCGACTCGAACATACGGATGAAAAATATGCTTGAATTTGGGAATATTATGAATCTAAATTAATCTTAGATGACGTTGGTTATGTAAGTGAAGTTTTGATAAATTTATTCACATTCATCAATTTATAATTAAGTAACTCGACATAGCTATGAAAAGTTTATGACAGTCAACATAGTTTTGGTTAAAACTATCGAAAACTTATTATGCAGTCCAAATTTTTATCGGAACTACTGAATTATTGAATCCAAAAATAACGTATTTGAATTTGAACATGGTTGCAACGAAAGTGGACGACTTAAGAGAAGATTTTTTTAAATTTATTTATTCTTTATGTACTCTTAAATGGCATTTATACAAAGAAGTGAAATATTATGTACAAGGGCGAGCTTAACTCAGATTGAGTTCTCTTCCAGCAAACCCGGGAGTGCACAGAGGAATCGCAATCCAATGAGAAAGGCAAAGTCTTGTGTACATTAATGTTAATATTTGACAGTATGAGTAGGCATACAAAAGGTATACCCCTGACAGAAGGCATCATGCATAAATGCATTCATCCAATTTTTATATAATTCTAAATCGAGAAAGTGACATTCCATTTATTTTAGATTAATCATTCAATAAATGAATTTTAGAAAACTACACATCAAAATAAATGAACATTTACGTAGACCTCATCCTCAGAACAATTTTCTCCCCAAACCTCTCATCGTCCTTAGCCCCTGTGTGTCAGATAATGTCGCCATCGTTGAGGGGGTACGTGTGCAATAGCCCGGAATGGAAATAAGTACGGTGAGCGATTCACGAGTGATTTGCGCTCACAGACTCTGCTAACTCCGCTAACGGAGCCACATCCACTCTTATTAGCCAAGGGCTGACGTTATCTCGACGTTGTCACTTCACTTAAGAGCGTTTTCTTTAGTGTTATGTTTTGAATGTTCGTCATTAAATTGGCAATGGTTCATTGGTGTGACTACTTATGTTTCAAAGAAATATTTGGATATTTTGGCTACTGAAAAGCAACCAAAACTCGATATTAGTGTTAATAATAAAATTCGTAGTAAATAAATCGCAATTCCATTTTAAAATAATCTATTTTCAAAATTTTGATTGTTTGTTTATTAATAAGCACTAAGCTAAATTAGTATTAGTTACGTAGGTCATTTATTGCGCCCAACCAAATACATCGGTATTTTTTTAGATCTGTCATAAACATTAAGAAATTTAACACATTATCTACAGTGATATCTAGGAGCAACCTTACCTCCTAAAACACAGCTATTTCTACCCTCTCTCTAGAATTAGAGCCTGTCAACAAAATATAAACTATTTACATTTGAACTTTTGCTATTTTGCAAAGCCAAGGAATCGGTAGAAAAATCCCCTGATACGTACACACGAGAAGAATGCGAGCAGAGCTGAATAGTTGACGATGTGGCGTGTTCTCGCGATGACAGTGCGGAACGCGGGAAATGGTCCGCGAGTACTGCGAGACACGAGAGATGGCGGGTATTGAAAGATATTGCAAAAATAAGTACTTGATTTATGTCATGGCGATTGTAGTCAAAATATATAAGTCAATAGTGACTTCACTAGAAAGAAATAAGTAAACACATAAATTTGAATTCACACTATTTTATCAGTGAAAATCTTTTCAAATAAACTACGATTTAATGTTCTATGTTAGTCGTAAATTCTTCTTCTTCTTCTTCTCAATGGCTTATGCAGCATATCGTCACAATTTCGCCAATGTCCAGTAAAATGTACTAGTATAGAGATAGTTGTAACTTATTGTATTTGGCAGCCTCCGTGGCGTAGTGGTAGTGTACGCGGCCGCTACGCAGGAGGCGCGGGTTCGATCCCCGTTCAGTGCAAATATTTGTATGCATGAATATGTATATTTGCATTGGTCTGGGTGTTTCTATGTATAATATGTATGTGTTTACAAAAAAAAAACGTATCTAAGTATGTTTATCCGCATTCTAGATTCCATAACACAAGCTAGTTAAGCTATGCTTACCATGGGTCTAGATAGCGTGGTGTGAAATGTTGTGGAATATTTATTTATTTATTTATTTATTATTGTATGTCTATGCACTGAATGTCATAAAGAAAGAGAGAGAGAGAGAGAATGAAAGTCGTTAATTACAAAAGACCAAAAAACTAAACAAATTTATTTATTGTATTTTTTTAAATGATGTTACTTTTAGTGAAAGATCCCGAAAAAAGGTTAAAAAATACGATTCATTTAACAGAAAAAGTATTCTGATACCTATTTCAATCTTTTATCGCATGCCTGCACGCTATTATCTCCTGCCTTGTACCGTCTCATAAGTGGGAAATAGCTGGGAAGTGGATGGAAATAAGAGCTAAACGCCAAGAAGACAGATTTGTTTTATTCACAATCGTACGCTGAAACGGGACTAACCTCCTTCCAACTACATAACTACTCTTATATATTTCCTTTCCAAAAGGATTTCCTTAAAGCTTTAAATATTTGCATTTTGGTTTCTTTTAGGAAAGATTTTTGAGTTTAATAGTGTACTTAAAAACACATTTTAAGGATGTTTTGAAATTATTTACAATATATTTGGCATGTAAGTATCCATTCGATAACTATAGTTTGTGGAGTTGGATGCCAATCTAAGCTACATCGAGAGAAATTGTAGAAGTGCGGGTTTGAAATTATTAAAGTAGACAAATTTATTCATACAAATATCTGCACTGAGCAGGAATTGAACTCACGACTCTTAACGTAGCAGTATGAATGTTACCATCAGTCGTTAAGCAATATCACATACTTACAAACATATTACATATGCTTATAGGTTTGCCAGGCGTGATATTATCAGCACCTGTCCCACGTAATGGGAGACGAGCCTATTTCCGGCAAGCGGATACTTTGTCCATAATCTGTACATAATATGTACCTATGAAATATCGGATGGAAAACCAGCCCTATCTCTAAGTCGCTTTGGGAGTGGTCCTCTTCTACAGAGAACCAACACGGCAAAGCAAGAAAATAAACACATTTGATTCTTTGCTAGCATAGAAATATTAATGTGTATCTATTTATACCAACGTAGAAGGCCAATGTAGGTCGCCTTGCACTTAGTAAACGGTGCTCGCAGAGAGCTATGACTTTAATCCTTCATATCTGAAAGGACGCTTGTTGCCGGTAAATGGGATTCTAAAAGCCTGAATTTCTTATTGCCCGCTACTTATTATAGGAACAACTTTTTAAAAATTTATGAGAGCTGTTGCAATTTAAAACATGCAGAAATAATATAAAATCTAAGTACATGGTTTCTATCGCATATCATTTCATGTTATATTATATAGGTCGTGAAAATTTTTCTTTCTATAAAGAATATTATATTATATTATATATTAGTAACCGAAATTACTAGTATTACTTATAACCCCTACAGCTAAACAAAATTGCTTGTGATAGGAATGGATTATCATCATCAGTAGTGTATTCGTCAGTATTCAAACTCAGGTCTACTCAATCGTGAGGCCGAGTATTCATCTTGTATTCGATAGAAAAAGAGAAAAAGAGACATTGTAGGTAGATATACACTTCATGAATGTGCAATCATATCGCTGTAATTGGTAAGTATCGGTAGATACCGTACCAAGTATTGCATATCTAAAAAATACCATTCCTAAACGTATTCCAACCGCATCCTCGTGGCCGAAAATTCGTGGTCGTGTTCTACTCTCAGTTTAGTACCTCTAAAAACTCGCAGTGATCTGAAATTTTACGACTGCGGTAGCTTTAAGTGTTAATACACCGTTCTAGCCTGTTTCCCGGGTACGTACTGCGGTAGAACATGTGTTTATTCAGTTTTATACTGTTCTTTCGATGTCGTAAATATGCTGACCGAATTATTGGTCAATTCGTAAAGTTCGTAAAAAGATTTTTGGGATATACATAATTTTTTGCTGTAATGTTAATTAGACTAGTAAAGTGTGAACTTGCTTTGTAACTTTTAAATATTTTTGTAAAGAAGGCAACAGAGAGACGTAATTACAAAATGTATTTTTTAATATTATTGTCTGCTATCATATTGACAATAATAATACTAATTCTGTAAAAAAATCCAATTTTTTTGCTATTGTATTCATACCCAACAGTACACATACTCACGCCTATTTCTCTCCGGGCTAGGCAGTGACAACAGCCCGCCAATTCTTTCTGTCCTTACATACTTCCCAAGCTTCTCTACTATTATTTATATTACTTTTCATGCCATCCCGCCCAACTATTGCGTTTTATAAGATATAGCTAGCTGACAGATGATACAGAGTGGCGTCTTAGAATAAATCCGCCCGTCTGTTACCCTTGGGATTACGAACCTCCTAAAATTACGCATACTTTCGAGCCACATACAAAGCAAGAGACATAACATTTTCTTTATCTTATAATGAAATTACTACGAAGTTACTAAAGTTTGAGATGTCTCTCCTACCGCGGGTTTTCTCGTCAGTGGTTTGTTTAAATAAGCGCCTTGAAGTTATATCAAAATCTTCTGCTAGCGAGTTGCTCTTGCTATTTCTGCAGGCGCTCGCTGTGTTATGTTTTTATAATTTAAAATTAAAACAATTTGAATTATAGTAAAAGGATTTAAGGTACGTGTGCACACGGTCAAGTGAATATGCATACACCTTTTGGTATATAAAACTTTACACTGACTATTAAACGACTGAGTTATATAAACTTTATAAAGTTTGTATTTGAGGTGAGCCTATACATGACTATTCTAAAAACTGTTTGATACTTGGGTCTATGAGGCCACCTTAAGACTTTGGGGGCCACCTCGCAAGCTGATACACCTGCTGACTGACAGACGAGGCACTTGCGCAGGCTTTCATCTAGGGGTTGGTAGGTCAGACGTCACTCGCATCTTTAAAACTGGTAAGTATAAGCCAAATTTTATGCAACTTAATAGCAACTGGGAGTTGCATTAACATTATGATTACAATGAAAACTGTCTCAAAATTCGCCATGCTCATTATTTCTGATATCTAACACAAGTACAACGAAACACCAATTTATTTTCCTTGTACAGTAAAAATGTGAAGCATCTTGGGACTGTCTAAATTAAAGATTGTGAAAATATTTTGATTTATTTTCCTCTGATGTATATAAAATAAAATCAAGCTGGGTACTTCCACCGACGGCCCCCGAGACTTCTAAATTAAAAGGTACTTTTGTAACAATTTGAGATGATTTCCCTCGGAATCCGATTTCATTCGTTTATGTAGAATTTGTAAATCGTATACAATTTTCGGTTCCTTTGCTTCTTATAAGTTGAATTGGATTAGATGTTTATTACTGTTAGTTCACGTTTTATCATAATTAGGTGATGTAACCGGCGCATCACTGACCATCTCCATATCTACGTTATTTTGACTTAATTCTGATGAAACATGTTCAATGTATTTTGATAAACATACGAAGTGATTATGAATGATTTGAATGATACTATGATTGAATATATGGCAATGAATATTTCACTTTATTTATAATCTATATCTATTGAATTAACTAAAATTGGGCTCATGACTAAGCCGTTACCGAGTAGGTTAACACATTGCAAGGATTAAACAACTCTATTGAGATTGGTTTTAGGATGGTTGACAATTATTAAGACTGCTGTGTAAACTGAAGTTCCTTGGACCCAAATCTACCTCCTGACATCGCTGATATGTACACCTGCTGATTAGAGACTCTGACGACAGCTGCTCTTGTAAAAGTCAACATAGTAATCAACTCTTGTAAGCGGACCAAGGTTCTAAAGTGTTAACTTTGAACACAACCAGACAATCGTAAGGAAAATTGTTAAGGCATGATATAGATTTTACTAGTACTAGATTTATTCCAAAAAAATCATTTATACAAAAACACTTTTTTTTTAACTATGTCTAACGAATCCTTCTTTTTGTTTCAGGTACATACTCGATGCTTATTCAAACTGGACGGTAGTATCATAAATAAACCGCGAGAGAACCGATCGATACAGCCTCCGGGGGATCATAGCGAGATGATTGAATCGTGTAGGACGTTGTAGCCCTGCCGTACAGGGCAGGGAGTCGGTTGACATGCGAACATGTCAGAACGCACTTAGCTGCCCCCTTCACACAAGTGGCAATATGTTAGAATAGAATAGATTTACCAATCTATGGGGTTCATATGCGTTGACAACGTCAAAATATGTGTCAATCCCGAATATTCGTCATTTTATTATACAATGTGTTATGTATATTATATTGTAATCAGTAGATACTGAGTAAAAAGTAATGTATAATTACTGAAAATTTTGAATGTGAGACTTTTTGCAAACACAATACGAGAAGTATGAATTATGGTAAGGAAAAAAACACGATTTTTAGGAGTGCAATTTTTTTTTAATTATTCATCTGTTACTTTTTGTCGCCTTTTCGGATCTCAATGGCCTCTATGACAAAATTTCTTAGAATTTCCTCCTCTTTAAAGCCATATGAGAAAGATTTACGTAATCTTACTGGTTTCGGAAATAGCACATCCCTTAGCTTATTTAGAAAAAATAATTTTCCGTTACACTACAGAATTACTACTAAGAAAACTGTACTTTACTGAAATGGTACATTACGGTACAGGATTTTTATATTTTTTATTAAATTAAGTACCACGAACAAAAGAGAAATCTATAAGATACTAGCTGTCGCCCGCGGCTCCGCCCGCGTGGATGTCGGTTATCGCGAATCGGGGTATGAAAAATAGATGTTGGCCGATTCTCAGACCTACCCGATATGCCCACAAAATTTCATGAGAATCGGTCGAGCCGTTTCGGAGGAGTTTGGGAACGAAAACTGTGACACGAGAATTTTATATATTAGATTAGGTCCGTTAAATCATTTTTTAATCAAACATCTGTCTCATTACCCCAAAATGATGTAAGGGGCACGTTTTTAATGATAGAGGAATTTGAAGTATGCCAAACGACAGAGCGCGAAATTCCGAATCCAACGTATATCGATACTTATAGCTCAATTTCGTTACAATGGTCCCTTACATTAATTCATACCTCTAGTGTCGATAATATTTAGCGACAGAATATGCTATATTCATTTTATGTCGTCATTGACACTGACAAGTACTTAACAATTTTTAACGGATCCTATTGCAATTCATTTGGTATTATTTTTTTACATTTGACCTAAGGTTTTGTCTATTTTTGAACGGGTTACGGTAACAACTATCATCTTATAATGGTTTTATTTCAATGAGTGTTCGCGTAAATTTCCAACTATATCATATACTCATTGACACCTGCGTAATAAAATAAAACCGAGTGAAATAACATTCATGGCAATTTCAGGTACTTCTAAGGCATTCTACAAGTTTCTAGGATAAATATTTTACTGCTCAGACACTTAACTTGTGGAATACTGCATCCGACTGCGCCGTGACTGGCATCTGACCTCCACAACCCATCGGTCGTATCGAAGTACTGCAGTTAGACTAGAAACACTCTAACACTATCTATAAGAATAAAAAGGACACCCAGACCAATACAAATAGATTCATATATTTTCAAGTCAAGTCTGCCCAAATCTATACCTCCTAAATACCTGTTCTCAAAGATCAAAGCCCCAGATACAACTTCACTACAAACTAACTGTGTTTATCTGTCCAAGTGTCTGTCCCGGATTATCTGCTATCGGCATCAAGTTTCAACGTCTCGAGCCCACTGTTAGAGTAAAAACATTATCTTTGAAATGGTTAAATATAGTTTTGAGTATTATATTGTACATAAATCTTTTAGAATTTTGGTTTGTTAGAGATTTTTAATCTATCTCTGAAATAATTTTCAGCCATATCCTTTCGGCCATTGCAATGTGATTTAATAACATCGACATATCTTCAAATCAATTTTATTTCTCGTAGAAATAGATACATTTTTACTAACGAGATAGATACTTGTCGTGGGTTCGAGTCCTGTCCCGTATATAAAAGCAATAATAACACTTCTACTGTATACATGGAATGCTCACACGAAAAATTAAAAACCATATTTTTAATCATGAATAAATGGGTGGATGGATGACGTGGGACCGAAAATCAAAGTTGACGAAATGTAGGTGGTGGTATACCTCTGTCTACCCCTTCAACGTGAGTATATGTATTAGATTATGTGTGAAAAATCACAAAAATCAATAGTCCATCAACTTTTTCCGCTGATTGTACCAATCTGTCTCCATAAGCACTAGTTCCCAAACCGAAGTGGTGCTCCCCAGGCAAGGGTTATCCAAACAAGTTGGGATTGGAGTTTAAACGCATCGGCGATTGTCTCGGAGCCATTTACCGACATCAGTCGCACTTAACTGAAACTTATACGGGACTTGGAGTCAAAGATATTAGGAGACTAGATGTGTTATGTAGTGAGTGAAAATCTAGAGGAATATACTGTATCAAGAATGATAAGTCACTATTAGGTGATTATAAGTTTGGAGGAGTGGTGTATGGTTTTCACATGTGATCACGTTATGGACCAATTATTATGATCAGATTCTGACTATCAGTATTCATAGCGATGAATGAAGATAGGTACTGCGAAGAATGAAAAAAATGAAAGTCAAAATCTTTTTTTATACCACTGAGGTGGCATACAAGCACACGGCCCACCTGATGGAAAGTGGTTGCTGTGGCCCATGCCCGTGCGCAACACCAACGGAGTCAAACTCGTGCTGCCGACTCTGTAAACACAGAGTTTCAGTGCCGTCAGCGTAGAAGACAAAGCGGGAATAGCCTTTGGTTTTCCCACTGACAGCACAAATACTCTCCAGTGAGCTCTGGCTACCCTACTCACCGCCGGGAACACAACACGAGGTTATTATGACCGCGGTGTTCTGTAGGGCGGAGGTACTTCTCCATTCGTAGTTGCGTCCAGGGCTTTCCACTTTGGAGCTCGAGGTTTGCTTAATATTTTTGATTTCCTATCCTAGATGTTAACTTTTCTGACCTAAATCTATTTAATTTAATATTTCAATTTAAAATTATGTATTAACTACGAAAGTCTGTTCTGCCACTTCCAGTAAAGAATTGTCTTCGACGTTAATTAAGTAGAGGCAGTTAATAAATCGCGAAGTTTTCAACTTGGATAGATTGTAGAGACGGACGGCAGCTCTAGATTTATACTCTGTTACGCTCTATACCACGAGAATATTTTTTAAACTTTTTAATTTTGCGGAGATAGTTGTATAACACTCACCGATATATTTTTCATGTTGTTTACTCAATAATTGACATGTCAATCGCAAATCATACAATTAGACATTGTAGTATGATCACGTTTTATGCTGCACAGATCACGTACTTAGGTCAGATGCCTTTTTGATAACGAAACCGCGAAAGACACTGTTTTAACGTCAAGTTTTATTCTATTCAATAATCAAGTGGTCTTTCCAATAGTAGTTCACGTCGGGAAGTCTATTTGACTCCCAGTCATGTCACATATAACATTTTAGAAATGCTTGTGCATTCACTGATTGACATATTGATTGATCAAATTAATTTCATCATTTCTCTATAACCTCGCTGCACATGACGAGAATTTGACGTCTTTGATATTTGACATCTTTTTGACGTCAATTCTACTTGACCTAAGTTGACCACTGCTTCCTATAACGCTAATAATAGAAAAAGCCTAAGACTTATTTCTGATCATTCATTCTCTACCGGAAAATAAAACTGGTAATGTACTACTTAATTTTACGCCTTCATACGCATCCCACAACTACACATCTAAACCACCACATAAAATACGAAAAAAAATGTCATCTCGCAAACTCCGCACTAATTTACCAAACATTTTAAGTTATTTCTTGCGAAAATTTGTACCAAACGTTGTCGCGCTCAGAGGGATGAGGGAGATAGCTAAATTCTATTAAAGCCTCCCTCTGACCGGATCCCTTCATTTCCTAAACGCCTCTTGGGCTCCTCCACCATCCCCGCAAAGATATTTACACCGCTTTTGAATGGGATGAAATTGATTATGAAAAAAAAGTCTTGCATAAATCTTACAAATAGAAATTTCGTTCTCGTTTTCATGATTTGATGTGATTTGAATTTGGTTATTGCATTTATTTGGTGCGAATATTTTTAAGTACTCAATTTTATGATATTATTTTGTTTAACGATATCTTAGCTTGTTAAGGGGGAAAAAATGGGATGGGGTGGGATACGGTCCAGGTTATTCATGGTATGTATTCTGTCGGTCTCAGTTAGCCAAGTCCGTCTATCAAAAGGTGCTCCAGCCTGCAGGTCTTGGACGTTTCAGCCCCTAAAGTTTTGGTTGGTTTGGCCCCAAAAACCCAGATAAACCTCATCTTATGAATAAATGGCTGTCTTTATCTGAGGGCCTTTTAACATTTCGATAATTGAGAATTCTCGTAATAATCTCGTAATCTATATTTTTCAAATGTTAAAAATGGTATTATCATTTCACAATTTTCATTGTAATCGAGATCATTTTTGACATTTGGATCGAAACTGAATTACAAACAGATTACTATTACAAGAATTAGCCCTTTGACCTCCAAGATTTATGTCATAGATATATTGTTTGTATATCGATATTCCAGTAGAGGTAGTCAGGGAAAAAGAAACCCACATTTCACCAGCTGTCTGCTAGCCTATAGCCGTCTTACTCTAGAGAAATACTCCGCTACAGTTTATCCGATACGCCATACGGGAATCAGACCCAAAAACGCACGCACAATACTAAAGCAGCCTAAATTACTCTCAAAAATATCTTGTCATCACTAGAACATTTCCCCAGGGCGTCTTCGATCCGCCCATCAGAAGATTGCAGTAATAAGTCTGGGTATTCCTGGAAATTGGCATAATCAGATAAAAGGCTTCGCCGGGGAAAAATGTCTTGAAGCTTCCGGCGTACAGTGCTAAGTGTCGGGTGATTTCGTCTTGGAATATTTTAGCTTAGTTTAAAATGTGAGTTGCTATGTTCTATGAGTTAAATTGTTATGTTTTTCTCTATGTAATTCATAGTTAAACGGGATTTGTTATTGATGAAATGGCGTATTAAAAAATGTGGTATTTTATCATGATATATCGAACCATTCATATCCTTTCGAAACCGTCTAGTCTATTTTCTTTTCATTCGAGCGCTAATCCTTGTTGTGTATAATAATGCTTGCAGTTTTTTATTTATTTTGAGTTTCACGAGAGCGATTGCCATCTTATTTTCTAACCCTGAGAGAAAACATTGGGGTTAGAGCCTTATCCTTCAAGCAACAACTCGCAGGTGAGTTTGACTTGGCCAATACTTATCTTAACGACTATCAACATTTCTGAAATTAGTCAACCCATAGTTATTAATTACTACACCCATAACAAGCTTGTAGGTATCACTGGTTTCAATCAAGTCTAGGAATTCAAATTCAACCCATTCTAATCATTTTGGAATTTTCATGACCTCTCACGGCTCCCAACTCCTGAACTAATTGCACCACATTCGACCATTAGCCTTCCATTACAATACGAAGTGTCCAATAAATCGCCGAACGAGACATAGTCTAGGCGCTGTTTCGTCTTGGCGACGCTCCAGCTGCAATTACCCTTTGGCTCCTTGACTATACATGCACTCGTTATACAGTCATTTGCTCTTGAAAGGATTTGTCCAAGACTTTTAATTGCCTTGTACATACAGCTCTTTAGATACTTGAAGTTGATAGTAGCTTAACTTAACTTAGATATTATATTCACGCCTGTAAATCCCTAAAGGGGTAGACAGAAATGTATTGATGACATTTGGCTAACTGATTTTAGGTCCTATGTAATAGGGGCGAGCTGTGAAATCCTTGGCCTTACTTGCTGGTACTATCAGATCATTGTAACTTTCAATCATCATCATTATCATAACAGCGCTGTGTGTTCATTGCATCCGAGGCCGTCACCGCGCAACTTTAGAGCCCAGAGTCCACCTTCTGATATTTCTTTCACCACTTTGCTTTGGTCTTTCCAGTCCAACTGTCCCTATTCCATCATTTTCCAGCCCTTATCCTAAGTTTATTTGGTGTTGGCGCAACACGTGTGCTTTTTCGATTCATTTTTTTTGTAGTCATCTCAAATGTCTCAATTAAGTAGGGATTAGCATGTCTTTCTAAAAGTGCTTATCTTTCTAAAATAAACTTTTTTTTTTAATTACTTCGAAAATATTCTTTTTAATCGTCATTTTTGTCTAACGAGACGATCTAATGCGATTGAAAAGCAATTTCACTTATGAAAAATTCCGGTCAAGCGTAATCGTTCTCATCTCTCCAGCCTCTTATCTTAAAGACGATCTACATTTTGGTCTTAGCAACGGTTATCCCACAATCCCTATAATAAGGAATTAATCCGCCTTGAGGGATTACTGCCTCAAATTTATTTTCTTATAAAGTGGGCTTACCGACTAATGAAGTAGCAAGGATTTGGATGAGGCATTATGGAGAAATACGGGCGACTTATATAACTTTTAGGGGATGCTAAATAATGTAAACAGGACTTGTATATACACAGTATCTGTTATGTTTGTGGTCGCAAATCTCGAAACTAGTTGAAATATTTAGATCAACACTTCTCTGACTTATTATTCTGATCTGAAATTTCGTGGGTTGGGAACGGATATCGTCCCATGAGCTACATACTCATGCCTTATTCATTCTAGAGTTATATTATATATTCTTCTTTTTGAACTTAATAACAATATAAGGGCTGCTGTAACTGTATACAGGGAAGCTGTAAGTTTTTTAATTCCACCCAACACACTACAAATATAATCATGGCATATCTTAATCTCTCCAAAAACATCTACATAATCCACAAAATACCGTCTCCATAATCAATAGCGCTCATTCTCTTCCAAATCCGTGTCTCCATTCTCCATAACATCAACGATTTCTTACTAATTACTGATTTCCTAATTAATCACAGGAGAGTTATTTGATTAATAGGCCTCTGATGTCGGAGGATAGGCGGAGTAGGGTGTACCTAACAATGATTTAATGATTTTCTTTAAAGACGCCACTGCTTATACTTTCAACGGCTAATTAATAAATGCAAAGTGTCAAATTTTACCGAATTTGAGAAGTTGCCTTTTAATACAAGCCTTTTTAAAAAGCTTCATAGAAAGGGTTGGATTACAATCACTTTTCGACTCGCTCTTTAAAACTTTCGTTCGAAATGTCCTTTCATCGTACGTCTCAAAAAATCATATTTCATAAAATTTCGACAAAGATCTACCTACTTAAATTTCTCCGCGGTTCGAATTTCTTTAACGCCTACGTGTGAAAATCCATTGACACATCTCCGGAATGACACCTGATTTGCTGGAATTCAATAAGAAAAAATCCAAAAGAGGATTCGTCCGTACCTATTCGCTTTGAATAACCAACCCCAATTACGCTAAAAGCTAATTACATCCAAGAACCCAGTAATTATTGAGCGAATTGGTGGATTTTTGCTTATTAGAGACTGAAATTAGTAGGTACAAGCCTCTTTATAAAAAAGGTATCAGTCTTTTATGCGTGCAGAAGGTTCAAAATACCTGACGAAACTAAAGGCTTTCGAAGAACAGGGAAAACGTGAAAACTGAATCTGAAACAACCCAACAAAAACATCGCGAGTGATATCTAAATGGAAATGGAAAAAGCCAGCTGATATTGCGCCATACGGAGAGTGGAAACTGCGAAGGCCTCCAAAAGGCCTAAGGCCACCAGAACGCTCGGGAACATGGCCTGGCCGCCCCCGCAGTGGCCATGCGGGGGCGAAAAAACAAGGCCTTGCGGACGATTGGGAGAAATTTATTACCAAAGGTGTGTGTTACGGTTGTGGAGGTGACTGGGACTTTTCTGGGGGGTTGAAGGTGGACATTTATAGTTCGGAATATACGGGTTATAGGTATTCTTACAATAAGCCGGGGTATAGGCAGAAGGCCAGGTCATGTGAAGACGCAAGGTTTATACATATCAACTATATCTTATTGGCAGAGGTGAAGCACTTCGAGAGGGTAAGTAGTAAGACTAGTTTATTAATTTTAATAAATTTTAAACATATGTAAAACATCAAAAGATTACGCGCGTATCTTATGCATTGCTGTTAGTACTGTCAATCCATTATAAATATTATTCTTTAAGCCTAAGTCGGCTTTCCAGTCTTTGATGCGGCTGAACTTCGATATTTTCCATGAAGGTACAGCCATCTGACCTCCACAACCTATTAGAGATAGTCAAGTTTTGTAGGTAAACTCGGGGGATTTTTAGGGCTCCAACTACCTGTCATACATGCCATAGATGTTCACCCAATTGCGAAAAAATAATACACTTACACAAAGGTTACAGGCGTAGTTTGGACCCTATCGTTAACGCTGTAACGAAGTTATAGAATTTTTCTGACTATGCTTCATATCTTCAGTTTCTCCTGCAATCTAAAATCATACGCAGATTATCACCGGGCACGGTAGCTTCGGGCGGTATCTGCATCTGATGGGTATAGAGCCAACGCCCGAGTGCCATCACTGCGACGCGAGCGTGGACTCGGGGCTGCACACGCTCACCGAGTGCCCGGCGTTTGAGACGCCGAGGCGGGAGCTTGTGGCGGCCCTGGGGGTGAAAGTGCTCACGCTCTCCACCCTGCTCGCGGCGATGGTCCGCTGCGCGGATGCAGGAGCAGGAGCAGGTCATGCTCGCGAAGGAGACAGCAGAGCGGGCGCGGCGCGATGAGCGAGAAAGGCTCGCTGACATCGCTGCACGCGCCCGAAGGCGGCTCGGGCGTCGGAGGGCGCAAACTGACCTCCGCCCCCCATGAGCGCGGGCCTGAGGGTGACGGGTGGAGCCGCCCGTCATCCTAGCAGAAGCAGGCCACGGCGGCGGCGCGCATCGTAGGACGATGCGCGCCTCCCCACACCGGGGTAGTGTCGGGGACCGCGTGGTCCCCCCCTTCCCGAGGAGGGCCAGACCGAGAGGGATGGCCCTGGGTCAGCCGGGGTGCGAGGGATATGTCGCATGACAACCTCACCTTCGGCCTAGCACTACGACGCAGAGACGGCGTGCGGTTTAGTCGGTTCGAGTCCGACATAACCTCCCCCTCCGGCTCCGGAGGGGTGGGTATCCGAGGGGATTTCCCGCACAAATAAAAAAAATAAAAAATAAAAAAAAATAAAAAAATGCAATCTAAAATCAACCTAAACATACAAAGTAAAATTAAATTTTATAAGGAAGCGATCTCAAATGTTTGTGGTAACGTTAATAAGGTTGAATTTAGTTCGTAAGATTATTGCTCGACTGTTATGAGATATGTAACTGGCACTCTTGACGTGGTTAGCGCTGGATGCAGGTGGAATCGCAGACTATAATTAGTGTTATAACTTTAGCAAGTAGCTGGAGAAGTCTGAGGTTCATAAAGGTGGTTGGACATTGGATGGGAAATGTGTGACACCATAACCGTTTAACCAGTGCACTTATTACTTTTGATAGTATTTTCTCATAGGGTGTAATATTTTTCTTCTTATACCAATGAGGTGCCCGACAAGCACGCGACCCACCTAATGGAAAATGCTTACCGTGGCCTATGGACGTGTGCAACACCAGGGGTGTCACACTCGTGCAACTGACCCTGTAAATAAAGAGTTTCTATGCCATCAGTGTAGGAGATAAAGCAGTAATAGCCTTTGGTCTTCCCACTGACAGCACAGAATCTCTCCAGTGTGCTCTGGCTACCCTACTCACTGCGGGAACACAACACGGAGTTAGGTTGGAGATACTTTCCCAGTCGGACTGCTCAATTGGACGGAAATACCGTCGTGTCCTACCTCCTACAATATTGACCTCTACAAAGGTCTTCTGGGCCCAAATGAGTCTCAACTGTAAGTCTGTACACCAGCTGATTGATATACGAGGCTCTTGTTTCGGAATTCGGAGATAGCAGTCGCTCCCGTAAATGTCGGCATGCTAATTAAAAATATTTAAAGGACCTCAAGCTCCGACTGAACTTTGGATGCAACTGGGATTTGGGGATGATGATGATGATCAATGAGAAAAAACAAAAGCAACATATTGAGTTATAGAACACTTAAGAAAAAAGGTGATGTTTACTTTCAAAAGCCTTTTTACCCGACTGCACCAGAAGGAGGGTTATGTTTTCGAGAGTATGTATGAATGTATTATTGTATAGCACGCTGTGCAGCCTGAAGTTCAGGCTGCACAGCGTGCTATACAATAATTGAACGGCTCGATAGATTTTAGCTTAAGACGTGTCGTTAGACTCGTATTTACTGTAAGAGTGACACTGGGTATATCAAAATATTTAAGAAATGGCGGATTTTGGTGAAAAAAATATTTCACTAAAATTTATCGCTCATTTTCAAATCTCAAAACCAATGAAAATAATGGGTACCGCCTGCTGTAAAGCTTGTTTCGATCTTTTCAGCATTAGTCGGGTTTTTAATTTTTAATAATTTGCCCTTTTTTTTACGTGCGGGAAATCCCCGCGGATATCCACCACTCCGGAGCCGGAGGGGGAGGTTATGTCGGACTCGAACCGACTAAATCACACGCCGTCTCTGGGTTGTCATGTGACATATCCCTCGCACCCCGGCTGACCCAGGACCATCCCTCTCGGTCTGGCCCTCCTCGGGAGGGGGGGACCACGCGGACCGCGACTCAACCCCGGTGTGGGGAGGTGCGCATCGTCCTACAATGCGCGCCGCCGCCGTGGCCTGCTTCTGCTAGGGTGACGGGCGTCTCCACCCGTCACCCTCAGGCCCGCGCTCATGGGGGGCGGAGGTCGGTCTGCGCCCTCCGACGTCCGAGCCACCTTCGAGCGCGTGCAGCGATATCAGCGAGTCTTTCTCGCTCATCGCGCCGCGCCCGGTCTGCTGTCTCCTTCGCGAGCATGATCTGCTCGCAGAAGGAGGCGCTGGCCGCCCACGCATCCACGCAGCAGACCAGCGCCGCGAGAATTTGCCTTATACAATAATATTGAAATTACTTAATCTTCAATTGGGTACTTCAGGGATTTACTGGCGTGTTTATATATAATCATACGAGCTGTCGCCCGCGGCTCCGCCCGCGTGGATGTCGGTTATCGCGAATCGGACTATAATTTGAGATTTAAACTATCCTATCTCTCAAGTTGGATCGAACTGCACATGGTGTGCGAATTTTATTATAATCGGTTAAGTGGTTTAGGAGTCCATTGAGGACAAACATTGTGACACGAGATTTATATATATTAAGAAGATAATATTGGATGAATAATATAAATATCTACCCTCTATCAAAACTAGAAGGCTTATCACACCTTTAGCATAAAAGTTATAAGGATCGAGCCTAATCTGTATAAGTGTGGTTATCTGAACACCTACGTGAATAAACGACTTCCAAACAGCTTCCGATAAAACAAAACGGGTTCGATGAGGGTTGAACCCCACCTTATATTAACATATTTTACCTTTTCTAAGTAAAATAAAACTAAATACAAGTTTGAAGAAGCGTTTGTGGTCAGGTGCGTTCACTGTTTGGTAAACGATCAAGGAGTTAAGTTACTTATGTGCGGTTGGCATTTGGATGGGTAACCGCCTTGTGGTATTTCATCTGAGCGCTTTCGAGTGTTAAAATTTGGTCCCAGCTGTCAATAGTCGTCACTTTATCTGAGTCAACCCAAGTCAGTAGGGGATGGCTTTCCAGTCTAACTATGATGCAGCTGAACATCATTATTTCCTGTGAAGCGACTGCTATCTGACCCTCATAGTCGAATTGAAGTAATTTAGTTGGACTAGTAGGGGTTTTTAGGGTTCCAACTACCCGTTACGACTGCCATAGATGTTCGTATGGCAACCGGGACCGACGTCTTAACGTGAATACCTGGACCAATAGAATAGATATGGTCATGCATACAAATATTTGTACTGAGCGGGAGTCAAATCCGCACCCTCAGCGAAGCCGTCACGTTCACTACCACCATGCCATAGAGGCGACTGTCAGTTAATGTACAGTCGACGAAAGAAAATAGAGTTGCACGTTTACATACGACTTCAAATGAAAAAGTGCAACCGTATCTCCTTTTTCGATATTACATAAAACTTACAAAAAAAAAGTAGCTGTCATCCAGCTACTGAATTCACTAATGTACCCTACTAACAATTCCCAGGGACACACAGCCTCCTTCCCAACGATATTCCCGTGACGTAAACAAGTCACTCCCGCATTCGCCTCATTAATCATATCGCCGGGTCTATTTAATATTCATAGTGGTAGACGGAACCGCGTGCTCGTACTAACTTGGTTATAAAGAGATGCTTGGAGTGTGACAAGGACGGAAATATGCTTCTAGATTATTGCCTTGGTTACGTCACGATGTGGTTTGTGATGCTGTGACTTGCTTATGCCTTTTATTACTGGGTGAATTTCTTAAACGTAAAATTTACGCGGCGAGGCTGAAAATCGTACCTTTAACATAACATAAACTCACACCTATATCCCCGGAGGGGTAGGCAGAGGTGCCAGCACCCACATTTCGCCAGTTTATGTTTAGGTCCCAATGTTGGCGAGCCTATTGCCATTAACCGGGCACTTATAAACCTGCGATAAATACACACATAACTTTGAAAAGAATCGAAAAGACATTGGTGTGTGCCATGGTTCAACCTGGGATCGAACCCGAGACCTCGTCTCAGCAGTCCATTACCCATACCACTAGGCTATCGCAGTTAACATATAATAATGATTATTTTGTAGTATTAATCCTTCAGAAGCTCTTCAATTCCGTCCTACGCGAAGGCATAACGCCGGATGCGTGGAACAGGGGCGTTGTGGTCCTTTTCTTCAAGAAAAGTGATAATACTTTGTTGAAAAATTATAGAGCCATCACGCTCCAGCCACATTTACAAGCTATTTTCAAAGGTTATTACGAACGGTCTCGTCAACAGGCTCGATGAAATCCAACCTCTCGAATACCGCGGCCATAAGAACCTCGTGTTGTGTTCTCGGCGGTGAATAGGGTAGCCGGAGCTCATTGGAGAATTTTTGTTCTGTCAGTGGGAAGACCAAAGGCTATTCGTGCTTTGTCTCCTACACTGACGACACAGAAGCTCTCTTTGTTTACAAGGTCGGCAGCTCAAGTGTGACTCTCCTGGTATTGCACACGTCCATAGGCCACGGTAACCAGTCAGGTGGGCCGTGTGCCTGTCTACCACCTCAGTGGTATTAAAAAAATCTGGCGTTCTAAACTGTGGTCATATTTTAGTCGCAATATATCACCACAGTACGATATGCAGTCCAAACTAATAGATCAAACCGGCCGTTTGGAACGCAGTCCCGATGCGCAGTTAAAACTGTACGTGTAAACAGCGCTTTTAGATCAACGGCAAGTTGCAAGCCGCCGGCTTGTCGCAAATACTGCATATTCACTTTGTGTTTAACGAGGATCATGCTCCTGTGGGTACACAGCGCTCGAGAATATCGCCAGATATACTTCTTGTTTAGTATTATCTTAAATTGTATATTTTTGTCATTGATTAAACTAAGAGAAGTTTCATGTTTGGTTACTATGACTCTACAATGAAATATGCTAGTTTTAAAGGAATTCATTTGTTTGATGCTTAAAGTTAATTCAAATATACAGATAATTCTATGACTTTCTACACAGTGCTAAATAAAAATCAACGTCAGCATAGTACAACTAGCTCGTGTTATGGGTTCTAGAATATGAATAAACATTTTCTTCGATATACATCTTTTTTGGAAATAAGTACATAAAATTATTATTCATAGAATAAAAGCACTCACGCCGATACATGAATACTTTCATGCCTACAAATATTTTCACTGGTCTATAATTGAACCTGCAGCCTCTGAATTAGCAAAGAAACATTCTATCGCTACGCCACGCTAGGTCTACACCAAGAATTAACGTACTAAGGACTGTTTTTCAATTCTTCAATGTTCAGCTCCTTTTTCCACTGACGGTACACAATATTTTTTTATCTAAATACGCGAGAAGAGTTCTCCATCTCGTGCTAAACAACCCCAGTCACGTACTACACGGATTGCACGTATTTCACGCAGAAGCGCCGACTGCCTCTCCAGGCCTTTGAATATATTGAAAACCAAAATATTATTTCATATTCTGTGGTATATGTTAGTGGAAGCGTGGATTATTTGGAAGTGCAATACAAATAATAATAGACATTGCTAATAAATCTTAAACTTGGGCTAACTTGATAGAATATTACAGGAGATAGGACACGACGGTGTTTCCGTCCAATTAAGCAGTCCGACTGGGGAAGTACCTCCGCCCTACAGAATACTGCGGCCATAATAACCTTGTGTTCTATTCTCGGCCAGTTCTCGGTAGCCAGAGCTCACTGAAGAGTTTTTGTGCTGTCAGTGGGAAGACCAAAGAATGTTCCTACTTTGTCTTAAACACTAACGGCATAGAAACTCTCTGTGTTTACAGGCTCGGCAGCAGGAGTGTCAATCCTCTGATGTTGCACACGTCCATATTCCATGGTAACCACTTTCCATCAGGTGGACCGTGTACTTATCTGCCACATCAGTTATAATAAAAAAAATATTATCATTGTAGTATAACTATGGACATTATGAAAAATAATATACACATCGGTATCTAGAGCCCAATTAAGCATAGCTTGCTCTTTGAGTTCTAAATTACGAACAAACATCACCCACCGAGCTCTTTGTCTATTATGACACGATTTTTCCACCTTACCCAATAAGCGCATTTATTGGTGTGACTAAGAACATGCAAATTAACTCGAGATTGGAATTAATTAGCAACAGAACATGTCAAATTCAATTAATATCCCATCACATTCCTGTGTCACCCTCGACGTAAACCCCATAACGTTTGCAATATACCATCGCTTACACAGACAGAAATTTGATTTATTTATAATATATGTAGACTGTATAGGTACAGTCAGCGTTAAAAGTTAAAATATACGTGAAATTATTAAATAAAATTAAAAATAGAGACCACTAAGTGCACAGTTTCATTAATAAATATTTATTAAGTGCTTAGATTAAAATTTGATTTTTAAAAATATATCATCAAATCGATTTAGATAGGAAAAATACTGAACCGATCCAGGCGGGACTCGAACCCGCGATCTTTCCCTTACAGAGCATTCCGCTCTGACAGAGTTAGCATTCAATTGTTTGGACGGAGGTAATCAAACATCAATGCTTAAAAATGATTAAAAATCATTGATTGTTCCGATAGTTCGGAAGAATATCAGTAGACGGCTCCACAGTCGCCTCAAATATTCTAGAAGAAGAAGGAGAAATTTGGATTAGTTTGGGAGGGGTCCAGTGGCTCAATGGTCAGAGCTATAACCCTGTAAGGGACAGATCAGGGGTTCGAGTCCCGTCTGAATCGGTTCAATATTTTTTCTATCTAAATCGATTTTAATAGTTACCATACAAAATGCTTCAAGTATATTATTTACTTTTGATTCTAAATATACGTGAATTGGCTAAACTATTTCCATTTGTATGAGCTGAGTGACTTAAAAGAACGTCAACTTATATTGCCAATGGATTGTGGAGGTCACATGTCAGTTGCTTCACGGTAAATATCGAAGTCTAGTTGTGACGGAATTAAACCGAGGTAATAGCTTCGGATGCTACAGCGCTTAACGCAAGAAACATGATGACTAATATTAGTGATAATGATAGTCTAAATACGTGGAAGACACAATTGCCATTTCCATAAATAGAATTGTATGGACCAGAACACCTATACAAATTTTAATCCTTACCGAGTTAAAAATATAATCCAAGTAAAAGAAAATATACATTAAACGAAAAACTTGGTAGTGAATAAATCAAGTGGCGAACGACTGCGGAACCGGATGAACCGAGTAATCCCTGGCTGGTAGCGAGCTTGTAACCAGGCTTTGGCCGGATATACCCGGGCCGGCCACCTGCGATAACGACCCATCGCGGTCGCGCGCCAATGGCGCCCGGTTAAGGTGCAACCACACTTGGGTCTGTATACCCGGATAAAACTACTTTTATCCGGGTTATCTATAGGTGCTGATAAGGTTGTTTTGTTTTTCGTTTCTTTTTTATGTGTATTGTTAAGATAGAAAAAACAAGACATGGGAAGCTGTAATCTTCGTAGTCCTGTATAAATATTTAACCCGGCGTCAGCATGGTAGAAAATAGGTACAACAACTGCTTGGTGGGTCATAATTACCCAGATTTTAAACCGTAGCTGATTTTTACTATTTCAATGACGTTTAGAGCAAATTTGTGTTTAACTTGAAGAGTAGTTCTTAAGGTATAATATTTTGGAGACAAAATAAAAAAAAATAAGTTATATAAAGATCTTTTTATGTATTTAGGAAGTAAGTATAAAATTTACATCAAAATATCAACTTCTAGAAACTTATTAATGAAAAACAAAAAAATTACTAATTAACACTTATTTTTAACTTTGCGGAATGACAAATATGAGATCTTTAAGAAAGTATACGTAAAAATTATAAAGAATATTAGGGTTAACCACTACTAGGACGTAAAGGTGGCCAAAGGTCATTTTTTGATTTCCGACAAACATTGTAGGTAGAACAGAGTTCGTCAGCGACGTCTACCCCACCCTTCCATCCATCATTGTCTGATGCCTCTTGCTCGGTATCACTCTATTGAGAACGCTCGCTAACGTAATCATCTTTCTCGCATTCCGAAGAATTTTCACCTTCTTCCGAGTCGCTTTCTTCTTATATTGACAGAATTCGCTGCCTTTCACGTTCCTCTTTATCCATTATTCAAATACAACCTAAAAATAACAAAATATAATGAAATATACGTAATGTCGGTACAAATAAATAAACGAAATAATCAAATAATGAATTGGCCCAAAATGGTATCATCGAATGTATAGTCGGGTCATATTTACCTTTTTGTTGTTTGACCGCGTCTATCTACCTGTGCAGGCGCATACTGTCTAAGTTGATATAAGAAACGAGAGGGGCGGGGCACTAATTGCAGCTACTGAGAAGCGTGGTAACGTTACACTATTATTTTCTTAAATATCTGCATTTAAAAACATCACGGGTCATTATGACCCAACCCAGCAGACGCCGGGTTAAAAAATGGTAAGTTTAAAAAAAATAGTGCCAGTGGCGTGCGATAAAAAGGTAGCAGATACGAACATTGGCCAACACTACGGACGTGAACCCATTCCTACTATAAGCGATTTAGCTTACTGAACTGCTCGAGGATGTTCTAACCAAAAGAGCTTAAATTGGAATTCTAGTAATTTTGATTACTATAACAGTCGATCGGGTACATGAACCAAATTTTTTCTGCCTAAAATGGCTATTTATTTCTAAAACGATTTAATAATATCACGTTGCATCAGTTAACATGTCACTGCTACCTATCTCACACCACATTGGCATAGCAAACATAATTTTGGAAACAGCCACCTCAGGCTAAGTGTACCGATCTAGATATCAACACCGAGAACATAAGCCTGCGGCCATCCATATTGATTCCGAGACACATTTACACAGACACTACAGAATGCAGAAATACTATAGGGATTCCAGAATCATGTGACACTATGCCATGGATTCGAACATTTCTCTCGGTACTAGGGGCACGTACTGTGAATATTATAATCTTTATATACGACGATAAGCCATTTGATGGTTGTCGTAAAGATAGTTGGCTACCTTTCGACGTAGGATTGCTGTAGAGTGCCTCTACTAAAGATTTCACAAAGCTCGAATAGTCTACTAATAAGTAGACTACCGTCTGTATTTATTATTACTGGTAGGTAGTTAATTAAAAGGATGGTCATAAGTTTTATTTTATTGCAAAATTCTTTAAATAAATGTAAATAATAAACGCTAAAGCATTGATTTTGAACTCTTACAAGCAGTCCTTGATTTTGTTTATTTGATTTAACATTACTTCTTTCTGTAATAAAGAAACTTAAAAGTACTCTTGTGAAAACTGTATTTCAGATTTTCAACATGTGTGGCGTCACCTTTACCTCTTCTTGCCTGTTCGTTCGCTACATAGAATGCTTTGTACCTACAAGTTTCTTAACGCTCACCTATTGCATCCAATTGATTTCTTTTCAAACATCCCCGGCTTAACTTTGAGCTCCAGCAGAGCGCGAATATATGCAATTTATTCTTCGAAGCCTTTGTCAAATGCATTTTTACAAAGAAATTGTTACATTTCTAGTTTTATAGTTGACACTGTTCTCATTTGCTTCCTTCTTAGCTTTGAAATGATTTTCTGTTAAAAGGAGCTGGGGACTGATGTTTAAGTGCTTTGGAAAACTTTAGAATAGATTTGCTTAATATTGGACGTGGACTGCGATACTCTAATTATTACGCTGCTACTGCATCTGCAGGAACTTAAACACAGCAAATATTCAAATCTCGTAAGCAGCAAAGATAACTGTTATCCTGGTTATAATGGACCAAAGTTTCGTAATTTTATAAGGGGATGAATGACCCTCGTATTTAGTCCTCTGAGAATGTCACCAAATGAGATTAGAATTCAGATTTTCTTACTTATCCAGTCATTCAGCATCCAATTCTATTTCATAATTATCTCCAGCAGTCTAAGTCTCATTATCTCTATTATATCTTAGCAGTAACTCGAAACAAACTTGAAATACCTACTTATAAATATAGTACAACATTGTTTGATAACTTTAAGTGGGTTAGTTGAGAACACCTGCAGTAGACTTAGCTCTCGAGAGAAGATTATATCTCTATGATGGGATTCTTGCTTATATATTAATACTGCAATGGACTCCGTTTTTTGATAACTGTTCTGGTTACCTTCCGTCGTCATGTGCCTAGTTGACTACAATAACGTTGCCTTTTATTATTTAAAAGATTTAAAAATCTTATCTTAAATTTTGTTGCCGAAATATCTAGTATTCCACGGTATAAAAGCAAGATTATTTATGTTTTTTTTTACTCATGGCTGCGGCTACATTCGCGTGTAGGTATCCTGCAAACCAGGAAACCTATTTCATTGATGCAAAGTACCCTATATGTTATCCCAGTTTATAATCTAGCACCGTACAAAATTTCAACCAAATCCATTCACCTTTTTGCATGATTGAGTTACAAAGATCGAAGCATCTTCATTACAAAGTTACGGCTGCATTCAAATAGATAATTATAACACAAGCACATAGTGAAAAATCCAAATATAGTCCCCTAATATTGTTAAGTAGTATCAACAGTTAGCATGCATTAGTAACAACATAAATAAAGTTAAGGCAAACAAACAAAAGTCCGCTATTTTGTCTCCTCGCCCGGTTAATCTCCGCATTCACCGCATAACATGGGTTCAACCACTGGTTCTGTTAATTCCTGTTTGTCTTGGTGGTGTATTGTTGTTTTGTAATAATTGCCCTCCTTTTAGCACAGTCTAACGACTCATACTCGTTATTTTCCTTTTAGTCAATTAACCAGGGGAATCCAAACTTCAAAGGGACTATATTTTTAATATCTCTATCTCAAATGGTATTAATCTGGACAGTACCTACTCGACTACTTGCGCTGGTACTTTTCATCTGGGTGTTCTAAGTGGACCGTCTTATATGTTTAAACAAAAATAAAACGTTTAAAAATATGTGCAAGCATAACTGCTGAATGACTGTAATTCTGTTTTGTGATCGTTCACATTCCTGTGCTGCAATACTGCAATAATTTTGCAATCATATCGACTATTAACCCAGAGAAAAAGAATTTACACAGCCTAGACTTACACTTACAGCTAAAATGAAGCATTTTATCGTCTGTTTTATAAAATATTTCACCCAAAATTACGTTAGTAGATCTGAAGCTCCATTTTGAAACAGGTAGTGGCCTAACCTCGATAAATTTTATATCAGCTTTGAGTTATGATAATGCGTATCGGTATCTCCAAGATGAGGTTAATCTCTATCTAAATTATACCTAAGTGAAGTGACATATAGAAACTATGTATTATGTAGGTATTATTGCAGGAGGTAGGATACGACGGTATTTCCGCCTAATTGAGCAGTCCGACTGGAGAAGTACTTCCGCGCTACAGAATACCGCAGCCATAATAAACTCATGTTATGTTTTAGGCGGTGAGAAGGGTTATGAGAGCACACTGGAGAGTTTTTGTGCTGTCAGTAGGAAGACCAGAGGCTATTCCTGTTTTGTCTACTACACTGACGGCACAGAAACTATCCAGTGTGCACAGGGTCGGCAGCGCGAGTGTGACTCCCCTGGTGTTGCACACGTCCATTGGCCACGGTAACCACTTCTCATGAGGTAGACCGTGATCTTGTCAGCCAGGTGAAAAAAAATACATAGGTTCTATTATTGTTGTGTCTGTGAAATATGTGAAATTATTTTCAAAACAAATATAGTAGGTAGTACGGTTATAGTAAATTAACGATTTTGAACTCAAAAATATTTGGAATTCTTATCTATTTTTTCACGATGGACGTAAACTACTGCCCCTCTAGACAAATGGCAATTCGTCTAGAGTTCTAGATAGTCTATGACAGACGTAAACGCATGTCAAATACGTTAAATCCTTTACATTCGTCATTCTATTCCATCAAAGGCCGATCAACGAATTGCCACTTGTTTAGAGGGGCTGAATGGATTTTGATGCGATTATTTATTAAAAATTATTTGATCGGCCTTAAAAACTACTTTATGTTCGATTGAAATTAGTAGAGTGGAATCGGAGATTTTCTATCGCATGTACAACGGGTGCTCTGGAGAATTGTTCGGATTAATCCCTGCCGCATCTTTCCGCCATCGCCCTACGCGACAACATTTTCATCCTCACCACTTGGATGGTTGGCAGTCCTCAACTGTGCGTTTCTCCAGAAACTTCCTGCCTCGCACAGCTAAACTGTGGAATGAACTGTCACCTGCGGTATTTCCGGACCGATACGACCTTCAAGGAAAGGGCGTACTCCCACCTTAAAGGCCGGCAACGCACCTAGAACCCTTCTGGTGTTTCAGGTGTCCATGGGCGGCGGTGATCGCTTACCATCAGGCGACTCGTCTGCTCGTTTGCCTCCTATGACATAAAAAAAAAGACTAAAAATGGATCCATATAACCGACATAATGCAAGCAGAGCCACAGAATCAGCTAGTAATGAAATATAAATAAAGTTAATCTACTAATCCTCGACCAGCTGTCACGCGAAAGTAACAAGACATTAGCAATTCTACCCACATTGTGATCCTTATCAAACGCTCCCAGTAACGTGTCTAGCTAATTTGCAACTGTTTCGTCGCCCGGCTTCGCCCGAGTTCGGCGGACATTTTAATTCATTCTATGGTTACCGGTTAAATGTGACATTCGTACGTGGACTGAATTCACTGAATAATATTAGTGAAGTTTCTGAAGGGATATGCTTGAAATACATTTGAAATAATCTTTGGTTGAGGAATATATTTATTCAGTATGTTTTTGAGTCAAATATTAAGTTCGTCTATTAGTCAGCTATGAATGGAACTTCATTTCCCGCACGCTTCAGTTATAGAATGATCATCCTGCTGTAAATTTTCCACGCGACTTCAATTTGGGGTTTTCCGAGAAGGTCCTAACAGGATCGGCAGAACTAGTGTAACGCCCCTAGTGTTACACATGTCTATAGGTCACGATAATCACTTTCCATATGGTGGACCGTGCGTTTGTCCCACAATCTAATCACATTCCAAATTAATATAATTATGACACCCTAAATCTCATTACGGTACAAATCAAATATTTAACTTTTTAACATTTCCCGGGGGCTTCCCGGGAACTTTCACAATGTTATTTGTTTTCTTAAACAGCAACTTGTTCTCTCTAGAGATTGTTCCTCATTTACGCGGTAACTTTTCTTGGGGACAAGATTATCTGGCAATTGCTTGACTAACTGTAACCAAGCTTTAGATTAATGTAATCTAATGTTCGTGTACAATAAAGAGTTGTCTATCTATCTATTACTGTACACTTTTTTAAATAGATACAGGGCCTTCGAACACTTTTGGAGCACAAACCAAACTCACCGTATTAGGATAGAACGGCCATGTGTGCGGGAAACGCGTGGCTACTTTTTAGACAATTCCTGTCCTATGAGATAGGAACTTTCAAACTCTTACTCAGTACTCTTAAGACTAGCTTGTAATAATATCGTTAAAAATACCGTGAATATGCCATATTGTGCTATTTCCAACTGTAGAATAGAAATGGAGAAGTAAATTTGAAAAATAAAAGTGTTTTTTAACTCACAGGAGTATTTATTTACAATAAAAAAGTCGACACGCGCCACATTTAGGTGAACACTGCTTATGGCCGTTCTATCCTAATATATTTCTGTGGTGGTGCACCTGCTACAGAACGAAACAGATCCTAGCGAAGGCTTACCTTTTGGCTTGGGAGGTTAAATAGCAGTTGCTCTTCGAAAAGCCATACCAGTCCAAAAACAATATGCAGATCTCTGGCTTCAAAGTGCAATCTTTGAACACAACTAAGAACTCCCTACAAGTATGATGATTGTTATTAAGGATGGACGGGCTGAACAAAGACTCTTTACACTTAATATAAATAGCAGTATTATACTTTATTACGATCTGTAAGAAAAGACGGAAACTTTACAAGTGTCAAATACACAAACAAAACATAAAAAAGCTGTAATTTTCGCAACAAGCTTGTACAAAGTAAAGAGGTTGGCAGTAGTGACTCGGAAGAACATTAAATATGGTACAGAAAGGGTACAGGTAGACTGTGTCAATATAACGATAAGACCCGCCAGGTTATGCGCACCTGTGCTCCACAAAGAGTAAGAAAATATTAAGAAAGGTACCTGGTTTTATGCCTACATCGTAGGTGTAACCGGGATCCGATGTTTATATGATTGGGATTATAGTCGTCTGTTAGTCGAAATTAATCATTAATCAATTTTAAAATCTTTAAATGGAAGATATTTAAACTATTCTGTCCGTCTAATTTAAGAATGTTATTATTGAATCAAGAAATGTTAAGTTTGTTTTCATTTTAAAAATTCTTAGAAGCAGCTTAGTCTAACAGTGTCCATACATTAATTACTTATTGTTTAATTAACCCTATATATGTATAAAAAATTTGACAGTCTAGTTGTAACTAAAAAATTGTAATCTTGAAAGGGTAGAACCACATGAGCTATAAAAACATGTCACCTTTTTGAAAGAGTGGTGCGGGATTTTTCGAAATACATTTTTCTTTATCCTAGCGATAATCCTAGTCGCGTCCAAAGCGTTCACCTCGGAATTTGAGGTCCGCTTTTTTCACATATATTTTCAACATAAATAATAAATAAACTAACGTACGTACGTAACATAACGAAGAAATATCTAACAATGTTTTCATAGGTATAAACCGTAATCGGCTCTACATCTTAATCTGTGTCCATAACAAGCAGAATAAAAGTACTTAAGTAAATCTGGCGTGTAATAAATCTCGGGAGGGCCAGGTTAGACAGGAAGATGGATCGCCTCCTCGAGATATAATGAAGTGTTGTCCAAATTAAAACATCGCGGGTACTTTACTTTATATTTTTTTAGCTTCCCGATTCCCACTTACCTTTGGAAAGAAGATATAATGAGGGATACTTGAGAATTTGTCTGTTTTGAAGTCTTGGTGGTTTTTGAAGGACTGTGTTATCTTGTGTGTTTTATAGACAAAATGTTACAGTACTTAGTAGATTTGCAATAAAGATAGGTAGTCAACGAAATAAAATATTTGGACTCATTTAATAATGAGGGTGTTCAAATCGATTTAAAGAGAAAAAAATTAATTCACAGATCGCGCCTTACAGGGGCAATGCTCTGACCACTAAACTAACCAATTCAAATTTCTCCTTCTGTATACATCTGTCTTTGAGGCGAAAAATAAGGGTGTTGTTCTGTTTCAGGCATATTTTCAAATGAAGTGCTGTTACTGAAAATTTCTTAACGGAAATTTTCAAGAATACTCTACCACATCATTATAATCATAACGTTATTCCCGATTACATTCGAAGCTTTTGGGCTGGAGCCCAGGGTTCGATTACTCTTTTAATAATATTAATATTAATAATAATTATCGAAATTACTAATATTCCCTCTAACCTCTCCAACTAAGCAATTTTATGGAAGTGACTGCCATCTGACCTATCAACTGCGAGAGGAAAGTCTGCGCTAGAGCCTCGTCTGCTAATCAACAGATATATCCGCCTATAGGTGCGGTTGACTGACCCCCAACTCTTGACGGCGCCCCAGCACCTCAAAAATACTAATGTTGACTACAAACTAGTTTTATTTAGTAACAATTAACACTTAGGCTAAATAAGCTCACTTTTGATTTTTACTAAATAATCCACCCTAACCACAGACAAACAACTACGAAAAGCCGCCATCTAGTTAATAGCAGTAAAAACCGTCAACTGGTTACTGTAAACCGAATTGAATCGTAAAATCAAATATTTGTTTAAAACGTTTAACTTTTCAAGCCAGAGTGTAATCAACGAACAAGCAAAATTGTTACATTTCCAATTTTTAATTAATCCAGATTCAATTTTAACGAATTTGGAACGAATGATTTTAAATGATTGATATCGGAACGAAACCGATAGTTAACCGAAATCTCGTTACGATTGCTATCATCGACGTTTACCGGTTTTTAATTCAATTACTGTAGCTTTATGGTTTTGTTAAATACGTCAGAACTGTACTTTTGCCCGCGTGGATGTCGGTTATCGCTGCCAAACATAGCCTATGTCCTTTCTCAAGGTTTAATCTACCCCTGTACCAAATTTCATCATAATCGGTTCAGTGGTTTAGCCGTGAAAGACGGACAAACACACACACACTTTCCCATTTATAATTGTTGTAAAGATGTTTGTATGCTTAGATGATTGGATGTGTATAGGCATGCTTGTTTCTCAATCACCCTCAAACAGCTAAACGCATCAATGATGGCTAAACGGCTTTGGTGGGTCTAGTACAGGGATATATTACAGTTCAGTCTTCTACACTGAAGGTACAGAAACTCTCTGTTCTAGCGTTAATCCCAGTCGCATGTGAAGTTTTCACCTCGGAGTTTGGGGTTCACATTTACCAGTCTAACTGCAGATTTGACTGAACTTCGACATTTAATTTTGCCCAGGATATTAGCAAGTGTTCATAAATCTAAAGATTAAATTTTTTATGACTACTAAACTAAGAGAATGGAACTAAAAATGTGTAGAATCTACTAAATTTATTTTCATTTTACTATTATTGAATTCTAGGCTTATGTCGTATAGCAGTGGACGTCTACAAGCTGAAAGAGAGAGAGAGAGAGAGAGAGAGAGAGAGAGAGAGAGAATTCTAGTCAACTTTCTTCAGTGCTCGCTTTTGGTCTGACCACAGAAATCGTATAAAGAAATCACAAATACCAGTTAAATTTATGATATTATTAAAATTCTTCTGCCGTCACAAATCCATACTGCTGAAAGCATAAGTTACGCCTATAAAAATATATTAATTTAAATTGATGTGTGCATGTTACTCAATCACACTAAAACGTCTGTACGTATCTGGACGAAACACACAAATATATATTAAAATGGGGATTATCCGAGTAAAATTGCACATAACACAACTAGTGTTTGAATTAACATTTTTTTAAAAGAGTATTAGTATCCGAAATTTCTAATATTCCCGTCAAAATAAGCTCAGCTAATTTTTCTTTGTTAAGAGTATGTTCACGTCGGTAGTGTAACGTCTAGAATTCGAAACTGAGATCTTCCGATCGTAAGGCCTACTCATTAACTACTACTGAACACATAAACACGTCTACAATAATCTTAATAAATTCCTTCAATACTGTCAGCAAAAAAATAATTATTACAATGTTTCTAAGACTTACTTAACTCATTCCCCCAAGTTACGATTCTCCAAACGCATAAATAGTACTTATAAAATATATTGTTACAATTATGTAACTTCTAACTTTGTTATAAGAAGTTTTGATTTAAGTTGGCGATTGTTTCGGAGTGCCGGAGGGATTAGCGTCTGGAGGGACACCCAGTACACGTAATATAGCTATAGGATTTAAATAACTTCTCTATTTAGAAGTGTATCCTCTCAACAATGGTTTGTATTAACATTTAAACTTTGTCTTTTAATAACGTAGAATTAAATTGTAGTTTGGACTGTTTAAAGTTTACACTAGGTTAGATACAGTCAGCGTCAAATCGATCTTAATACCAAACTGTTTTATTAATTTAAATTGAATTACGAGTAACGTCCGAAAGTCAACAAAAACAAAAACCGAAAGCAGAAACCTAAAATAACCTCTCGGTCATAAGGGCCACCATTGTAACATTGTTGTTTTAGGGTTGGCACAACATTTCATTCTCCTCCATAAACTACTGTCAGATGTCATTTCCTCAGTTACTCCCTTCTTTGTTATATCCTCTTTCATAAAATCCATCTTTTCTTGAGCCTACCTCTACTCTAAAGGCCTTGTAGGAGGTAGGACATGACGGTATTCTCCTCCAATTGAGTAGTCCGACTGGGAATTACCGCCGCCCTACTAAATACCGCGGCTGTAATAACCTCGTGTTGTGTTCCCGGCGTTGAGTAGGGTAGCCAGAGCTCACTGGAGAGGTATTGTGCTGTCAGTGGGAAGACCACTGAAGGCACAGAAACTCTCTGTGTTTACATGGTCGGCAATACGAGTGTGGTTCCCCTGGTGTTGCACACCCATAGGCCACGGTAACCACCTATCATCAAGTGGGCCGAGTGCAGTCCCCTACGGGAACCTTTTTTCCGACATTTCTCTAATTTATCTTTCATTTTTCATTCACTGGTGCCACTTTCAAACTACCTCTAATATTCTCATTTCTTGTTCTGTCTATTCTCGTCACGCCCTACTGCCATCTTAACATTTGCATCTCCGCTAGGTGCTGTTGTCTTTTGCCCGTCGCTTCGGCTTATTTACCTTTTGCGTTATGCCCTATATATCGATTAACCCAGACCAACAAAGGCAAATCATTGAGTGTATTAAGGTACCCACATTATAATAAACCCATGATATTATGAAGGGTAGCTCGTAAGCCACTGATAGCAAAAGCAAACAACATCAATAATGTGGGCGGACGTTGCTAGAGGTGGGACCTGTCGATAATAATGAAAATGAAAATTGTTTAAAAACGTCAGGGCTTGTTAGAAATGAATGACAACAATATGGTAAAAGGATTAATGTATAATCAAAGCGAAATTGTACGTTTCGATGCGATTTTACTCGTCGATACGTACGATTTTGTTTTGATTATTATTTATGATATGTGGCTTTCTGTATAATTTATGCTTGTGGCAAAGAAAGCACCAATATAATGATAACAAAAATGGAGAATGGAAAGGAGGTGGATAACAGTAAAAAAATATACTTGTAAAAAAAATTCTGTACCAAAACCACACCAAAACTTGGGTAACGAGTTATTTCTTCTTATAAATATTTAAGTTTCAGAATAACCAGCTGTCTAGCCCAATAGCTCAAATCAGAGCAGTTTTTCCATCTTATTTCCATAATTAGAACACTCTCATTCACTACTATCAATCTATCAACGAACAACTATCGACAAACTACTATCGAATAAAACTATCGATAGTTTTTGCCGACACTGGTTTCTAGCAAAACCGTTCTGGTCGGTAAACTTTGTCGTATCTGCACCGCCTTCAGTGCTTCTCATTACTATCTACCTCAGACTAACCTAACACTGCTTGTTAATCAAGCATCATATCAGGTCAGTTCTCAGGAAGGATTTTGCAATTAAGGGTTATCATTATGATAAGAAGGGTTTTGTAGGTGGTTCATTAAAAATATCACAATAATGATCCTCCTATATATATTATATTCATAGTGTTTTAAGATAAGATGGTGCAAGCCGGTACACGTGCTGATGTGTTGTGAATCAAACTGACTTTTAAATAGTTCAATGTAAGCCCAGCCCAGTATAGGAAATTTGACTTCACCTCGCCTGATGTAGTCTTAGTAAAGAGGGTCACCTTTACATAAACACGTACCATGTTAACAATGGTGGCACTCAGCTTGACGGTCTCATCAAAAGAGAATTGTCCAGCACCCACCGGTCCCACTAGTGCTGCGTAATGTACGTGTGCCTAATTGTATGATTCTATGCCCGACTAAGTGAACGAAGTATGAAGAGTTATTTGAAAAATAATATTAGACACTAGGGTATCTCAGACAAATAAAGACTAATTGCTTTATTTATAGAACCAGTCTTCACATTAGTCATTCTGGCATCAAACTATTAAAACATAACCCTTTTTGGCAGTCGGGTAAAAATAGCAAGCACCAAGCTAAATCCATTACAAAACCCACGTACTATGATGAATTATGTAGTGTGTTGTATAAGTTTCTGCACATGTGCAACGTCCATAAACCATAGCATAAAAAGCCATACCGCACGAGCCCCTGGCTCCCTTGCCCTATATAGGAGGGAGGTTTGTATGTCAAGCCTTAACGAGGAAACTGTTCACTGTTTTACATTTTTTTCTATGAAACTAAGTAGAATTTTAAGTGTAGTACATGACTGAAGCTGCAGAAGTGAACCCTATAGATTTTTACTTTTTGAAAATAAGATAATTTGAAGTATTTCTAGAATAACCTAACTACATCCTTAAAACCCCTCTATTGCGTTGTCTACCCAAGACAGAGCATCCTGGTGCCGAGTTACAAGATGATTCAACCCCAAATAATGGAAATAGGCAAAGGAAAACAGTAGAGTTCCAAACATTTTGAAAATTGCTCATTTTTAAGAACTGGCCTAAGTTTAGCTGCCTGATGTTAAGGGGGATAATTTAGCGCATCAGGCAATTTGATAATAGGATACCATGCGAATAAGACATGCCGTGCCTGAACCTTTATTGATGAATGAGTAACGATGAAGAATGCTCAGGCGGGACTCGAACCCGCCATCAGTTCCTTAAAGGGGAAATGTTCAAACCAATGAGCTACTCAACAACGCTTTGAACATTCGAAATTCTCCTTTACAACTATCCTGGGATGACGCGGGAGCCATCTACCGATAATCATCCGAAAGAATTAAATTAACATGCTAATTGCTAAAACATCATAACTCGATCAATTCGAGATCTTTTAACACGTTTATAGATTCATCTATTTGTAGTAACTTATTTTGTTTATTTGATTATAATGCAAAATATTTATCTTGTATACGATCTTAAGGAAGACAACTAAAATAATCACACTCATTTACTAAAACGTACAGGGTACCTACATACCGTCCGTAGTCTGCACCACAAAAGTACTCTTATAGCGAGACTAACCACTATTATCACAAAAGAAACTGACCTAATACAATAAGAAAATCGTTTATTCATACTGCAATTTCATGAAAATTAAATATCACAGCCTGAACAGAAATAGTGGTGCGTTTGTCGACGTAAGGGCGTGATTTGTAGTGGCTCCCGCTGCAGAGATCCTATGACAAATGTTGGTAGCGGTTGGGTTTGCGAGGCCAACTTGGTTGAAATGCTAGATTTCACAAAAAGTACTTTTACGTATTATTCAGGGGAATATTATAGTTAGGTATAAATGCAAGCAGTCATTTTGTAGACGATAAGAGCCAAATCTGCTGAAACTATTTAATGAAAGAGTTTGTTTCTTTGAACGCGTTAATGTTCGGAAATAAGTATGTATATTATACATGTCATATGCCAGTTCGTGGAGGACGTTATTAGTTATAAAACATCACGCTATGACCCTTAGCCAAACAATAAGAAAAAAGACAAGATAGAACCGGGTGGTCGAGCTTTGCGACGCCGTAATATCACCGAACCGGATGAAACCGCTGAGCAGTGCTTCGTCTGATGTGACGATGGCGACTCATCAACGTGAATTTTTTTGTCAATGTGCAGTCACCTTGATTGCGTTCTAAGACGTGCTCGTGAGTTCCTCCGATGTAGTGTGTCATTTAAGGAATTATATAAATTAAAATATTTTTGACTGAAGCTTCATTAAACATCTATTATTTCATTCATATTTGCTAAACGAAATCTGCTATAATAAAGTTTGGAATAGTAGTCTTTAGTACCAAATACACTGTTAAAAGCTTTGCCTGTTAACATGGCCCAACAAATTTAATTATTTACCAGCAGAAGTGAAACTGTACAACTCATGAATAACTGATAGCCTTGTAATCTGTTATATAAACCTCCTTGTTTGCTCACGTTGGGCAAGCATATTAAGCCTCGTTTGCATAAATACACAGCACATACTGTCGATTTAAAAAATTCATAGTGTATGTCGTGATATGATTTTAGTTTGGCATTGTGTAGATCATCAGTCATTCATTAATGAGGGTTCAAGCACGGAATGTCTTATTCGCATAGTGTCCTATTTTCAAATTGTCCGATGCGCTAAATCACCGAATCTCATTTCTCTCGTTAACGATTCTTTCCATTCTATGATGCTTATATCAGATGACCAAACCGATTTCCATTCTAAAACCATCCATCACTCAGAATACTTCAAGCTTTCTTCTTTTCCTTTGCCTCTTTCCATTATTTGAGGTTAGCTATTGGCTATCTTCGTTACTTGGTGCCAGGATACTCTATCCTAGATTGTTAATCCAGGATATCTTTATAGTGTACACCAATGTAATAGAACGCTGTTTACAACATTTTTTTCATCTAGCATTTATATTGGCCTATCAGTAATTTTATCGTCACTGTCCATGGTGGAGAGACTGGGATTGGTAGAGACATATTTCCAGCAGTGGACTGCAGTAAGTGAATGATTGAGTGTGTGTAAATGCTATGATTCCGTATATTTCCTACTTCGTGACTAGTTTCATTGCCTAAAATCTCATATTTTTGTTCCTACAGGACTTGCAGTCAGAAATCGAGACCCATCGAGATGTGTACGCGTCTCTCACGGGCACCGGCCGCCGGCTGCTCGGCAGCCTTTCCTCTCAGGAGGACGCCGTTATGCTGCAGCGGCGGCTGGACGAGATGAACCAGCGGTGGCACCACCTCAAGGCCAAGAGTATGGCCATCAGGTTAGTTCTGAAAAAACCTTGATATATTTTGAAGATTAATTCTATCTTTACGCTGCACAGTGACGCGGCACCGATACATTAGAGACATTCCACTCATACGGACTAAACGAATCGGCGATACGTTAATCATACGTACCGCCAAGGAGTGGAATGCCTGACCCAAATCTGTGTTTCCAGACTGCTATGACTTGAGTGGGTTCAAGACTAGAATTAATAGGATACTTTTAGGCAGTCGTGCTCCACCGTCGACCATATCGTAACTTACTAACATATGAGATAGTGGTCAAACGCGAGCCTAAAAAAGAGCCAATAACTTAGTGAGCTTCTATTGGTTTACTCGCAAACCGCATCCTACAGTAATCATACAGTCCATGATAAAATACGCGATTTACTGCAATGGGGTCGCCCTCTATTTTTTGGTTCAGGGGTCAGAAATTGCATAGCCGGGCAGGGGGGATTGTGGTCGCAGCACTAGTGGGACCGGTGGTATCACGCGGTGCGCAGACGACAATCCTCTTCTGATGAAGCCGTCGAGCTGAGTGCTACCATTGTTAACATGGTACGTACGTACCTTCCTGCCTTCAGCTTATCATCAGGCGAGGTGAAGTCAAATTGACGTGCCCTATATATAAAAAAGTTATTAATTTGTCATCCAAATATTCTTTCCAAATCTATAGAAGTATTAAAAGAATTTACCTTTTTAATTTTTGCACTGCAATCTAGTGCTACAACAAGCAGTATTTTACCTACTACTTGAATTAAAACAACACTCAGATACAAACCATTTACACTCCAAATAAAATAAAAAAATTTTGGACACTGGTTCGTTTTCCCGCCAAATGGCTATCTGTCATTCGTGAATGACATTTACAAATGTGTGTTTGAGCGGCTGAGGATGCAGTGAAAATGTATTTTTATGGGTTTGTCTACATATTGTTGAAATACATACTTTCATAGTTGAATCAATTGCCCAAAATTGTTTAAATAATACCTAAGTGTTTTAAGATTTTCGGTCAAACATTTCTGTTAATAAATAAGGTTATCTGTATGGATGCTGTTTCTTTTTAAAATAAAAAAGTGGCTATAAATCTACTTGATTATAACCAAAAAACTAACGAAATGTCGCCCTGATGTAAGTAGATGATTATATGATATTTTACTCAAACAAAACTCAACTATCTATAAAATCGGTCATCAATATCCGTTATAGAAAAGTTAATTACGTTTCTATTGAATTCAGATACGATATTTACAATACTTTTACGTTATAAATTGGTAAATCCGATATAGAATCCCTAACCATTTAAATCAATTACAGCCCTTAACTCGATCTCAACCCGTTAGCCGCCGGCTCTGCGTCTAGTTGCCACTGGTGGCTAAACCTATTACGTCGCTAGTTACTATCAATAATTAGTATTAATTCCATCGAATGTTGGTGGATATGTAGATTAATAGTATGATCATGTTAGTGGATTAGTTGATATTGCTAATTCAATGAGTGATGGCAAAAAATAAGATGGCAATTTTTGTACGCGAGCAGTGCTTTTGTGAACCACTCCAATTATGACATCCTTGTTATATGAAGACTGGTAGTATATTAGATGAAATTGGAACCTGCAAGCTCGTGATAACGGTGTTGTTTCTTTGAGTTAGAGGCTTGTTATTTATTACAGACAGTTTTTGTTGTTATACAATAGAGGCTAATAGTACTGATAGGTTTATGGGGAAGGTAAGAGTGACTTGGGCTAAGAAATAACTTAAGCGTGTCTGGCTAACAATAATTGTAGATTTTGGTACACGTGTGTAAAGTTGGTGATTACTGCTGAGGCTATAACTTCACGAGTAAAACGGGCGGGAACCATTTATCACTTTTTCTATTGGCACACAGGCCACAGACTAAAAGAATGAGGTTCTTTTTTTGTTTATCCATGTACGAAATGGTGAATTTACTTAAAGTTTTAAACAGAGAAAGTAGAAAACAAAATTTATATTTGAGTAAAAGTTTTGTTTATTAAAGGCGTACAAGATGAAATTTTCTATTTAAAAGCAAAGTTGCATGAAATGACCAGGCAATAGGTAGATGTATTAATGTATTTGTTCTGTTGAACACGATCTTTCTGTATCTATTTTTTAAGAATAATGCAACTCAACTAATTAAAGAAAAGTCATATCCCACTCGTGATTTAATAACAATCAAAAAACCACAGTTTGATAAATAGGTATCATTATGTGCCTTATTGCGGTGAGGTAAGAGCCATGTTATGAGCAAATGAATTGAAAAACAATTTATCAACCGCGGTTAATAACCGATCTTCATTTATTTTAAAATTATATACTACCACTTTAATATTATCATTGAAATAAGTTACATTATTTCTTGTGTACAATATATTATAGCCCTCAATTTCAGCAAACACATTTTGCACAACGTTGGCCACGCCTTTGTTTGTCATATATTATGTTATGCCTGTCTGTACCATTGGAGTTTCCTTCAACCTTTACTGTATATTTGAATTCAGCACTTACAGTGTGAAATCTCAACGGATCACATCGATAAAAATAGAATACTCTCCATATCTAATCCAAATGCAGAAGTCAGTTGTGACGACAGATATGATAGAGTACGTTTCTAGTGATATTTTTATCACTGACTTCCCTATCATGTACACATTTTTCTTTGAGTTTGAAAGTCCTTATGAAAACCTGACAAAAATTATATAAAATACACACAATACACTCAACTTTAAAAAAGTTGAACACATTTTCAGACGATGGAATAAAAACGGGCCGTTAAAGTTATTTATGGGGGACCACAGCATGGGCAACAACCACATAGGGCGATAAGGGAAACATGTTGTTTAATAGGCGATTTTAAAGGTATGGGAAATGAAATGGAAAAATTTAAAAGGGCGATAATGATGTGTCAGGATTAAAATTATGCAGTAGCTATCATTATTGTTTACCTATTATTCATGGCGATACAACTATTTTTTAAGACCCTACCATGAATTTCATACTACCAGAGCTGAGACATCTGGAAGCCTCCGTGGCGTAGCGGCCGCCACGCAGGAGGCGCAGGTTCGAAACCCGCTTAATGCAAAATATTTGTATGCATGAATATGGATATTTGCATTGGTCTGATCGAGCCTCGGAGAGCACGTTAAGCCGTCGGTCCCAATTGCCATACAAACATCGATGGCAGTCGTTACGGGTAGGTGGATCTTTCATAAATCCAACAACTGGTAACCGCAATGCTTTGATATTGCCTTTGGGTTGTGGAGGTCAGATGACAGTCGCTCCATGTAAAATATCGAAGTTCAGCCAAATCCGCAGTTAGCTTAGGATGCGACTGGGATTAACGCTAGGATGAAGAAGAGTTGAGATATCAGATAAATAATAATGTAGAAGACGGATAGTTTCCAACTCATATATTTCACAGATTCTAGGACAACGCCACTCATAAACCCCGACAATCAGTACTTAATCTAACCACGCTATCATGCTGCTAATATCTTGAAACATCACAACCTTCATCAGAATTATTACTCGGTAATTCTCAGCCTATTCACAGCCCAGAACATAATTTCAACAACATTTAATCTAACTCATCTGAATACTTTGCATATCTCCGAGTCATCATTCAAAACATTTGGGACACTTCTATTAAACTAAAAATGGAAATAATTTCGTTGTACTCCAGTGTTAAAAGGGTTGACGGGCTAGGGTTGCCAGTTCAGACAAAATTAGATATTCACTTTCTTTAGCGATGTCTCTCGTTGTTCCTTTATGTATTATTTTAAGAGGTGCCTCCTTTCTTTAGAAACTATGAGAGGGAATTGATATTATGACTAAAGGGACCTCTGAAAGGTATCATCGGCTTTGTAATTGAGTTAAGATGGCGATAATAATAATTTATTGAGTGGGAATATTGGAAAGGAAATGTTTCTGAAGTGATCTATGAGGCTTTGTTTATTGAAATTTACGGTTAGTTGTAATATATCAATTAATCTTCGACTATAGATATTTGTATATGAAGGTTGATAATACTACGAGTAATACCCTATATTCATCAATCACATGATTGAGATAAATAGAGTGAGATAAATACATTATTTATCTCACTTTTGAAATGAGATATTAATTTCGAATAATAATATTAAATTTTACACAAAAATTCTGTATTCTTCCCTAAAGGGTAGACAAAGATTGATTAAAATTCAAATCCTGATAACTAAGTATGTTTTCGATATCACAACACACAACATACAACCAGCTCTTAAATAAACAAAAAAGGACTCGTAAATAATTATAAAAATCTCACAATATCATATAGTTTAAGCATCCAATGAATGTGTGGCAATACCACTCTCTCCTACAACATAATAATGTTATGTTTTCCGTAAATTTAGTGCTCCAACAGGCTCCAACATTAGTATGATAAATTGGATAAGATAATATTATTATGAGACGACTTTCGCACTAGGGAATAGTAAATTTATAAACATTATTTTAATCAGAATATTGGACACCTAGACCAGTAATAATAATATGAAGTGAACTATAAAATTTTAAACACTTACGTGTACCAATAACTTTATGCTTCGGTTTACAAGCGGTTGCTTTATTATAAGTACAACATCACCAACAATACAAATTACCTTTTAGGAATAAAAACCTTCAAATATAAATAGATCCTGACAGATTTCAGGAAGAGCAATAATCTTTTTCGCTTCCTACTCGCTCAATGACCGATTCAATATCTCCTTATTTCCTGATATACAATAAGCCTGGCTACACATTGTCCGAACTCGATAGATAAATTCGAGATAGCGACAAAACCTTTGAGATTGAGCATTCGAGCTTAAAATACGCTCGAGTTTCGCGTCAAATAAAATATTATATTATCGGATAAGATGAATATGATCGAACGAGTAAGTAATAGTAATAAATATAGAAGTTTCATTTTGGGAAAATCTTGACAAATAAAGCTACTTTAGCGTGCTCGTAATTTAAAAAACAATTTCGTATGTATCGTACAAAATGATGATTGAATCATCTATTCAAGTTTTAAAGGACTATTAATACTATGAAATAATAAACCTTTATATAGGAGGTAGGACACGACCGTATTTCCGTCCGTGGATACTTCCACGCCCTACAGAATACCGTGGTCATAATAACCTCGTGTTGTGTTCCTAGCGGTGAGTAGGGTGGCCAGAGCTCACTGAAGAGGTATTGTGCTGTCAGTGGGAAGACCAAAGGCTATTCCTGCTTTGTCTTCTACACTGAAGGCACAGAAACTCCGTGTGAATATGACTCCCTTGGTGTTGCACACGACCATAGGCTACGGTAACCACTTTACATCAGGCGAAGTATTTTGAAAGCAGTCTGCAATGAGCGTGAACTTATAACGTATTTAAACTCCTTTTTCTTCCTTCCTCCTTTTTCTCGACCTTTCTCACACTATTTAAAGAATTACACAAAACTAGAGTTTTTGATAAGTCACCCACATTTCCGTTTAAAATTGCTAGGCTAAAAAATATCAAACTTTTGTAATTCTAAAATTACTACAGTTTCCTGGTTCACATATAACGAACTAATCAACAATATACATATTCATGTGTATAATTGAATAAAAAAATGTCCATTTCCAATTAAGTCGACAGTGCAAACAAGTAGATTTATTCACAAGCGCCGATCGCCGTCGCCATAAATAACGCCGTGTAACGATCATTTTTAATTTAGGACGCCATTTTGTATTTGGGGTTAGAAACACAGCGAAGGTGATGTATAAATAAATCATTCAAATGTCATTTTCATTTCACTTTTGATTAATTTCAGTCAGGTTTTCGTGAAACTGTTCAAGCATTAAGAAAACTAAAACTGCTGTATATTCTGGTTTCGGACTAGTATACACATATGACAAAGTTTACAGGTGAAATAATCATGGCTGTTATTTATTTTATTGCACCAATCAATTTGTTTGGTAATAATCCCTTTAGGTTATAAACATTTAAACTGTTTCTTAATTTTTAAGTGCCTGCCAGTTTTTTTTCCACAACGGTAGGTACACAAATCAATTTGTACAATATTACTATATAGTTTAATTGTTTGTAGAAGACCGGTATCTACACTAGGAAAATCCTGTCACACAGATGAACCTAACAAACACTGAGGTATCTAAATAAATAAATATCAAAATAATCTAAATAAAAGTATTGTCATTTAATGCATTCTAAATTCTTTTTCCATGATCAAATTTTATTGTACAACGTTCCAATCGTTTGCTAGCCCTGAAGCTATCACTGAATTACTCATTCAAACTTAACGACGACCAATAAATCCCGCGTTTTTACCGCCGGGAAATCGAACCACTCGATGTGTTGTGTATTGTGACTGTGACGCACTCAGGTGTTGCGTACCTACATTTTAATTATGAATAATAAAATTGTTTTACCAACGTTGTTGAATATTTTCAAAACTGAATATATTTGAACCATGGAGGGTGCAGTGCAGTAGTCTTTGAAAGACTTGGTAGACTTGTAGAATTTGTAGAGTTGAGTGTGTTCAATTCTCGGCTGGTAAAGATTTTATTTGGTTTTTGTTTAGAAATTTATTACTAACAGTGTAAGTATTCGTGTGTGGATTCTTTTCGGGAAGCATTCGACATTTTAAGTGCTAAAACATACAAAAATACCAGTAGTTGGGAAATTACTTCAATAAAATATTCAAATACCCATGTCGTCATTTGAAATAGTCCATAAAATAGAACAAAAACATTTTCTCTAAATAATGATCGGATTCACATTCCTATACATTATTGAGATACTTAAAACTTCAAGAATTCACATTTGCAGTCATCATTGTACACAACAATAACCCATTTTAACCCTAAAGTGGCATCATAACACTTTGCCACCCAACTCAAATATTCAAAAATACTGTACAACTATTTCCATCGTTACTCAAACATGTTTTGAGACATAACTCACATGCCGAGGCTCTCAAAAGTGACCGAATTCTACCAAGTGCGCTCGGCTCAACCCTACAGCCTATGTGCAGTAATGCGAGAAGCTCTGTAAAGTTCTTTGTACATATTTGAGGACTAGCGGGTTAGGTTTCGCGTATTTGAGTAGGAGAATGAAAATGTTCAACAAAATGGAAATATGAACGTTATATCTATTTAGGGGAGGTTGTTAAAAAAAAAATATTTTTATTTTGACAGATACTTTTATAACTGTTAATGTTTGGCGCAAAACTACCCATCGGGTTTTAGGCACAAGCACAGAACTGGTATAAGACATTTTTATCTCAAATATTGGAATAGATAGGACCGATGTAATATTAAAATCCATTAGGAAAATTCCTGAATGATTCTCCTGTATTTATAAAATGTTTAATTTACTTTTTATTTCTCAAATAGAAAAATCCGTTAGATATTCTACGAAAAAAATTCAAAAATTCTAAAGATGAATCTGACAAAAGAATTTAATCCTGATCCACCCGGCTTTACACAAAAAATATATTTTAATATTCTATCGCCTCGTACCATCATTTTCGTCTTGTAAAATCAGTTCATCGTGTATATGCATGCGGCAACGCATAAAATACGAACGAACAAACAAATATACATCGATTTTATTAATGTTAGAAGTATTTTATTAAATCAAAATATCGAGTACTATATGCACTTAGGTACCAGTTAACGACATAAATTAAGTTGATCAACACTAAAATAGTTTTCAAACCTTTTTTGGAACTGGAAAACATGTATTAATAATTCATGTATAAGTAGTTTTGTGATCCCCAGGACAAAGTTAATATATTTAATATTTTGTTCCTTATTCGATGTGAGGTTTAGGAGTACAGTGATAAATAAAATAACATTTTGTTAAACTACTTTTGTCTGTACCTACATAGTTATTTTCAACAGGACAGAAAGAGAAATATATTCATTTTTCTCCGCCATTTACGATATCGACAATGTATCAAGGAAATATTTACGGGCAGTTGTGATTTCCTCCCAATAATAGAAGTACTCCATCTTCCCTCGTGTATCGCGTCAGTGACTGATGGTCGTTATTCATGGGCATATGGGCTTATATTGCGACCCAATTGTACATAGCTATATGTTGTACAATCGGAATGACCTGTCTGATAACAACACTCTTGTAAATTGATTTTATATGGTATAATTTTTAGCGTTGCCATTACATAAGACAGGTCTGCCTAGAAGTAACCTATATGGGGTAGCATTTGACTACTAAATTGAAAGTCGCGGGTTCGTTTCCCACTCAGTGCAAATATTCATATGCATGAAAATTATGAATATGTATAATTATTTTCTTTTATTAATATTGGTATTTCTTTGTATAAGCCGTATCACTATAATAAGTATGGCACGTATCACTTGGTATGATATCAAAACTGCTCAAGAATTTAAACGGTTTGGTTTTTTTTTATATAAGGACACGTCAATTTCACTCCAGCTCGCCTGTTACGGTAGAATAAAGAAACTCACATACCTAACACGAACTCTAAAAACATTACACACTTTTTGGCAGTAATGTAAAATACCCCAATGAATTGAAATCTCTCAATCGATTAATTAAAACACTCCACACTGATAAATAATCTATATCTTCAAACATACAAGTCACACATGAAATATATATTATGCTGATAAAGCCCATACTCACTAGTCTGATCACATAAAATCACTTTATAGCCCACTTTACAAGTGATACCACAGTGATAAAAGATTTACAGTCTGGCACAAATTCGATTCTTATCTTCTAGAGCGGATTATATGAAGAGAATATTGTTAGATATCAAAGAGACCACTAATTTAGTGATTAGACAATTAGTGTAATTTGCAGGAGGTTTTTGCCTCTTTTACAGGTAAGTATGTAAGAACATATAAGTATCACTACTAAGTCACAATCAAAAATTTTGCACAATACCTCTTCCGAGCGTTTTTTTTTGTCATATAGAGGACACGTCAATTTGACATCACCTCGCCTGATGGTAAACTGAAGGCAAAGTCTCAGGAAAGAGGGTCACCATTACATACACGTACCATGTCAACAATGGTGGCACTCAGCTTGACGGCCTCATCAAAAGAGGATTGTCTGAGCACCGCGTGACACCCACCGGTCCCACTAGTGCTGCGACCACAATCTCTCCTGCCCGGCTATGCACTTGCTGACCCCTGAACGCAATCCAACCGAGATTGGATTACTACGGAGGGTTTTATGCAATCGTGCACGGTGGTACCCAACCGGCCGAAATATGTGATAGATTATGCCATCAAATTTCTACCACCAGTATGAGTGATGAAGGGACTCGTGGCTAAGTGGTAGCTGAGTTGGTTAACACATTGCAACACTCATTAGGTCGTCTTAGGATGGGTGATTGACCACTCCGTGCCTCGAAGAAGTACGTTAAGCCGTCGGTCCCTATAGTCAGACAAAAATCTATGGTAGTTGTTACGGATAGTTGGAGCCCTAAAAAGGCCAGCAACTGGTTTAACTGCAGAAGTTCTGAAACTTCGTGAACTGTTAATTCCATACACGGTGGTTGCAACGATTTGAATATGAGTAAATGAAGGACACTAATTACCCTACCTTATATTCGAAGCCTTAATCATAGTTGTAAACATAAACATAAACCGGCGAAATGTGGGTGCTAGCACCTCTACCTACCCCTTCGGGGATAAAGGCGTGAGTTTATGTTTTTATGTTAAAGCCCGTATACCACCGAAGCACTAATCTTGAATCTAAAATTTGCCATCCATCACTCTTCAATCCCTAGCCAGTAATTTAACTAATTACTTAACCTGAACAAAGCAAAAAATACCACACTGATCGATCGTTCTTTTTTAAACCTAAACAACCAAGCCCTTTTTTGACTGGCACTCAATATTCCCATTCCAATTTAAGTCAATTCCCGATTCAATATATTTTATCAGCGGTTTCCCAAACCCACTAACTGTTCCCACAAAAGCACACCCGGCACTATAAAAGGTAATCTGCATGTCGGGGGAGCCCCTGTTTATGGTATAAACAGGGGAAGCCCATTAAAACCATTTTATTGTCTCTTTTACGTCTTTCTAGAGATAAGCGATATTGTGGACTGGATTCTAGGGAGCTAAATGTTTGTGGTTTTATCTGATTCTCCGTGGAAGGTAGTGAAGGCTAAGTACATAATACATGTTTGCCTATCGTATAATAAGTGATTAGACCAAGGATATACATACATACATATAATCACGCCTTTAACCCCGGAGGGTTAGGCAGAGGTGAATTAACACTCACATTTTACCAATCTATATTCGGTCCCACGTAATAGGGGGTGAGCCTATTGCCGTACTCCGGGTACTATTGTTGAGTCAAACTCAAAGTCAAAGTCAAAAATCATTTATTCACTTACAAAACGTCAAGTTTAAAAAAATCTCGACTAGTTTAGCAAATGGACCACACCGGTTCGAAACGCGGCCCCGACCTGAGAAGGCTCCGGCAAGAAACTCAGCGGGCATTTTTTTTTTGTCAATTTACAAACATTTGCTTAGTCAGTCGAGTCATGCATCTGAAGCTGAGCCTGAGCTGTACGTATCTGTCTGATGTTAAAGTTAATCAGCCCTATCCCTTAGTCGCCTTGTACGACACCACATGGGAAGAGAAAGAGTACCCCAAATTCTACTCTGCCGGGAATTCTACCTAATATTATAAATGGAGGGGATTGTAGAACAAGTTACTATTTTAATTACTTCAGGTGAAACTATTAAATAACAGACAAGGTCCTATCACAGGCTCTACTCTCAATCTTGGGAGGTCAGAAGTCAGTTACTCTTCCAAACCAACTGACTGATGGCAAGCAGACTCCATAATGGTCTCCCTTACCAGATTCCATAAACATCTGTAATATAAGAGCGTTTTCACACTATCCGATACCGGATATCCGATATCGAAGGAAGTCATATGTATAGCATATGCATTTGTCTTTCACATTATCCGACCCGATATCGGATCACAGAGACTAAAAAAGCGACTGCAAGAAATTTTTAATCTTAATGACATTTTCTTAGTTACATGTCTTTTAGTTAGAAGATGACGCTGATCACGAATATAAGAAAAAAACTCGATACTATGTCATATAAGTCTTCAGGCTTTCACGGCCGGCGTTGCATGTAGAATATACTGCTTCCGGGCTGGTTGGACCTTGCCTCGCCGGCGGCTGACGTGCGAGTGGCCGTCTCGACTCGCACGTCAGCCGCCGGCGAGGCAAGGTCTCCGAAGTTGTCGTCGCCCGGCCCTGCGCCACTGAAGATGTCGACCGCAGTGATCGACGAAACGTCTGGAACGCAAGTTTCACATGGACCACGGCCAACCAGCCCGGAAGCAGTATATTCTACATCGATACTATGTCATGTCGATAAGGTCGAAAATTGCTTGATTTTATTCATCCCTAGCATCCCTAATTAGTCTGTGCATTTGCCGAAAGCCAAAACCGATATCGGATGAATGTGAAAACGCTTTACGCGTTACTGCGTATTTTTTATATTCAAATTTCCTGAGTGGACCGACTGTACCAAGAAAATACCAGTCTCTACCCAAAAATCGACGTTACAAAGCAGTATACTGCATTATAATACAGTAAATCTTGAGAGTGGCTGCAGATTTCTTCGTGTATATATTCATATTTCCCAAGAATTACTGAACCATGTTTTGTGAAAGTAATTCTAGTGGAAAAATTGTATGAATAACTTTGCGTTTATTATTTGGGAACAGCGAAATAAAAAACACCAGTAAAGGCCAAGATCGTTTTAATTAACTTTTTACAGTGCCGAGGAAAACAGCCTTGTATTTAATATTTGGGGAGATACCCGGTGTAAACTTTATAATGTTGCTCGCAAAGAAATAGAAGTATGAATAAAATTTATAGGCGGACTGTACAAAATAGAACAAGATGGATTGCATGCTTCAAGACAGGGAAATTCCTGTTTTCGGTTTTTAAAAGGGTAGGTACCTACCTACTAGTTACGAAAATTACTAGTAATTTTATGAACCCTTCCAGTTAAGATAAATTACTTGAAAAGTGAGCAGAATAAGAATCGGGGTTCGCGTCGATATCGATAATGTAATAATTAGGATTCAAAACCGGGACCTCTCGATCGACGGCCCTCTTAACCACTAAGCTACTGATTAATTACAAATCCAGATACAGTCTTTAATCCATCTACAAACTTTCAATTTAATTAATTCATTAACTAAAATATGAACGAACTCCACATTATAGGTATACAGCGTGCTAACGCTAATATCATATTGATCCCTCTAGCTATGCGTAAAAAAATACACAAGACGAAACTTCATTAAATTACCCGTATAGTGTAAACCCCTTTCTGCGGTTAGCTTCGGGGTTAAAACTCTCGTTCCGTATTTAACTTACATCATGCGGTTATCTCCTGGCAGGTTACCTGCGGTTACAGTACCTGGGAGTACGAGGAGTGACGACTTTTGAGGGTTAACTTCGAAACCCTCATAATATGGAGGATGTTTGCTCATATTTCATTAGATTATAATATCGTTCACCACTAAAACAAAATAATTATAAATAATTGAAAAATCTGTAATTTTGCGTAATGAATTATTAATGTTCGTTGAAAAAAGATGTTAAAAATATTTGAATATGATTATAAGAATTATATTATATTATCTGTGATATTATCTACATTTAGGTGACTAGGATAGACTGGATACGTTAGGGGATCGGGGCTATGACGCACATAGGGCTTTCCTATTATTATTTTTTGAACTTTATGCTCAAGTACATAGGCAGACTTAATGCCGTAGGTATTCTCTACCATTCAACCAAAGATACTGCAGAGATAAGTTCAGTAGGTGCATAATTGACAGTGACATTAATTTAAGCTATAACTAGGTCTAGTACTGTGAAGTATTAATATACTTTCACACCCATACTACAGCATGAAGATACGAATATACATACCTAATCATAAATAGATATACATGCATATACTTAAATGAATATACTCACACATATACACATACATACGCAATATATCCTACCACAGATACTAGATACCTAAATATATTTATGAGATCACTGTTTCGATGAATCAATTTTATTTATTACAGGTCACTGCAGGCTCACTGCCTGTGCTAAGCAGTTTAATTTCAGACTAATTGAATAATTCGTTGATAAATCTTAACTTATAAAATCCCTGCTTCCCATCTTGAGAACAGCTTTATCGTTATTATTAATCCTTTTTTTTCTAGTATCTGCTTTGAAGAAAGTTCGTACAGAATGAATAATTATGAATATTGCAAGCATAGCCTCGAACCAGCTATTTAAAGAAATAGTGACCAATGTACTAACGACAATCGTGTACCACAATAATACGCCACGTGGCCACCCCATCTCTTCCTGTTTGTATCGTAAAAGGGGACTAAGGGGGGGGGGGGGGGGGGTTCTTCATCTACAGTAAACACAGCTCATGACCAAGTGGCCACTTGACGGCAATAGGCTCGTCCCCTATTACGCGGGACCGAAAATCATAGTTGGCGAAATGTGGGTGCTAATACACCTCTGCCTACCCCTTCGGGGACTTACGCGCATGAGTATATGTATGCATGTATGTACATATATTTATACCACTGATGCTGAAAGAGCTTTAAGTTCGAAATATTTTAGTGAGAAGACGATAAAGTTACAATGAAATTGTTACAGTCCATGAAATTTTATAGAAAATGTTTCGAAATTAAATTAAGCAACTTAAAACTGGCTGCAATTTCTTGAGTTTAGTTTTAGACTTATGTTTAGTGATGGGAAATACATTTAATAATTATATCGATAAATATCAAATTTGTGGAGGGTTTTTTAAATGGTGTAAGGGCTACCTCATAGTATTATGGTCCTTTGGTATACCATGTTGAAATAAAGGAAAATGAACATTTATTCTCATATCTAAAATCTATTTTGAAGCTAAATTTAATACACATTTCAAAATTACCTATATCAAAATCAAATGTACTTTCTGAAATTCTTTAGATATTTTCATAAATTTAGATGCTTCAGAAACCTTTTATCATTATTAGAATCTTGTTTGATAAGTAGGACTTACTTAATACTTACTGCCTAGATTATTCGAACCGACTGAGCCCGGTCTCCAAGGCCCATCTTAGCGACGAGCCTACTTAAATCTAACTTATCTTCTCGATAATATTTTACACGATAAAGAGAACCTAACCCCCTCACTACTGTTATCCAAGAGCTCGTCGAGCATAGCGCGCGGGCCAAAATTTCAACAATTGTATTCATCTGCCTTTGTTCAAGTGCCAAGTTTTTGAATTATATCCCTCTGATACTCATGCCCTACAGATTCATTTTATTAGAGATTTGGATTTTAGTTTATTTTGTTGGGAATTTTACGGGATTGTGTACTTGATAAGTTCTTTAAGCTGGGGGTTAGAGTGGAATTGGGAAAGTTAGGGCGCCAGAGAAATAAATTTCGAACTTACTACAATCCCGGGTCCTTTAAGCAGGGCGTAATAAAGCATCCAATGAGTCATCACAGCAATAGCCACAATTGTAGGATAATTTGTAGCTGCAATGGTGACCCTCACTCCTGAAACACCTCGCTACAAGCTAGCTAAAGTTAAATAAAGCATCCTATCTAAGAAAAAAATAGTTATGAACTTAAACTAAACTAGATCGTTTTGTTCACAGGAACCGTCTTGAAAGTAACGCAGAGCACTGGTCTGCGCTTTTACTGTCACTCCGAGAGCTCACCGAGTGGGTCATCAGGAAAGAGACAGAGTTAAACGCTCTGGCCCCTCCTCGAGGGGACCTGCCAGCACTGCTCAAGCAACAGGTAAGATTGCTTTTGTATTATCAACATTTTCACAGAGACACAGGCTTTTTTAAAAGTCATAGACCTTAAAGGCTGAATGAACCAATCTAAAATGAGGAAAAGTATAAAGCCAAGACAAGCCAAGCCAAATCAAGCCGTTATAAGCCTATGTATTTAGCGGCTTCCGAGTTCCGAGTTGAAAATTTCGGATGCAACCAGGTACAACGCTAAAATACGATGACAATGGGAAGAAATCAGCTGACATACCTACTACTATGTTTATCGACACTTCAACGTTTTGGATAATAAAAGAGATAAAAAATCCACTCTGCCGATACAAAAAGAAAAACACAGGCAGCTCTGCGCCATCCGAAAAGTTGCCGAGTCTAGGAATGTGTATGTGAAGTGATTTGAGCAGCCGTCAACTAGCTAAACGACGCCATTTTGGTCACTGCCGCGCCACAAAATGGACGGCGGAGCAATTTAAACAGAAATAATTGTCGGCGCCCCAACTTGTGTATTTGTTTGGTTTTGCATACGTTTTAGTTTATATTGTACATTCTATTCTATCTGGGAAATTTTAGGATTTATATTTTTTTATTATCTTTTACAATAGTTCCACTGATTTGGATTATTTCTATTTTATTGTGTTCGATTGTGTCAGACTAAAGTTCATTTCAAAGAAAATTTAAAAAATTACCCAAGCCGACAGAAATAACTTATTAAAAGCATAGAATAAACCTATAATTTTAAGTAGCATGAAATGATACCACACAGGTTAATGTAACGAAGAATTCCATGTAGCGATCGCTCGTAAGTCATATTAAGTGAGTATATGGGACTTACTGGCCTACTCAGGTTAGCAAATAATTGGTCTCCGACCTTTAGTATGCAACTTCACTATTTGTGCATTTGCTGGTAGTTCATTCATTGCAGTGTCAGCTTAAGTTCTTAACTAACTAACTAACTAACTGCTTCTGTCATAGCGAAAGCCGCTTAAGAAAATAAATGTAAAATTAAATACTCGTAGCTTATAATCCGGCATTATAATCTACCAAAATAAAGTTGTACTGCATCTCAAATTTATTAGTACAACATGTCAAATATAGAATATTTATTATCGGGAAAGCTTCGGCTCACATCAGTTAAATCAGCCACGTGCTGGCGCCATTTTGATAAAATAGCGGACGTGCCCGCTATTTTATCAAAATGGCGCCAGCACGTGACAGTCAAACAAGCGTTTTGAGGTTAGGTTTAGGATTTAGTTTTAATTAGTGATGGTTTTGTATGTGGTTCGATATTTAATGTCAACTTGCAAAAATACAATTTATTGGGAAAGGGGAATTTATATTTCCTGTTTCAATTTTCCTTCTCTTTTTTTTAACATTTTCATTATCAGCGAGACCGTCTCTCCAAAAAAGCCAACCAGTCTAAGCAGAATTTTTTAATCTACCCTCCTAATTCCAGGATGACCACCGCGCGTTTAGAAGACAGCTGGAAGACAAGCGACCAGTGGTCGAAAGCAACCTTCTGAGCGGCAGGCAGTACATCGCCAATGAGCCGCCATTATCAGACACCAGTGATACTGAAGGTAAGAAAATTCATCCCTTATAATAATTAATAAATAAGCCTTTATTGCTGTTAAAATATTACAATGTTTAGGTAAGTAAATAAGTTGACAGTCGGTGTTTTTTTTTTGAAGTGAAAACTTCTTTAGCGGCGTTGGATGGGAGTAAAATGTTAAGGAAGCGTCAGGATTAGTTGACCTTTGAACCGTAACCGACGACTGACGTCATACAAGATTAGGTACAGACTATGTATTTTGCAATTTACAATAGATATCGCCGTAGCTTAAACGGTTAGCACGTCGACTGTAAGTCCTTATAGTTTCAGATAGTATCGGGTTCAAACCACCTGGCCTTCAGGGATTTTTTGTGATTGTTTTTTCTTATTATAATTTATTACCTTTGGTGACTATTTTTTCTTTTTGTAATTTATTACTTTTTATGATATTTTTGTCTTTTTGTAATTTATAATTTTTTGTGATTATTTTTTCTTTTTAAAATTTATTAATTTCTTCTGACAGAAAATTAGCAGAAAATAAGTGATAGGTTCTATGATTAGCGCTATATTATAGGTATGGTATGGTATGTTCTTTTTTATCTTTTTCTATGTATATAACGAAGAAAGAAAAAAAGAAAATGTTTTCACTTCTGCCGGCACTCCCAGAGTGCAACCCGTCTTTTTTTTTAATCAACAGCTTGTCTGTCGACGAAGGCACCCTTTATGACTTCCATCTATTTCTATCTTTCGCTATCCTCATCCACTCTGGACCGGCACCTCTTCTAATGTTATCTTCCCAGCGTTTCTTTTGTCGCTCTCTGCTTCTTTTACCGTCCCTTGGATATCACTCTGATATTATTCTTGTCTAGTTTTCAGTCCGCTTTCTTACAATGTGTCTTGCCTATCGCCTTTTTAATGTTTTGCATATATTTTTCGCCTCTTTTTTTGTAATGCTCTTTATGTTTTTTCTTGGCCCCGATCACACTCCTCTCTATTCTTTTTTGATAGACATTTATTTACTCATGAGACATCTCTTATAATAATCAGCTTAAATTATCATAATTTCTTACTTAATATCATAAACCTGAAAGTTCGGATGTTTGTTGCTCAATTGCGCCAGAACGATTAAACAGATTCTGATGAAATTGGTCATACCTAGATATTGTCGTCTTAAATAGCACATAGGCAACTTTTCATCCCAGGAGTAGATTCTATAGTCACAGAAAATCATCATCTTACAGAGAGGGATATGGACTATACCTTCGGCCTTGCACTGCGACCCACAGACGGCGTGCGGTTGAGTCGTTTCGAGTCCGACATAACCTCCCTCTCCTGCTCCGGCGGGGGCATTTTCCGCACGTTAAAAAAGGGGTCTTCTACTCCTGCGAGTACCTATACCTAATTGCATCGAAATCGGTTCAGTGGTTTAGGCGCGAAAGTGTAAATAACATACAGACAGACATTCGCATTTATAATATTAGTATTTTATTTTATAACATCTAAAACCTGCAGTCCCTATCTAATTCAGGCCGAATATTGCTGTCATATCCAATATGCAAATATTATCACCGCCGATCACCAATCAAGGTGGGAAGTGTCCGGCCATCCGGAACAGTGGGTCGTGACGTCACCGATGACGTCTACAGACAGCCACACAATAGTGGAATATCGATGTTTTGGCAGAGGGATCGAAACGTGTGACTGACAGGTGGAATAAAATTTCCATCTTGTTTTAGGAAAAAATATTGAAGGTATTTTGAAAAAAAAAAAACAAACATGAAATTTACGAATATATTTTCTAAAAAAACGCTGGCAGTAGTGAGGGACTTCACTTCTTCTTTAGACATAGAACCCTAAAGCATTAAGAGCCCTAGCAACCTTACTCTAGAAGATCTGGGTCTAGATATCTATGCAGTTGCAATAGAAGCCTTTAGAACAGCCTTCACAGTATCTTATGTCTTATTAAATATTCCGGTAAACCTTTAAAATCCATAAACCTTTCAGCCTCCACGTTCAATAACTTCCTCTTAGAAACTTAAAATTACCTATACAGGACATAATTTACCTTACTGTCCCATTCAGTCGAACAGCCTAACGATCTCTTTAAGATGTTTTACAAAAAAAAAACTCTCGAATTCTAGTGTAGATATTGCATATTAGAAACTCATTTTCAAATTGAAATATCGTATTTATATTTAACAACAAACACCAAAAATACAAATCATTCGCAAACAACTGAAACCCCTCACAAAAGCGCAGCTGAAACAAAGCGCTTAGCGAATGAAATGAGTGAGTGAGTGAATGAATGAACGACTGAACGCAATTAGAATTGTACCGGCTCGCTAATTGCGAATTCCGTGCCGGCAGCCGGGCAGGCTCAATCAATATAGTTTGCATTCACAAGGTGATAGGAATCGGCTTGCCAATCTAGCAACAGCGAAGATTGATTGAATGTGGAATGAATGGATCGATTATGTTTTTAAGTAGTCAGTGGGGGGTTAAAAGCGTTTTGATGGCCACCTATTTGTGGTGTGTTTGGTCGATGAATGACTGTGTTCAATGTTAATCTTTAATGCCTGTTTGGAGAGATTAGTGGGTATACCTACCATGCAAGCGATCATAGACCACAATTTTCGCTAACTAATCTACTTACGATCATTTGGCAGACACCAGCTCTTACTTAGGCTCTCAACGGATGGACACATAATCTCACATTCATCTGAATAGCATTAGCCAACTGCCAAGCACAAAGCTGATTGCCAAGTAGGTAGTAATACTTAGTAAAGAGACATCAGGTCTAATTGGATTTACTCCAAGTTTTAGGTCAAGTCTTATTTGTGTAACACACCAGTAAAAAAGAGCAAATGAATTAATGCAAATGACCAGGTCAATCTCAAATCATACACCACCTAAAGACTTTCTGAATCAACACGATAATATGCTACTTTCCTTCTCTTGGGTGCGTTTTCTAAGACGCTATGTTTAAAAATCCACATTACACATAGAAACTTGAGTGTACACCAATGTCAGAAAATTAAATAATACCGCGATACGCCCTTTTTCGCGTTCGCGCCAAAATTATTTATTTTTATATGAATGTTTTTGCTTGGTTACATTTTACAAGACCTTTAAGCCATGTCTTCATTTATACCTACTCATAATTATATATCTTCATTTGTTGATTATGATAATAAAAAGTGGATGATGATAATGACGACGATGATGATGATGACGATGACAATGAATGATGATTGCTGCCTCAGTAAAGTTGTGGGCTTTAATAAATATGGAACGAACACAAAATTTTACAATTTAAAGAAATATTCCACTTACCTACACTTCAAAAAAAAACAAAATCAATGTTTTATTTGCTTCGAATTTGCTTCTGTGAGTTGTCCAAGACGTTATGTCTAAAAAACCACATTTTAATACATAAATTAATTCACATCAATTTCGGTAAATAAATAAAACCGCTATGCGTCTCAGTTCGTGCCAAAAATACGCGCCAAAATTCCGACATCGCTCTAGAAATATTCGATCAGAATCCAAAGAAATCAAAGTTAAATCGATAACGTATTCAAGCGTACCGGATGTCCATTCACGACTATTCGAATCATAAATTTGAAAATGGAATCTCGGTGGACCAATAGTCTTCGCAATTTGAAATACCTATACCCTATTGCGGGTGGTGCCGTCAATTTTGAACTAGAATTAGAGGTCGAGGAATGAGAGGTTGCTTTATTTACTGTCCGTAGAAGTAATGAAATTCTGGTGCCGCCCCCGTAAGTCATGGAAATCTTTTCCCAATTTAATTGGTACACAGTAGAATGGAACAGTGTGAGAGATTATATTCAATATTTCATGCAAGGACAGATCGCAAGCACAATTAGAATGACATTACGGTAACGATTACCATTTAACTTCACAGTCCGAAAAGAAAAGCAGGTAAACTGTCTTAATTTTAGAGTCCTAATGGTCCCATAAACCCATTGCCGATCAAACACACGTAATGTGCCTATATAAAAATGTAATCCACTTTAGTTATAATAAAAAAACTCAATACTCAACAAACATTTTCAGCCCTTGTAAATCTCCCAGAAGCACTATCTATAGCAACACAAAACAGAACTCAATAAGAGCATTCAAATAAACCTGCTTTGCATCCAATATTTCAGGATTACAGACAGCCGAAATCCTTTAACAAAAATTTCTCACCAAAAAGATTCGACGTAAAACATCCAATACAACTAGTAAAATGCCAAAGAGTCGACTATACTCGTAAGTCGATTGGCTGGATAGCTCTCGATGTATCGACTGAAAATTGAAAGTACCGAGAGTTCTACTCTGTGGCGATATTTTTTACAAATTTTTGAGAGTTTTTGAGAGAATTTGAACATAAATACTTAGATGTTTTCATACCGCGAGTTTTTTGGGCACAATTTTTTTAGACTGAGACGGCCTAACATGTAAATCTAGACAGACAGAAATACTGACAACGAAGTACCTACTTAGTCCTATAAAGATTCCTTTTTCACTTTGTCCTTTTGGGTTCCTTACTTTTGAGTATTCTGTTAGTAGCACTATTATTATTAATACTACGCGTAGCACTATTATTCATTATTTTTTTGTAAGTGCGCAAATCGCCTAGAATAACCCCTCCCCCCCCCCTCTCCGTATGCAGTATCAGGTTACGTCGGACTCGAACCGACTAAACCTCACGCCGTCCATGGGTCGTTTTGCTAGACCGTAGGTGCGTATCCCTCGCACGCCGGCTGACCCAGGGACTATTAATTATTCTGTGGTAGTAGACAAAACAGCCTTAGCCTCCCTCGTACGAAACCCATGGGTAATGGGTAGATAATAAAGCACTTACCTCTTTTATTTTACTTCGACCCAATTATGTATTTTATGATCATAAAATAAAAACTACACAAAATGTACCAACCACGGGTACCAACATAAAAAACACAGCTTGCAAAATTACTAAACCGAAAAAAAATGTAACAAGATGAAAAAAATTGTATAATATTTCGGTCTACGGCGCCAGCGTCGCTGCCGAGTGCCTCGTTTAGATTCGTGCTCCAGTGACAAAGCGAGTGGACTTGAAAACTACTGGTTTCATAAAATATAGGGCAATTTTTAGCTGGTTCGAGTAGTTTGCTGGGCTCGTTTAAAATAAGAATGATATTTTTTATAATGCATACATAATATTTCTTTGAGTATTTTTACAATCATTACCTACTATTAGTATCTATTTCAAACTATTTACAAACAATATCTATGTCTGTTTAACCGCATGCTAGAACAAGTTAATAACTACATTGAAAATAAACTTCATTAAAAAAAAAAGACGGGTTGCACTCTGGGAGTGCCGGCAGAAGTGAAAACATTTTCTTTTTTTCTTTCTTCGTTATATACATAGAAAAAGATAAAAAAGAACATACCATACCATACCTATAATATAGCGCTAATCATAGAACCTATCACTTATTTTCTGCTAATTTTCTGTCAGAAGAAATTAATAAATTTTAAAAAGAAAAAATAATCACAAAAAATAATAAATTACAAAAAGACAAAAATATCATAAAAAGTAATAAATTACAAAAAGAAAAAATAGTCACCAAAGGTAATAAATTATAATAAGAAAAAACAATCACAAAAAATCCCTGAAGGCCAGGTGGTTTGAACCCGATACTATCTGAAACTATAAGGACTTACAGTCGACGCGCTAACCGTTTAAGCTACGGCGATATCTATTGTAAATTGCAAAATACATAGTCTGTACCTAATCTTGTATGACGTCAGTCGTCGGTTACGGTTCAAAGGTCAACTAATCCTGACGCTTCCTTAACATTTTACACCATAGATATAGTATATCCAGAAAAATACTAAATCTATGTTTTACACCCATCCAACGCCGCTAAAGAAGTTTTCACTTCAAAAAAACTATATTTAACAGATTTTAACGCTCATCATCATCACCTGCCCTGGTCCCAAATATTTGGGGTCGGCACAACATGTCATTCTCCTCCATAAATTCCTATCAGATGTCATTTCCTCTGTTACTCCCTTCTTTGCCATAACACCATTCAAGCAATTCATCCATCTTTTCTTCCCTCAAAGCCCTCTACATTCATACTTTGAACCTCCTTACAACATTACTTTCCTCTCTTCTCATAAAAAAATCCAGGACAGTCGCTCGCTTCTCAATTTTTAATTCACTGGTGCCACTTTCAAACTTCCTTCAGTTAATCCTTCCTTATTCTGTCCATTCTCATCACACAACACATCCAGATTTTATCGCTATCGATATTAAAAAGAAACTCATCATAACTGCTGAAGAGTAAAGGAAACGACACGGGCTCTAAAAAATGTATTAGGTATTTATTGGAAAATTAAAATCTTACTATCCCAAATTAACCCCCAATTTCTATCAACAGCGGGCCGTGAGAATGAAGGTGACTCCCGAGGGTACCGCTCTGCTGAGGAGCAGGCCCGAGAGCTGGCCCGATCCATCCGGCGGGAGGTGGCTAAGTTAGCAGACAAGTGGAACTCTCTGGTGGACAGAAGCGACGCCTGGGGACGGTGCTTGGATGATGCAGTACAGGTATGTGGAATTATGAGTTGTGTTATTTTTAGAAATTATGAGTTGTTTTATTTATGGGGAATTAAATGAGTTGTATTATTTAAAGGAATTATATTATGAGTTGTTCTACTTTCAGGATTCATATGTGTTGTGTTCTGTTTAGGAATTATAATATGAGTTGTGTTATTTAGGTGTCTTGTTGAAGGTATGGTGTTGTTAGATTTTTGGTAGGTGGGTTTACTGGGGATTTGTTTTGTTGTTAGTATAAATAAATTGTAATTCCTTAGGGCAAAGATTACATTGATTTTCTCTTACTTTGAAGTTATGAACCTATACCAACCTTTTTAACTGTCAAAGACAACTTGGAAGTCGTTTCAAAAGTTGCTTTTCAAAATAAAAATTCTGTGGAGAAGTTGTCAATACTAAACTATATTAAAATATACACCATCATTAATTAATTTAATGTTATTAAAACTAAAATCATCCAATTTACATAATGTGACTTAAATTTAAAGTGAATATTTATCGTCCTGCCATCTTTGTTGACAAATGGTAACTTATTATTGGTCAAGAGCAGTCAAGAGCTCCTATCGAACATTGGTTCTGTCTTCCAGTTAGTTCGAAGCTATCAACATAGATGGCGCTATTCTCAACTTTGGGCACGAATGAATGGACGTCTTCATTTCAAAAGACCTCATTCAATCAGCCAGTGAGCCGGACTTCCTGTACATAGTTCCACATTATATTGAGTTGTTGATGTATATTTGATTCGTGTCGTAATTTGTATGCAGTATCACGTCCTAATTTAAATATGTTAACATGCTGAATATGCAATCCGTGTGTTTGTCATAGATTTGATATATTTTTAGGCAAGTAAAATACACCCCTACATTGGCAGATGATGTAGTTATGTTTTCATTCAGACAGAAAATTGATAGATGTGAATTAACTTTAGTAAAATCAATAATTCCGTGAACTGAAGGAGAGGCCGCCACCTTCCCTTCAATAATGTCAAATCATTTTAAATTTATCTTTGAGTTTAGTAACAAGTTACAAAATGTTTTAATGGTCTTTGATTCGAAATAAAACAATATGAGTTATTTTATGGTTGTCTTTTCAAATTTTCATAGATTACCGTGGCAGAGACGAACGTTTTGACTTATTGGGTCAAACTGACAAATCAAAAAACACCCATATCGATTACTTTTTGAGTTTTGCGACCAGACCATACAGACGGATCCTGTATTTTATATTTAAATATTTGTGTCGCATGTCGCAACAAGCAAGACAGTACAATAGCACTATAGTGGCGCCGCCCGGCCGCGCCCTAAATAGCGACGGCTCAATCAACTATGTATTGCTAAAAGGTCTGCTACCCGGATGTACAAACACTAGATGTGGCAAGATAAAAACGGGCTGCAATCAAGTGTGAGACGGGAGTGACGGTTCCGTACAGGAGTTATGAATAAAGCTGGCCCCTGGTTAGTAAACGTATGGTGGGTGTCCCAAGGTAGAGAACTGATGATGGAAAAATCTACCTGAAGTAGGTATACTGGATACAGAAGGCGTTGGACTGGATGCTGTGACGTACATTGGGGGAGGCCAATTGCCAGCAGTGGACTGTGATTGGTTGATTTATTGAAGATAAAGAAACTCTTCAATAGTTAATACACTAAATTATGTAAACATAAATACATCTATACAAATAACTATAAATAAACTTGGAGTGTCTGTTTGTAATATTGAAATAACCGTTTTTTACTGCATGCATATGAATATAATACGGTACATACAGTAAAATAACATTTTTTACAGTTTTTGTCTGTCTGTCTGTTTTCTTTTTCTTCTTCATCCTACCGTTAATCCCAGTCACATTCGAAGCTTTTCAACTTGGAGTCTGGGTTCCGCTTTTTACCAGTCTAAGTGCGGATTTGGCTAAGCTTCGATATTTTCCGTGAAGCGACTGCCATCTAACCTCCACAACCCAAAGGCGATATCGAAGCATTGCAGCTAGACCAGTTGTTGGATTTTTGAGGGCTCTACTACCCGTAACGACTGCCATACATGTTTGTATGACAACCGGGACCGAGGGCTTAACGTCTCTCCGAGGCACGACCAGACCAATGCAAATACCCATATTCATGCATACAAATATATGGTATTAAAGTTCAAATTGACTTTTTAGTATTATTTCGAATCATTTGAGTATGAAAATGTGTTGTCTTTAGACCTTTTCAGGCATTTTTTTAAAAAATTCTGCGTTTGAACCATCCTTGTTCTGCAAGGATTATTCTAAAAAAGGGAATTGGTGAAATGAGGTCAGCTGTTGTCGAGATTTGCGCTTAGCAACACACTCAGCGATTCATTTTTATATTATAAAAGATCTAGTCTACGCTCAGGCGTTCTACCAGCCACATCTATAGTTCCTAACTCGCGGTAACAGAATGTATGCGATGCGAGGTGCGTCTGAACCTTTAATTGTCATTGATGCAGCCAAGTCTCGCTTCACAAGCGCTGATACGATCGGATTCACATATATACCACGCGACGCATTCTGCGGGAAACACATTCACTCACACACATCATCCCTAGCACCTCTACACAGAGGTGTATTAACACCCACATTTCGTCAACTAAGATTTTCGGTTACACGTAATAGGGAGCTAGCCTAATACCGTCTATTGGGCACTTTGTCTTGGGCTGTATGTTTACCGTCGGATATAGATCACCCCTATCCACTCATACCCACAACAAGAGCTGGAGTGGTCCTATTGTACTCCATCGGGATCCAACATGGATCTTCTATAACGTAAATCACTAAGCGCATCAATTAACTATTCTAACACACAACAGTTGACTCTGTTGAGTTGTTTGAGTCATAGACGTTCAGCGGGGCAAACCGTCACGGGGCTGCCCGCACACAAAGCCCCGCACATTGCTCGAGAAGGAGCAATTGTTTCTCAGACACACACACGTCTTGCTCCGACATGCAGTGTAAAACGGCTTATACCGCATACGTGCATTTGAATCAATCGTTATGTCCATTTAGTTTATATAATTTGGTAAAAGACGGATCTTTTAAATACCATTTAGATCGTACACAAGCACACGGCCCATATGATTAAAAATGTTTACCACCATAGCATATGGAAGTGTGCAACACCAGAAGTGGTACACTCGTGCTGTAGAAAACTTCTTGAAGAACCCCATATTGTAGTCGCTTGGTAAAATAACAGCAGGGAGTTCATTCCATAGCTTGAGCGTGCGTGGGATGAAGTTCCTTCCTTTCATACCGCACGGTGCGCACCGTTACCGGTCGCAATGTGTGAGGACTTCCAATATTACTCGTCAATCGACATGACATGAATTAGAACTTGGTCTTTGACATGTGTATGCTGGATTATCATATCAGTGAGGCATCGACTCTGTGGTCAACACTACAGAGCCCGCCTTCCAACATTTTCTACTTCGCAACGTGAGATTGAAATTAAACTAGTGACACAGTAAAGTAATTATGGTGAAAAATAAAGGGGATCGACCATATATGTCACACTTCTGTACTCTCCCGAATAGTTGTGTGTTTATCGATCACTTGACTCAATCGATAGCCCTGCGCATAGGGTTGGGACAGACGTCGAAATATCGTTTACAGTAAGCACGCATTGTCACCTTCCAGGAGGTCAAGCCAGCAGCAAGTTAGCATGTAAGGTGCAGCATTTAAGCTGAGATGTCGACCTATCTAATTGTAACTAATTTAGTTACATTACGTGCGCGGCGCGTGTTTATAAAATCTATCTTTTCTATATATTTCTAAAACAGTCTTATACATCACATCCCAGTTTTTGCCAAGAATAGCCATCGGTACAAGTAAAATACACCCACTATACTCCACACTCCCCTCAATGCACTACCATTATACAAATCGGCACCCATTCGAGAATGAGCAAGGTTTCGACGCCATCAATATATCACTGGAACTATTTTAATTACACGTTCGTCCACTCGCCGCTGGTTCTAGATGAACAAACACACACGTACTGTGTACTATGTGGCTATGACGTGTTGGTACTGATGTGAACATAGTTTCATATATGTGGGATTGAAATACTTGTGGATATCTTCAGCTTCGGATCTTGAAGCGATATTGACTTATCAATACCGCTAGTGTGAGGGGTTGCATCTAGTACCTAGGTATACATGAATGATCCTTTTTTCATGCAGAAGTTCTCGCGAATAACTTCCCCCTCCCCCTCCGTTTGGCCGATGAGGCTGTTGTGTCGGATTCGAACCAACTCACGTGTTTCCTTCTTCCTATAGTCCCGGGTCCTTTAAGTGGGCCGTGAAAAAAGATCTGATGAGGCCGTCAAGCTGAGTGCCACAATTGTTAATATGGTACATGTTTGTAATGATCCTCTTTCCTGAGAATTTGCCTCAGCTTACCATCATGTGAGATGAAGTCAAATTGACGTGTCGTTTCCGGTCTCCAGATTCCCCGCCATCTTGGGTGTGGGACTACGGTGTCTCCATTTTGCCCCGAAGAGGAGAAGCATGCACTGCACATGAAAACCACGGTGCAAAATTACTCAGTAGTATTAATCACAAGTCTTCAACAAATTTATTGAACCAACTAAAGCAAATTGTCAAACTGTCAATGCATTACCGTCTCTGTATCCGTGCACACAGCACAGCTCACCACTAATTCCGTGCATATCAAGTTGCTTAGCATTTCGCCGATAACAATGCACGGCGGTTCGTTATCGACATCGTTATGCGACCACTTGCGATGAGTGCTAGGGATGGGGCTAAATGTATCGATAATATGGTTAAGTTGCAAAACTATTTGTTTTACGGCTTATGATAGGTGCTTTGTGCAATATGGTGAAAAATGTTAATATTGCCAAATAAATCTTGGTTTTATTTAAGAAATACGAAAATAAAGATGTGATATTGAATATTGACATTTGAATTTAATATTGACAGGTCGATCAATTATATCGATTATAAGTATGACAAATTCCATATGAATATGAACTTTTAATAAATAAATTGCTTTTTTTTAATTATTTGAGATTTATGCACACACAGCATAAACATAACATTAAATATAATTGCGAAAATGCTACCTACTACCGAGTAATTTTCCTTACTATCGCTAAACCACCTCACGCGGAGATATTATGACCTACTGTACTTTCGTCGATATCGATAAATATAAGTATAACGTTAGCACCCCTATACAAAAGATTCACATAGAGCCGAGCTCGTTAGCAAAACGATCGGTTACAAACTGAAATATTTTTTGTTAGCTATATCTGTTTTACATAATCGCATAGGAGTTCAGCACGACCCTGCGTTTTCAGGCGTGGATAACATTCTGTTTCATGAAAAAAAAAACGAAAGGCTTGCATTTCTCGGTACAAATTTGTAGGACTAATGAGGGAAGTTAGGTGCTATTTTCTTAATATAAGGGATAAGCTTTTTAACGCTACCTTAAATCTTTTATGACACTAAGGCTAGGTTGCACCCTCTTACTGTAACATTAACAGTGCAGTTAAAGTACTTGTCAGGTATAAAATATGTTGGGTGCCATTTGAAAACAGTTCAAATGACGTGAAAACTTGACGCTTACTGTAACCGGCCACGCTTGCCCCTCTAGACAGGTGGCAATTCGCTAGCCGGCGTTTGATGGAATAGAATGACGAATGTATGGGATTTAACGTATTTGACATGCGTTAACGACTGTCAGATACGTCAAATCCCATACATTCGTCATTCTATTCCACCAAACGCCGGCTAGCGAATTGCCACTTGTCTAAAGGTATTTGGTATTGAATTGTTAACGTCAAATTCTGTCAAACAATACACTTTTGTCTTTGTCATCAATTGTCATTAAAACTGACTGACATAAGAACTGACCGCAAATGACAGCTTATGTCTAGTATTACCATATTGAAAAAAACCATAAGGAATTTAAGGTAAATAATGTCTCATTTGACTTGCAACTCTAATAACTTTAACCTAGCTACTAAATACACCGGTGCAACACATTTAGCAGAAACCGTTAGAGTCAGTGTTACTGTTAATGTTAAATTTGACGTAAAGCTCTTATTTTAGCGATTAGTATGGTGCAACCAAGCCTAAAACAGCGTGCGGTTTTAGTCAGTTAGGATCCGATATAACCGCCTCCACTGTTTAGCGTGGGGGTCGATGCCAAGGGAAAGGGTATCAAATTCAAATTCAAATTCAAATTCAAATTCTTTATTCGGTAACAAGATATAACAATAACATTGGCTTGTGATTGGAGCCTCCTTTTAAGCAAGAAATGCTTGTAGTAGGAACTCCGCACTTCCATATCATAAATTTTATTACATGGTAAACGTAAATCAAGACAATCCGTTTTTATGTTTTATTTTGTCTCACTTAGTGTGTGTGTGTGTGTGTGTGTGTGTGTGTGTGTGTGTGTGTGTGTGTGTGTGTGTGTGTTCGTGAGTGTGTGTGTGTGTGTATGCTTGTGTGTGTGTGTGTGTGTGTGTGTGTGTTTGTGTGTGAATGTGTGCGTGTGTGTGTGGAAAAGGTAATTTCGTAAGTGAGTAGGTATGCATGAATTATTTTATGAGTGCCTCGGTGCCGTCATAGCTCATTGTTTTTAGGTATTCTATAAGAAGCTTTTTTCTTTCGTGTGTTTGTTTGTTGTGTATATGTATTATTTTGTTTAGTTTATTGTATAATTTAGCAGCACAAATAGTATATTGCTTATCAGCAAACTTAGTTTTTGTCACTGGTGTCTCCACGACAACATCCTTCCGCCTCTTTAGATTTGTGCCACTATGGCACGGAAGTGTTTTATGTATTTTTAAAATAGTATGGGTGATGTATAGTTTTCTAACAGAGAGTAGGTTACTGATTTGATAGAGATTTTCGGTAGGGAATCGAATTGGCTTGAAATACATTATTTTGATCAGCGATCTCTGTCCTCGTTCGACCTCGATAAACCTTGTTTTTATAGCGCCACCCCATACGGTTATACAATACACAAGGATGGATTGTGCAAGGGCAACATAGATTTCATTTAAGAGATTCCTAGAATGCCTTGATGTGTTATTTAAATTAGTTGGTACCACGTGTCTCAGGGTTTTGAATATATAGCCTAATTTTCTAATTCGCTTTGTTATATGTTCGAGATGTGGGAACCATGATAAGTTTTGGTCTATTATGACACCTAAGTATTTCGTCTCCAGGACTTTATTTATTTTAGGACAGGTACAGTTTACAAGTTTATCACAGGAATGAATTCTAAGACCAAGATCTTCCTTTGGTTGTGTACGTTCAGTGATGGTGAAACAAATATAGTTTGTTTTAGCTGTGTTTAAGGTCAGTAAGTTATCATTAAGCCAATGACTTATCTGAGCCAAACCTTTCTCAGCACTACACTTGACGTTTGACCAATTGTTACCATGAAACAGAACAGCAGTGTCATCGGCGTACGAAAATATTTTTGCGTTATTAACTTTTAAGTCACAGAGATCATTAATATATATTAGGAATAATGTAGGGCCTAAGACGCTTCCTTGCGGCACGCCATATGACACTACTACTTCCTCACTGGTATATTGTCCCATTCTGATCTTCTGCTTTCTGTTTGTTAGGTAATCCTTGAAGAAATCCAAAGGAATTCCTCTTATCCCGATTTTTTCTAATTTTGTCACTAGGGTTGGAACAGAGACAGTGTCAAACGCTTTTTTGAGATCTAAGAATGCTGTTATGCATTTCCTTCCCTTGTCAAGATGCTCAGTTACTAAAGCTGTGAGTTCTGTGACTGCATCCTCTGTGGATACTCCCTGTCTGAACCCAAATTGTGATTTTGATAGTAATTTGAAGTTATTAAGATAGTTAATGAGTCTTGTATTGGTTAATTTTTCTATGAGTTTTGATATCGCTGGTAAAACCGAGATAGGTCTATAGTTATTGACGTCGTCTCTGTCCCCCCCCTTGTGTATGGGAGTTATGATGGATTGCTTCAGTGGAGTTGGGAAAATACCATTTGCAAAGCAGAGGTTAACAAGATGTGTAAGAATAGGTACAACCTCCCTGCGAACATATTGTAAGAATCTGGTAGAGATATTATCACATCCTGGTGCACTGTCCACTTTCATACTCATTAGCGTTCTTTCTACTTCCTCGGGGTCGGTGTCCAAGAGCACGAGGGAATTGACTGGCGTTGGTAAAAGCTTGAGTCGATCATTAGGATTATGATTTGGTGTGAGTTGAATTTGTTCTGCTAGTTTTCTGCCTACACTCGCAAAGTAGTCGTTTACCGCATTCACAGATTCAACAGGGGTCGGTTTTATATTCAGCAATTCAGTACATGGATTTTTTATCTTTTTAGTGTATGTTATAGACTTAACATTTTCCCAGAGTAGCTTGGTGTTTGTGAGTGAGTTAGCAAGTAGTTCTCTTTCATATTTTCTTTTTAATTTTTTTAAAAGGTTGTTGCAGTAGTTTCTGTATCGGCTGTAAGTGATTTTTAATACTAGATTGTGAGGTTCATTACGAGATTTCTTTTGTAATTTGTTACGATTATTGATGCAGCGTAGCAATCCCTGAGTTACCCATGGTTTAATTATTCTTTTACTGTTAGGAATTGCTGTGGTTATAGTGCTATTTTTAATTGAGTCTGTTAATTTTGTAATGAGTTTGTCTATAACTATGTTTGGGTCCTTATATGACAGTATTTGTGGAAGGTTACTTTCTTGCAAGTAATTTAAAGCTTGTTCAAAATTTATTTTAGTGGTTGTTTTCTTAGTGGGTACATCGTTTTCTTTTATTTTTGAAAGCGTGAGTAATGTAGTGTAGTGGTCAGTAATAGAGGTATGTATTATAGCTACGGATGCAGAAGTCTTTTTCTTGTGTATCTTGATCATGAAATGGTCAAGGCAGTTTGGTTCTCTCGTAATCGATGTGTGCCCAGCTAATATCCCATACGCCGACAGCTTGCCTAGATAACTTATACGCTTTTTCCTATCCTGAGCCTTCTCTTCTTCCTTGGGTCTTATATTTATGTTAATATCCCCGGCTATAATTATGTTTTTCTGTGACAGTATTAAGTCTAGGTGTGCACAAAGCGAGTCTATAAAAATGTCAGTGTTATAGTAGGATGGGGAGCGGTAGATACATAAAATAATGTTGTCATATATTGTTAACTGTAGACAGGATGCCTCCGCCAGATATATTTCTTTGACGTTTGCTTGTATAGTTTTTTTTATATACACAACCACTCCGTCGTTTTGGTTTAATTCACGTGTTGTAGTATGTGAGTCGTAATTACTCAGTTGTGGTATGGCGTGATCAGCACTTAGTCTACACTCCGTTAATATTATGACGTCCAATTCGAAGTCAAAACCAGATAACAATGTATAAAATTCGTCGAAGTTGCAATATATACTTCTGATATTCTGTGATACAATGGATAAGTCATTATTCTTAACGTGAATATATTGAGAAAGATTTGAGGAATTGCATATAAATGAACTGGCGATCTCGAAATTGTCGATCTCATTTGATCTTTGTAATATATCATCCATTATCATTATGTTTAAATGGGACTATCATCACTCCAATACAGTAGGTAAGTATCTTTCTCAAAATCTGTGGAAATGCTAGGTGGAAACAAACTATGTGAAAGTATCTTTTTGTCATTGAATTTGGTTATTTGTGATGCGTGAGAATTAGGTTTACAATTTACTACGAATATGGTAATTACATACCATTGAGTATCATTATAATATATAATGGAGTGCAAAAATAAAGACGTTAGAACCTTATGGACCTCTAGTAAAATGCATGTATAGATGCTTGTTTCTATGTAAGTTATTGTAGTTGTTTGATAGATGTATAGTATAGTGTAAGTGAGGTATGATTGTGATAATGTATAAACATGATATTTTTGTATTGGTTTCATTTTAGCTTGTATGATGTATGTATGTGATTGGTGTGTGTAAGGGTGTGAGACAAGAGTACAGTATGCAAACAATTCTAGACAGTAACTTATTACTAGTTTCTTAACGCTAAAGTAACACAACATTCGAAGACACAAGATGTTTGAAACACATTGTTTGTGTTTCATTGCACAGTGTGCTGAGGGAAATGATTTAATAGGGATTAAATACAGATCAATTTGGTAAGTAGGATCGGAAGATAGTCATGTTTTCAACAAAAGTAGTTGAATTTGTTCTTCGTTTCTTATTGTTATTGTTGGGGCTTGATCATCCTTCCTAAGGTACACTTTGCCATAAGCCGTCCAGCAGTATTTGTATGTTCCAGCTTTCATTAGATCTCGGGCAAGGAAATACAGCCGAGATGCTTTAGCGGTTAGATGTTCAGAAAGAAAGACCGGTGTATCTTCCTGTGTTTTGGAACCAAGATGTTTATAGCACAGTTTGGATTTGTGTTTATTATTGAAGCTTTTTGCCATTTTAAGAATTTCATTCTTTAGAATGGTGGAGCCCATTTCTACGACAATTGGAGTATTCTGTTTCTCGCTATTCTTCCCACGTACTCTATAGATATCCTTAATGTCGTGTTTAGTTATAGGGCAGTCAATATTCAGTGAGAGGCACGTAACCATATTGATTAGTTCCTGCTTAGACTCGCCATTGATTTTTGGTACATTTTTTATTACAAAATTAGCCTTACGGCTTCCTACCTCCATATCCTCTATTTTACCCTCCAATAACGTAATATATTTCTTATCTTCTCTGGTCTGGGCCTCCAGCCGAGATATTTTTGCCTCGAGATCGGTATTTTGAGACATTAGAAATGCAATCGAATTTTCTATGTTTAGGTTCGATTGTTGTATATCTCTAAGCATAGCCGAAACCTGTTGAATTTCGTTCCCCTGTTTTGTTAGGAGAAGAGTAATCATATCTTTCATTTCATTCCTAAATTCGTCAAATTGCTCACCAACAGATAATTCTTCTCGATTTCTCTTCAGCCTTTGGATTCCGTAATTAGGGGGAGTCATGTAGCGGGTATTTCCATCCGCGCCTAGATCTGATTCCGAAGAGGATTTATTCAACGAAGAAGCCATAATACCGGTTAACGTGGTTAAACGATAGTTAGGGTCTTATAAATTATTATTGGTTGACCTTATACAGGAAGGAAGTGGCTTCGGTATTATCTATGCAGTGGTGTTATGATGATTTGCCGACAGTGTCGCGTGCGCCACCCGGGGGCGGGACTCCAGTTGCGCCGAGTCGCCACTCGTTATCAGGTTAGGGGGCGTGGCTAGATGCAAGAGCAGTCAGTATTAGTCACAATGTTTTTACGTACTTTGTAGGGGTGGAGCTTTTGTTGCTAGTTGTCGGATGATGTACCAGGCGCACACGCAGAGAGAAGTATCAGGAACGCCACAAGTTAAGTTTATTTAACCTCTTCTAGGTTTATGCACTCCTATTTATAAGTTTGGATTTATTACACTTAAATAACAATTAAATTATGTGAAATAATATAACTAAGCTCTTGAGACACGTTAGCACCTTACGGCGGTCCGGAGGGAAGGTATCAACTTCTTACATATATTTTTTACAGACTAGAGGTCTGATTTACTTTCCTCATTTCGCTTCTCAATCATCATCACCATCATCACGGCGTTGCAAGTAGAAAATTTAACTATTGTACCCCGAACGCGAACAAAATTCGAATTGGTAGCGTGAACGTATCCGGAGAATGGAGCAATGTGATTGGTCGCCTACCTACTGTGAACCAATCGCAATGCTCCGTTGCTTTCGATACGTTTACGTTATGAATTCGATTGTTATTCGCGCTCGGGGCGCGAATGTGGCTTACTTTACGGCAGGGACTTGCACAAAAGCCTTCTCATACCACACCAGGGCCTCGATTCTACTATAGTAAAACCATTGTCATACCAGAGACACTGTAAGAATTATCCATTTAATTTTAAATTTTAAAGTCATGTTTTTAAAGTCTAATATTAAATGGCTTTTTGTAGAGTGAATGAAAAAGTGAAATGTGACACTCTTCATTTAATTTTAGACTTTTAGCTTATAGCAATAAAGTCTAAAATTTAATGCCATTTATTGTTGTGTCTGTGTTATGACAGTTGATTTTGCTTTAGCAGATCGAGGGCCAGGTAGTTCGATCGGCTGACCCTCTCTTCCGAGTGACCCAAATTTGAAAATTCAGAAAACCTGTGTTGTTTTTAGTAGTATAGACTTAAAAAAACCCCTACAACTCCACAAAAAGCAGGTTATTGGAAAACCAACTTCAGCATAAATTCGGCCCGTGAATGTCCGCCATTAGAAATTCAATTCGATGCTCTCTATAGTTTGCTAGCCCATAACTCACTGGCTGATATCTATTTGCATATGTGTCAGTATTGCGAGTTTTAATTATATAGATAGAGGATGATAAATTTATGCTGGTAAGGGTCATGGCTCCTACAACTTGGCGACATGACATGGGGTGCTTGAGAAACAAGTTTGGGTCCGATAATTCGTAAGAATATTGGTAGACACTCCATACTGTCGCCTCAAAGACAGAAATAGAAGTAGAAATTTTAATTCGTTCGGGCGAGTTCTGGTAGCTTAGTAGTCAAAGCATTGCCCCTGTAAGGCAAAGATCGCGGGTTCGAACCCCACCTAGACCGATTCAAACTATTCCTATTTTAATCACTTTGGGCTACAAGTGTGAAGTTTTTGAGACCCCATGCCAAACGTACCTCTTAGAGAATGCACCAGCCCCTCTCGACAACTGGCAATACAATCAATGTTAGGGATTGACAAACGTTGACGGCTGTCATCAACGTATCAATACGTGTCAATCTCATACATATTATTCTACAAAATGCCGGCTAATGAATAACCACTTGTCTAGGGAGACTGGCGACCGATAGTTGAGACACTGATGAAGGTAACTTTTTATATAACCAGGCGGCAGTTGTTCTTACTATGTGTTGTTACCAGATTAGTAAAATTTTAAAACATACTAACTTCGACCGGGCATTTTACTAGAATTCTGGTGAAAAAGCATAGTTCTGCATAAATTCTTAATTTCAAAACATACCCTCATACATTATAAACTTTCACGCCTTTTAATTCCCGAAAGGGGTAGACAGACATTTCGAAAAATATAATTTTCAGTCCCACGTAATAGTGGACGATCCTATTGCCTGTTCACTTCCAAAACATTACTTTTATAGTCAGTAAAAGTACAATTCTCATTTCCTGTCATTAATCCTGACTCTGCATATCAATAGTAAGCCCTAGTTTCACTCTGCATAGCTATATTTTTAAGCCCTAGCTCGCCTGTCATTACTGCCAGCCATACAATGTACACACACGTTCAGAACTCCATATAATGTATGCGGGCGCACGGCTCGTCACTGTACGCAGATTGATGTGCCCATAAGCCTTGATTAAAACCGGACATTCTCGGCTTGTTGCTAAGCTCACGGATTTTTGTATAGAACGGAAGGCTCAATAAAATTAGATTTGTGTTGCGTTATTAAGGCTGTCTGTAGCATTATGCGAGTGTATGCGTGTGTGCGCCCGCTTTTGGCACGCAGTGCGGACGTCCGCAAGAGACTGCGGAGGGCCTAAACATTCAGTTCGATTGAAACAGTCGTATTAAAATTTTAGTTCGGAGGTAATATTATAGATAGGACATAATATTTTAGACGTTTCTAGCATGTTAATAAAAATACTTAGATATGTCTTATTTTCTTCATATTTGAAGAGATAACTAGGCAGAATTAAAATCGCTATTTCGCTTCTACCGGAATTAAAAAATCAATCTAGATCAAAAGTTGCCTTGATGGAACATCTAATTATTGTTTTAACTGATTTATCAATACAGAGCATATAAACATCGACTAAAGAATATTTTTGGCAATTTCAACTCTAAGAGACAGATAAAACATTTTTTTTCGGAACGATACGAGAGGCTGCTGTTAAAAATAAAATGTTTACATTATTACTAATTAATATAATTTCCTGATTACCGCTTTCACCTGGTCGCCCTTTATGGACCAACGTAAATTCTCCGAGCGTGACTTTGCAAGGGAATTTTTCGGACCCAGTTTTATGCAGTGTGCAAAAATGTGTCTAATTGATACCCCGCTGTGAATGTGGTGGACTTCACCGCTTGTGTGACGCTGATATGGGTTTATGATGACAGTTTTGGAGTTTATTTGTGTGTTCCTGACATATTGCCGAATGAATAGTCGACTAGAACCAGTTTTTTTTTTTTGAAAAATCTATTTGACGGTTAACTTCTAGACTCAAACCTATTTATTTCTGAAAATTGGCCGCCAGGGCAAGCTAAAGAATTGGCATGCGATAATAGTACATACTAGTACAAAGTACAAACACTACCCAATCTAAAACCATTTCGTTTGTCAGAAAATACGTGATTTGTGGTGTCACTGGGATCTTTGTACCTATAATACTTTAGAAGAATATTATTAAATAAGAAATATTAAATATCTTCTACAACTCTACTATACATGGAAAGTGTAGCTCGAAATTTTAAATTTGGTTACATGCAGTTACGATATTAAATATTAGGAGTATGGAGATACTTTTTTCTATTACTTGTACATAGAAAATGTCACGGGTACCAAATAATAATGTGGCTCACCAAGGACCCTGCCAACTCACGTGTTTCCTTCTTCCTACAGTCTTGGGTCCTTTATGCAGGACGTGAAAGAGCATCTGATGAGCCCGTCAAGCTGAGTGCCACAATTGTTAACATGGTACATGTATGTAATTGTGATCCTCTTTCCTGAGACATTGCCTTCAGCTTACCATCAGGTGAGATGAAGTCAAATTGACGTGTCCTATTTATAAAAAAAGTGGATACTATTCTAGAGAACCATATGCGTTGATTTGATTTGTTCAGAGCAATAAATTTAATTTACGATTTATTAATAATTATTTACGATAGCGGCAAGTGCACTACACTAATAAATTACGAGAGTAATCAAGGGTGAGTTCCTATCATAAGCGAGAAGATCCGTGCAACAAAAATAATAATTTAGTTATTTAGTTTGAAAGAATTTTTAGGCACTTAGCATTCTAAATATTCAAATCAATAGGAAAAATATTGAATCGGTCTAGGTGGGGTTTGAACCCGTGATCTCTGCCTAACAGGAGCTATGCTTTGACCACGAAGCTTGTACCATCTACTAGCTTACTGGTCAAAGCTTTGGCAACAAGGGCAATGCCTTGAGCACTAAGCTACCACCAGCTACTAGCTTCGGTAAAGATCGGGGGTTCAAACCTCGCCTAGAGGGACCCGATATTTTTTTCCTATCTTAATCGATTACATATTAAGGTAGGTTGTGGTTTAGAATGTCTTCATTCAATCCAACCTCACCTACTCAATAAGGGTCGCGTTTCTGGTGCAGGTATTCCTCTTGGCCTTGGGTCTCAGGCGGTAGTCGCTTCGTTAAGGTTACAATAAGCCTAATGAAAAGAAAACAAAATGACCCTTTACTCCATAGTGGTTTTTAGGATGATTTTGTAAATTTTTTATAATTTTTCTTTAAAGTGCCGACCAGCGTAATTTTTTTTTTTGTAAAAAAAACCATAGTGATGTAGAAATTGAAATGTTTTGTTGTGGGTTTCTTTTTGCGAAAAACATTAGCTCTGCTGTGGAACCCTAAAAATGACTATTAAACGATTTTGATAGTTTCCTCGTGCAGCTATTAAAACCCTCGAAGCTTTATAAGGATAATTATTATTTCCTGACACCGTTAGGCATATTTATTAGCGCGGCCATCTTGGTTTACAACCGCCACCAAACGATTTATGATGTACCTAATAATATCTGTTGGCTAAGATTTGGTTAAGTTATGACTAATGGTGTTGCCATACACTCGTATAACTCGGGGCATATATATTGGACCTAAAATGTGCTCTTAAAATGTGGTCAATACACGTGGTACACGTTTCTTGAGTGTCTTTTGAACATAGCACGGGGTACTACGAAGAAAAGATATGGCGAGGACGTATGACGTGGTTGACAATTTAAGTAACACAATATAAATCTTATGCAGTGTGCAATAACGTCGTTTTTGTCTTAGAGGAGAATTGCGTCCGCGCCTAAAGAGACGCGCCCTCGCATCGAGTGGCGCGTGTCACGTCATTGACGTTATTGTACATTATATAAGGTTTATAATTGTGTAACTTAAATTGTCCGCTACCACCAAATGTCTCCACCATGTCTCTTCTGTAGAAACCGCGCCTAAGGTATCAAATTATTTAATTAGTTGGTGAAGATAAAGACCCCACACCGGGGTTGAGTCGGGGACCGCTTGGTCCCCCCCCCCCCCCTCCCGAGGAGGGCCAGACCGAGAGGGATGGGCCTGGGTCAGCCGGGGTGCGAGGGATATGTCGCGTGACAACCTCACCTTCGGCCTAGCACTACGACCCAGAGACGGCGTGCGGTTTAGTCGGTTCGAGTCCGACATAACCTCCTCCTCCGACTCCGGAGGGGTGGGTATCCGTGGGGATTTCCCGCAAGTAAAAAAAAAAAGGTGAAGATAAAGAAACATGATTTTTCAAGCACGATTGAACCGGTTCAGCTATGAAAGGACCACACTGTTATTAAAAGTTGGCATGCGTCCCTGTAAAAGGGGGGTCGTGCTTAAGTCATACTCATAATCGAGTAGGTTACCACATTTCAAGGTAAGTGTAGGAGGTAGGATATTACGGTATTTCCGTCCAATTGAGCAGTCCGACTGGGGAAGTACCTCCGCCCTACAGAATACCGCGGCCATAATAACCTCGTGTTGTGTTCCCGGCGGCGGCGGTGAGTTAGTTTTTGTGCTGTCAGTGGGAAGAGCAAAGGCTATTTGCTTTGTCTTCTACACTGAAGGCACAGAAACTCTCTGTGTTTACACTGACTCCCCTGGTGTTGCACACGTCCATAAGCCGCGGTAACCACTTTCCGTCAGGTGGGCCATGTGCTTGTCTGCCAACTAATTGGTATAAAAAAAGTAACGATTACCAAGTCGTATTTAGGATGGGTGACCATTTTTAAGACATTGAGACCTCTCTGTACCTCGGAAGAGCACACGCACGGCCAGTCGCAAATGTAAAATATTATTATATTCACTGTCAGACAAACGTTACGTATTGCACTTATTAAACATAATAATTATAATTACCTATA